>OX451216.1:134262703-134862703 GCA_949628195.1 Phasia obesa | reverse complement strand
TCGAAATGCTCGAACGAGTCATCGAAAATTGGACTCAACGGATGGACCATCTGCGACGTAGCAACAGCCAACATTTGATAGACATAATCTTCAAAAAATAAATGCCAACGAATTTTCTTTCAAATGATAATAAATATTCTCCATTAAATTTGAATTTTCTGTGTTTTTTTTTTTAAGTAGGGAATCTCGAAATGGATCACCTCTTATTTGCTTTATATTTTTACTTTGTGAAATTACATTGTTATTAAAATATTTTAAACACCTTTTACAGAGCTTTACAATAAGTTTTTGAATTTTATATACAGTTTAGAATTTTATTCAGGGATGGGTACCTTTATATAAAGTAAATACGTAAGAGTAAGCAAAATCGAACTCACGATAAGTCATTTAATTGTATTCGCAGATTACAGTGGGCATTTTGCTTCAAATGTTACCGTACTTCATTAATATAGAGCCGGCCTTTTTTGAAGAGCTTGTACCATTTATAGCAGCACCCTATTGCCGTTACATATGTGTTATGCAAATATGTTGCATACACACGTTTTGCCAACATTTTTTTTTTCTTCTTTCTCAAATGCAAATGTCGTTTTGTGGTAAACATAAAAATTGCTAGAGCAAAAACAAAAAACACACTAATACCTCAATGGCAAAATTAAAATTATACAGGCGCACGTATACATGCGCGTCATATTTCATATACGCACACGTATACATGTACGCATGCATGCATACATATGTTGAAAGTTTACAATGTTAAGAACTGAACTGATGAGTAGGCTCCTCTACTTCTCCAATTATGGGTGGCAAAGTATGAGTAGTTTGGAGGACTGATTCATTTTTGTATTTGGTTTAGAAATGAAATCGTATGCAGCAACATGACTCCAAATGCTGAAATGAATTTCTGGTTATAATCTCTAATCAATATTTTCGGTTATTGGCATAACGATGCAAGAGCAGCATGGAGAGGGATAAGGTTGAAAAACAAAAATACATACAAATGTGGGTCTATATAAGTTCGTTTGTACGAAATGTTTTGTAGATGCCGCGAAAATTTAACGGGATGGAATATTTTTGCAAGCTTTACTAAATATTGATAAAAAAAAAAAAAAATAAGAAGAGTATTTTTGTTTTTTGTCCTCAGGTAAAAAGGTATTTAATTGTAGCCATAACACATTATTTTTCTAATGTAGAGATTTAGTTTAAAAACATGTTGCAGCTGCATCAATTATGTATTTATGTTGCAACTTATTTGGGTTTTTTACTAATGTTGCAGTTCTTAAAGATATGTATGTTTACAAAGTAATACTTTTGAAATTTTATTTTATAGAATCAAAAGTAGAATGGAATTCGCTTCGTACTTGAAAAATTACAGTAAAAATAGGTTGTAAATCTATTAATGTGAACAGTAGGAACGTTTTTACATACTAGAATATTTTTTCATCTTTAGAATAAAATTTATTTAAAATAATTTATTATCAGATAATTTTCACACTTTATATTAAACTAGCTGTGCCCGCCACTTCGTAGGCGTCCTGACAGTATTTTCCTCGATTTTGCTTTGAAAGTATTCCACACCAATTGTAAGACTCTTACTTTTATACTGCTTCAGTTATGGTTTGTGTATTTAATTTATATAAAGGTACTCATCCCTAGATAAATTTCTATAATTTATAAGAAATTCTAAAATTCTAAAAATTATTGTAAGGCTCTGTAAGAGGTGTTTAAAATATTTTAATAACAATGTAATTCCACAAAGTAAAAATACAAATCAAATAAAAATTTTATTCAATTGGCGGCATCTGTTGCGCAATAGTGCTTAAAATGTCCCACTTTCAAAAATAAAAGGTGCAACACCGTGTTTAAAATATCCCAGTTTTAAACCGAAAATTTCTGTACCTTTAAACCGGAAATTGCGTACTTTCACTGCCTTTTCTCCAATTTCTCTTGGAACTGAGATATTTTTGTGAAAAAAAAGGATGCTATATTGGAATCAGGATGCTAAGGTACCACCTCATACAATTTTGTTAAAATCCATCCAGTAGTTTTTACGTGATGCGAACACAAAAGAAAAGCAAGCAGACAGACGGAAATGAGTTACTATTTTATTATATGTAGAGATATGTATAGATGAAAAACCTATACAATATGAACTTTTTCAAAACAATGAAGACTTTCAGTAAACCGTTTTAAAATGATAACCAATTTTTTTGTATTGAGTAAAATTTTGTGAGAAATTCGTAGGAAGTGGTCGCAGATCGCCGAAATGTTTCTGAAGTCTAAAAATTATTTTTTCAGTGTGTAACCGGAAACAGTGACAGTGAGTACCGGAAAGTAATGAAAAATTGCTTATAATAAACAATTTCGGAGGCTGTTCTTATTTTAACAGCATTAGCTGTTGATTTAATTTACTGTTTTACCTTAGGACCCTTTCTATTTGCGCGATCACATAAAATAAAAAAGTCACTAATTCAGTTAATCAGCTTAAGGTACTTCAATTTTATCCAAGTATGGTTTTGGCATTCCTGCCGACATTGCAGTAAAACAGGGCAGAGTTTTCGAAGGGAATCGACTGATAAACTAGCACACAACATACTAAACTACCGGGGTACCCTACCGCCTTCTTAGCAGTCGTACTTTTGTGGGTCTCAGTTAGAATGTAAAAACACATTAACATCTTACGCTGCTTGTTTACAATTTGGGTTTTAGCTACAGCCAGTCAGTATGTTTTATATTTATAAGCCAAAAGGCTTCGGTGATACCAGCCGCAGTCCGAAAGTAGTTTCTTCTTCTACCAGTTTTAGCGCTTCAGACAATATATCAAGTAAAAATGTGGCTATCAGGATCTTAAGGGCTATTGTAAAGGAGGCCTTTCCACTGCCCAAATACAAAACTTCCTTATACGTTAGCTGGGCCATGCCGCAACCGGTTTTCGTGGTTTCAAATCCTAAAAGTTCTCTCCTTTCAGTTTGAGGCCCGAGGCAAGCTTCGCCAACTTGTTTTCCCCGCAGTCAAATAATACAACATCTTTTTAGGGTGTCATGAACTTATTTTTTAAGAGAAGTAACACTCTGGCAATTAATGTCTATAATTAGTCGAGTTACATCTATTAGCAAGGGATAGGAGTAGATAAGACAGACAGCGATGGCAATTGCAATTAATGTTTTTGACAAAAATAAAAGGTACTGCCAAGTTTGCCGTACCATTTATTCGGTCAAATTGCGTACTTTCACTAGAGATGAGATATTATTCACTGGAAATGAGATATTATTACGGCAAAAAAGTATCCTAAATTTGAACCAAGATACTAGGTACCTCCTCACAAAATTTTATTAAAATTCACCCAGTAGTTTTTACGTGATGCCAACACAGACAGACAAAAATTTTAAAAAATTGGTGTTTAGTATTCCATTTCGAATACTATCTGCACCAGCAGCAAAATTTTCAAAACAGACAGAAATTGTTCTGCTACAGTTTTATTATATGTATATATTTTATTTCGCCGGCCGCGGTGATATTTTTTTAAGAGAAGTAACACTCAGGCAATTAATGTCTATATTAACCGTATTGTGTTACTTCCTTTGGAAAGCGATGGCAGTAGATAAGACAGATGTCAGTGTGATAGTAAAGCTTTACTTATGGCAACACTGTAATTGGTCGTTATGATTATTTTAAGAACACTGTTGCAGCGCCTCTGGTGTTATGTATGTATTAGTTGAAGCTTTGTACAGACGGTTGTCAGATCTTACAATATTGTCAGAAAAATATACAGAAAACGTCTAAAAATCGTGTGAACTTACTATTGTTGTCTGGCAATATTGTCGGAAAAAAGCATTGTCAGACTTCAAACTAACAATAATAATGTTAGGTCTGACAATATTGTAAGATCTGACAACCGTCAGATCGTACAGAGCTTCAAGCTATCACAGCCAATATACATATAATCATTTTACTTCGCCGGCGATTTAGTGCTATGTGGTAATACTGGCGAAGGAGAAAATTAATACATATCAGAAAAATTGATGTTGCCAGGGCAGAGTATTTAACTCGTGACCATGCTTTAGTAGTCAAATATGGGTATCAAAATAAAATTTTATAGGTGACCATAGCTATGCTAATATGGACTTTCCAATCATGTCTTCAGATATCAATCATGTATTTCAGATAAAATGAAGAGTTCCCACTTCGTAACATTTTGATATATATTTAATTTAGCAATTATATAAACAATATTTCGAACTTTAAAATATAATTTGAATGTGATAAAAAATTTATGAAAATATTTGCCAGTCACTAGTAGCGAAAGATTCAAACTTGAGGGGGCTGTTGTTCGAAATGAGGGTATAAATACTGTATAACAACTAGTTTTTGTTAATGCTTTCGTAAATGTTCAATATTATCGTTGCTGTTGTTATAATTGTAATTGTATAAGTTGTTATTGATGGTATTGTTGTTTGTGTTGATATTGTTATTGGGTTTTCCCCTGCATGGTGCTTATTTTCATGTTTATATAGTGCAAAAAATTACATAAATTATACATTTACCTATGTTTTATATTCTATTACATGTTGGTTGATAAAGTATGTAGTTGTTTAATTCTAAAATACAATTAAATATAACCATACAAACGTATGTATACAGTATTGGTCAAAACATTTGCAAATAAAATCTTAATGTTTTTTAGACAATACTATCTGCGAAGACCCTGCACATAGCACATATATAGTCTTTGTGCGGATGTTTCAATTTAGGCCCCTATTACGGTTTACAACTCAACTCTACTTCAGTTGAAATTTTACAATTTGGTATTATCAATTACAACTCAACTTGTCAAAATTTTTTAAGTTGAATTAAAATTGTGTTACAACTCTGTTATAGTTTCACCGTTTACAACCCTGTGTTAGTTCGGTTAACAAAAGTTTAAAAAAATTACAACTCATCAGTAGCAGTTGTTTCAAATTACAACTCATCAGTAGCAGTTGTTTCAAATTACAACTCATCAGCAGCAGTTGTCTTTCAAGTTGTCTTTTAGACAACTCAACTGAGTTGAGTTGTAAACCGTAATAGGGGCATTATATTATCTACTAGCTACCCCCGGTGCGCTTCCACAGCCCCATACTCAAACATAAACAGTTTCAAGTAAAGGTATGGCCAAGCTTAAACTCAAATACGCACTTTTTTCTCAGAGCAGCCAAGGTCAAATTTAGAGTGTCATTATTGTTGTTATCTAGATGTAGGATAAATACCTTGTATCGGGGATACCTGGCCCGTCTCAATCGCCAAGCTGTAACGTTATTTTTAGAGTACAAAATTTCAACACTCTAGCTATTATAGATCTATAGGTTCAGGAACTTATTTTTTGACTTTGCATGCCAGGTGCGATGCCCACTATTCGTTCGAAGGAGGTAAGGCGTACATATATAATTTAAAAATCTTACGTATTATAGTATAGGAGATACAACATATAGACTTTCAATCCGGCAATGCAATGCACATTAATAAAGGAGTTCCTTGTTCAAAATTTAAGAGCTGGTAGAGCTCTAGTTCTCCAACTAAACCACAATAATTTTTTTTTTCTTTATATGGAAATTACCACGCCCATTGTTCCAATCCCTCCTAATTTCTGCAAACCTTTACACATTAATATGAGTGTGTAAAATTTCAAGACACTACCTATTGTAGTTCTCTAGATACACGATAATTTTTCACATTCTATGGTAGATGCCACGCCTACTGTCCCTATTCAGTCTATGTTTTGCTAGACTATGCAACATTGCATCCAACTGCCTGCCTTTAGTCATCACTCTAATGCCTACCAGTGTTGGACATTGGCACACACTCATCAAGTGTTGCTGCTGGAGACACAGCCTACAGACATAATTGTTCACGTTTTTATTCTCGTTCAGAAAAATAAAGTTATTGTATTGTATCCTGTCTCCACCGTTATACTCTAGATATAGAAACTTGTATTGTTTTTAAGTACGTTTTTCGCTTTCTTATCTGACGACTTCTTGTGCACCTTTTCAGGTGTATAGTGTTACACCATTGCAAGATCAGAGTTTAATTCAAGGTTTAGGCCCGAATTAAATTCCACTTAGAACCTATTCGTGAAGACTTATTCGTTTTCGTAATTGCAATGGTTTGGCAATAACAGTGTTAAACCTCTTTTCCGAATTTTCCTCTTTTAGAGTCTGTTTTATTTCTCATTTAATACTAGTTTTGAGTTTTCGGTGTAGGTTTTAACGTCTCTGCATCTTATTTGGCTGATTTGTCCAGTTCACTTTAATGTATTCTCTTTTTAATATTGTCTTTTTCCTCTCTTCTGCAAAGCTTCATTATCTGTCTCGTTCTCTCCAGTGAAGCTTCACAAAGCTCTAAATAACTCAAGTCGCTCTGTTTTAAAACTGCAGGTTGACTGGTATTTAGAGTTCGTATGGTAGCCACCAAGTTGCTTATGACTCGGCCCATAATGTTTTACAGAGGATTGGGGTGATTTTTCCAAAAATTAATTTCTCACGCCGCAGCTTGTTTAAGAAGAATAAGTTGCATTTCTGACAATATTTGGACAAATTAAAAATCACACATTTTTGCTTAGTTCGAAATGTTTTGACTAAAACTGTATATTTAGAAAATGTGCAGATTTTCGGAAAGTTCTCCAACCTTTTTATATTTAATTCTACAGTTATTATTTGTTAATTTTTTAATAAAATTTTATACATGCATACATACATTTTATGCGAATATCTGACCTCTCCCCCTATCTCTCGCTCGCTCTCTTTCTCTCTCTCTCTTTCTATATTTTATTAATATGAAATAGAATATTCTATATAACTTCTTCTTCTAATGTTAGATTTTTTCAATATGGATAGTAGTTTTTTTTGCTGTTATTTTATATTCATTACAATTTTCACCTCATCGCATTCTGGTGTCCATTGCAAACAATATTTGTCTATTGTAGTTTTTTACAAATCAGTTTAAATAATTTGAATTAATTTTTTTTTCTAAAATGAACAGGGAAGCATATACAATGTATGCTTCACTTCTATATGTACGGATCAAATTAATTAAATGTCTGACCAAAGGTCTTTTGGTTAGACGGAAATGTTAACATCTAAAGGGCAGTTTATTTTGCACGATTTATACAAATTAATAAAAAATTAATAGAAGTTAAAAACTTACACGTGATAAGCAATTAAGATTTAACTTTAAGAACAACTAGAATATAGTTTGCTCTATGTTGGAAATAACAATAAATAGGAGGATAGTCTCAGAAATCTTTAGCCTATCGAGGAAACCAAATTAGATATTAATATTTTATATGACCCGATAGTTTGTTTACGACCCGATAGAACAGACGAAAGGGTTAACTGTCAAGCGAACTAATATAATACATTCTCGTTTTTGACTTTTACACTCTGTCTATATTAGTCATCAATTTATTTTAATATAAGTCAAAATTCATATAAGAACACATTATTCTTAAAACTGTTTTTTATAAGAATTTTAACTTTGGTTAAGACAGATTGATGGCTAATGTATACGGGGGTTATAACCAGTATATCCTGGCATGTGTAGATTGACACTTGAACAACGCTACCAAATTATCCAGATTTACTTTGCAAACCAGTCATCAATTCGCGCAACTATAGACGTCGCACATAATCGTTCAAATGTATAGATAAGTCGTCAAGCTGATTTTTACCAATCCACGTCAGACCCTACAGACTCCATTATGTATATCCACAAAATGCACCATTTGGTACGGTTTACACTCTGGTGGCATCATGATCAATTGATCTATGATTTTTTTGTTCAAAGAGATGCATGACATTGATCCGGAAGAGATGTCGCTTACACAGGATGGCGCTACATGCCATAAGGACCTCACAATTGGCTTCCAAGGCTGTGCGACTTGACATCTCGCAAATATTTCCTGTGTCGCCAAGTTTATGCTGACAAACCTGCAACAACTGACGCCCCAGAGGACAAAATTGTTCGTATTCTTTGTGACATATGGACAACAATGCTAGTAAAAGTGGCCCGAAATTGGATGTTCATAATGCGCTTCGTAAAGAACTCCCGTAGTGCCATGTTCCCGAAATCATTTTCAAATGTTAATACGAAGCATTGGTCTTTCAAATACAAACAAATTTTGGATTAAAATTTAATTTTTTAGAGTTCTATCCGGCTTAAAACTCCCTTCACATTAAGTTTATCCCTAAAAGCAGGCTTTTTATTTTAATTTCAACACTCAAACCTTTACTATACTCCAATTATTGAACATGACAACTGAGTACTAAATTCATTCATGCCAAGAGTAATTAGATACGCCATGACCTTCCCTCAAGATGGAACTCTTTTCGTCTTCTTTAGAGACTATTATTTTTTTCATCTCACGTATGAAGTAGTGAATTTAAGTATTTTCCCTGACTATGAAATTAGGCAGTGTTGTTATTGTTAAACATTTCCAAAATCATTTTTGCAAGGCCCTTAATAACGACTTAACTCTGTAATCTGCCCTGATAGACATTGGAACAACAAACGTCAAAAAAATGTATGACCATGAGAAATTTCGTCAGACTTACCTTCCTTTTTTTACTGTGATCAAGAATGGACCGAAAATAGTTACAATTACCCCTATGCAAGGGCAGGGTAGCGGATGAATGTTAGCGAAATTCTTGCATCTATCCTACAAGGTGCATAGACGTCAGTTTTAACAATGGAATTTCAACTAGCCTCAGATAAGCGAGCAGCCGACTCCGTAAGTATAAAGATCCTATAAGAACTTGAGGGGTGGCGACTCTCAAAACTCCAAACCTACTCCAATCCTACGTGTAACCGTAAAGCGAAGAAACCTCGCTTGGTGAGGCAATAGGTGATAATAAGCATATGAATTGGATTTGTTTGGTTTTAAGCTAAAAACTAAACTGATATGATAGCATGATAAATGCTTAGTTGCTACTAGCGATAAGTAAATCTTTAGATAACTTTGTGAAAGCACATAAAAAATTAGACTTCTTCAATGACCATCACACAGTAAAGCTGGACCAGCCGTTTGTTTAAACTGTGTAAGATTTCACACATAATTTCTTATATTTTTATATTCATGTAGAGGGGATATTGAATCAGACCGCTTCCTTAATGGCTTCCTTTTCGATCCCCTTTTATCCTTAATGAGGTACCCATCCCTGGATAAAATTCAAAAATTTATATAAAATTTAAAAATTATTGTAAATTATTGTAAAAATAAAAAATGCTGCCAAATTTGTAGTACCATTAAGTCAATCAAATTGCGTATTTTCACTACTTTTTCTTTATTAATCTTGGAGATATTTTTGCGGAAAAAAAGTAACCTATATTTGAACCAAGGTAACAAGGTATCTCCTCACAAAATTTTAATAAAAATTCAGCCAGTAGTTTTTACGTGATGCGAACACAAACAGACGTACAGACAAAAATTGTGAAAATTCCTGTTTTGTATTTGATTTGGATTACTAACTGCACCAGCAACTAAATTTTCAAAAAATATTTCATGTACAGAAATGGTCATGTTACAGTTTTCTTATATGTATAGTTAAGATATTTTACTTTACCTATAGTTTTGGCTGAAAATGTCATGAAGAGCTGACTTATCATGAAAATGGCAAAAATCATTTTTAATTAAATATAATCTGAAATAAAATTGCGAAATAAAAAGACAACTTTATTTGTTTACACTTTAACGCTTTTACTTCTCCAACAAAGGCCTTTTTGGCTGTTTTGTTTCCACTCATGTTATTAACAACACTCATCTAACTATCAACCATTATTACTGCTTGATAATATAGAAACAAAACAATATTTTTGTGTTGCCAAAAATTTTCAACGCCTTTTAAAATTGATTAATAATTGATTGAATAAAGCAAGTAGTGTGCGTTTGAGATTCTTTTGTTATTGTTTTTGTAATATATTTTTTCCAAAATTTGTTGTTTCATGTATAGTATTGTTAAGGTTGTTTCAATTATAATTTTATGTCGTTATTTTTCTTTCAGTCGCATAATATTTTCGAAATACATGAAAAACTTTTAAAACTTCAATATGTTTGCTTTTCCACTACAACAATAGTGTAGAGCATTTTAAACTAACGAAAATTTTATTATACCAACTTTTAGCGTTGGATAGGATACACACATGTCAGTAACCACCCAGGCCACCCCAAATCTATACATACATAATAAAACTGTAAACGATGCATTTCTGTACATGAAATATTTTTTGAAAATTTTGTTGCTGGTGCAGTAAGTAATCGAAATGAAAGACAAAATAACAATTTTTTTTTTCTGTCTGTCTGTGTTAGCATCACGTAAAAACTACTGAATTTTAATAAAAATTTTTTCCAGGAGAGACCTTAGTATCCCTGTTCAAATATAGAATACTTTTTCCCGAAAAAATATCCAATTTCCAGGAATAGAGAAAACGCGGTGAAAGTACGTCATTTCACCGATTAAAAGGTACTGCAAACTTGACAGCACCTTTTATTTTTGAAAGGGATATTTTAAACACTATTTCCAGATCTTAACAATCATTTTAGAATTTTATGTAAATACAGATGAAATTTGAAGTCAAGCTTAAGTTCGTGTTTTATTCTCTCTAAAGAAGAATAATTTAAATTAAAAATTAGGTGATTAATATTAAAGAAAAATGGATAGATACGAAGAGTGCTGATGACGGACGTAGCTGTATGGAAAATGCATTATACTCTGCTGAGTCTAAAATTAAATTTTAAATTTTTTTTTTTTTTTTTAATATTAATCACCTAATTTGTAATTTAAATTATTCTTTCTTAGAGAAAATAAAACACGAACTTAAGCTTGAGTTCAAATTTCATTCGCATGTAAAATAAATAGTTTGACTAATAAAATTTCAAATATATAATATATTTTATATAAATTTTAGAATTTTATATAATTTTTGTGGAATTTTTCACAGGGTTGGGTACCTCTATATAAAGTAATTACATAAACCATAACTGACACACTATAAAGTCAAGAGTCTTACAATTTGGTGTATATTAATTTCAAAGTAAAATCGAACAAAATATTGACAGAACGCATACGATGTGCTGGGCACAGTCACGCCAAATGATCGAATCAAGGTAGTTTTTTATTCGACTATGCCTAATAATGAGGTCGTTAATCGTTCAAAATTTCAGCACTACCAATTATAGCTTCTTATTATATTATATTATATTATATCCTTTACTTCCTATAAGAGCCGTTAGGTACTCAATACTAAATTTGTACTTTTATGAAAGGTACTACGCCCACTAATCCCAACTATGTAGTTTTTTTTTTCCTGACTATGCACATTATTAAAAAGGTTACTCGTTTATAGTTTTAAGAATATATGTATTACAGTTCCCTAGATACACGATAATAGTTTTTAATTTTGTGTGGAAGATACCACGCCCACTGTTTTAATCGAGCCAGTTTTTGCTCGGCTGGTTGCACATTAATAAGGGAGTTAGTTGTTGAAAAATTCCTGACTCTACCTAATAAAGTTCCCTATTATTATTTTTCACTTTGTACGGGAAATACAGGGTGTGCCAAGTAAGACCTATCAATTTTGAAAACAACTAACTATTTATTGTTTGCTATAATTATTTATTTTTTTTTTTTTATATGTTATAATTGAATTGAAAATTTATTATGGAACCGTATAGTATAAACGCTATTCGTTTTACACAATTATCCACACAAAATCATTTTTGATGTCGAAGGAAACGCATTTCAAAGAGCAATACACCGGCATCTATTGCACCCGTCCAAATGTACTATTTGGCGTAGTATTATCTATACATATAATAAAATAGTAACTCATTTCCTGTCTGTCTGACTGTCCTTCTGTCTGTGTTCGCATCACGTAAAAACTACTGGATTGATTTTAACAAAATTTTGTGATGAGGTACCTAAGTATTCTGGTCCCAATATAGGATACTTTTTTTCCGCAAAAATATCTTAGAAAGTGGAGAAAAAGCAGTGAAAGTAAGCAGTTGAACTAACCGGATATGTATACACTTTACTTTTAATAAAGTACAAAAATACATAAACTGATACGTAGCATATCTTAAGGCGGAACTAAAAACGCCGGTATTACCACATAGCACTAAATCGCCGGCGAAGTAAAATAATTATAAATTGGCTATGCTAGCTTCAAAATAATTCGCCTAAGGAACACCAGAAGCGCTTGCGAATCTTTACTATCGTACTAACCATCTGCCTTGTCATCTACTATCCCTTTCTTAAGGAAGTAACACAGTTAATATAGTCATGAAATGTCTGAGTTACTTCTTAAAAAAAAAACACTGGATTGCTTTCAAAGCAATATCGAACAAAATATTGAAGGACGCTGACGAAGTGCCCTCCACAGCTAGTCTATACATATAATAAAATAGTAATTAATTTCCTGTCTGTCTTTCTTTTTTAATGTTCGCATCACGTAAAAACTAATGGATGGATTTTAACAAAATTTTGTAAGAAGGTACCTTAGTATCCTTTTCCAATATAGGAAGCTTTTTTTCTGCAAAAATATCAAAATATATTTCAAAAAAAAGTGGAAAAAAAGCAGTTAAAGTACGCAGTTATTTTAGTAGTAAACCATAACTGAAACACTTACCAGATATTCATACTTTAATGCGGCATATTTTAACGCAACAGATGGCGCTGATTTATAAAGTACATTGATTTTAAAGCAAATCGAACAAAATATCTCAAGGATGCTCACGAAGTGTCGGGCACATCTAGTTTTATTATATAGGCAAAAAAAGAGATCTCATATTGAAAATGTTCAGATTGTGATAGAATTTTCTATATAGAAAACATACATCTACTGATTATTCTTTATATGAAAAATAGTATTTTTGTGAAAGATAATGATGTACATATATATTTCTCTATTTCGAGTATAGAGATTTTTCCATAAGAAATTCTCTAATCACAATCAACCCTCTTCTAGGTAGTGCTATTTTTACCGCATTTCTTCTAAACATAAGATTACTCTAAAAGAAAATAGAACTAGTGTACGGTTTCTATAGGAAACTATGATCTAAAGCATGATTTCTTTTTGAGCCCACTGTTAAAGTGTGTAAATTTACCCGTATGTAAACATTGCTCCCACTTATGGCTGCTTGTTCATAAATGTAACTAACTAAACACAATGACTAACAACCTTTATATGTAAAAAACTTACCACCTGTATCGATTGCGAACGTTTATTTTTCGTATATTTTTGCAAACTCTCTAATACACACGTACGTACACACATAAATAATAACATTAGCGGACACATTTCCTAGTTTACAACTGCATTTTGTGTTGCTATTAAAAATTCGTTATAGCCTAAAAATAAATGTATATGAACTCTTATGCATTAAAGTGATCGACTGACTGTGTTAATTTTTGCCTCATACTGCGCCTAAATATAGGCTATACAACATATAAAAACTACTTGCAGAAATGTATTTAACTGCAAAAATACTGCATATGCCGGTTGTTCTAATGTTGTGTGTTTTTTTGCAAACACATTTTTTTTTTGTTAAATTTAGTTTGCATTAAACGGGGATTGTTCACATTAAAACTTAGCCGTACTAAGTTTTTCTATTACCCATTTCCATTAATGACATTAGAATACCAGCTTTCGATAGCAATATTATTATTTTTTTTTTTCTTCCAAATTTTAAGGACCTAAAAACTGTTCTAACCTCCAAAGTATGTTTATTGTCATTAACCGAAATTTATAACGCACTTTAAAAATGCATTAGCATTATAATAAAAAATGTCTGCCCCTTTTGTGTTGCATACTTTTAGTTGCTGCTGTTAATTGCATGTTGATTGGTCGTCAAAAAGTCTATTTTTTTAGTTTCGCTACAGTGGCATCGTAATAAATAAATATTTTATGTTGGAGCCGTTTCAGTTGCTGCCACAGAACTAAAGGCGTTATTGTATGTGTATCTATAGACTGCTATTTCTTATACTATGTCGATAATTAGATTTTGCATAATTAATCCAGAATATATAATCAACGTTTTTAAATAAAACAAACCCAATTTGCAGTGACGCATTTCAAATTAATTCTTTCATATAATTTTTATTAACTTAACAAGCAAGCATTTGACATTTAAGATTTATTTTAATTGTCCAAAGCAATGATGCTATTAGAGTTTTATTAATCGAATAAAAGCCAAAAATTTTTAATTCGGGTAGTCGATTAAAAATAAATACTACATTATATAATTAGAAACAAAAATTGTTTGTCGAGACCGAACACTCTACATCCGGTCCTTTTATATTTATTAAAAAAACTAGAACGGAGTCCAGACAAGGAATAGAGCATTAAAAGGGAGTATAGTTTAGTTGAGAAAAAATATGAAATCATATTGGTAGAAGGATATAACTCAAAGAGGCCTAAATATTGTACTTAAATAAATAATCTGTTCGAAAAGTGAAATTTAACATCCATTGATTCTAACAAAGGCTTTGGTTTTACAACGCTGACCGTCTTCTCCTTGTCATCAACATAATAGCTATCTCAACAATTGTTGGGAAGACTCTTTCTTTTATTGTAGGTTGGTTTTCGTACATCCAGTGC
This sequence comes from Phasia obesa, assembly GCA_949628195.1. Lineage (NCBI taxonomy): Eukaryota > Metazoa > Arthropoda > Insecta > Diptera > Tachinidae > Phasia > Phasia obesa. Next base: position 134,848,081 of record OX451216.1, on the reverse strand, counting down.
ACGGTAGTCACCAAGTCACTAAGTTGTTTTCGTGACATCCTCATTATTCCGATCTAGTCAACTTGTTATCTATATTGTCTATGCCAGGTAGTAGAGACCATCACTGATTGGCAGTCCATAGAGAAAACATATGTCAAATATGTCGTACATCCAGTGCACGGTAGTCACCAAGTCACTAAGTTGTTTTCGTGACATCCTCATTATTCCGATCTAGTCAACTTGTTATCTATATTGTCTATGCCAGGTAGTAGAGACCATCACTGACTGGCAGTCCATAGAGAAAACATATGTCAAATATGTCGTACATCCAGTGCACGGTAGTCACCAAGTCACTAAGTTGTTTTCGTGACATCCTCAGTATTCCGCTCTAGTCAACCAACTTGTTATCTATATATTCTGAGCCAGGTAGTAGAAACCATCACTGACTGGCAGTCCATAGAGAAAAAATATGGATATTTTATAAAGCAGTAGCTGTGCCCACACACGTTGTGTGCATCCTAACAATATTTTGTTGATTTTGCTTTGAAAGTAATCCACACCAAATTTTAAGACTCTTAGGTATTTACTTTATATAAAGGTACCATTCCCTAGATAAAATTTTAAAATTTAGATAAAATTCAAAAAATTATTGTAAAGCTCTGTAAAAGATATTTAAAATATTTTAATAACAATGTAATTTCACAAAGTAAAAATACAAATCAAATACAAATTTTGTTCAATTGGCTATTTGACAGTAAGTAATTCATATTTTGTGATTATTTGCAATCAACGCCATCTATTGCGCAGTCGTGTTTAAAATATCCCGCTTTCAATTAATTTTGTCATTATTTTAAAACAGCGCCATCTGTTGAGCAACCGTGTTTTAAATATACCGCTTTCAAAAATAAGAGATGCCTTAAAGTATGCAGTAAAATCGGTAAAAAAGAACGGCGTACTACTGCTACTTCTCCACGTTCTCTTGGAAATGAGATATTTTTGTGGGAAAAAGTATATTAGAATCAGGATACTAAGGCACCTCCTCTAATACTTGGGTTATACCCATGGAGTTGATGCGTCAAGTTAAACTTATGCTTTGTGAGAGAGCCCATCTTACTCTTACATAAATTTCATGCTATTCTACAGTGCCAGTATGTCATTTTTTAGTTTGGGAAGCATGAAATATGGAATCTTTTATTTATTGGAGAAGATTACAAAATCGGTTTTAGTTAGATTGACATTCAATAAGTAATGTTCATCTTAGTTGCTAACCATCTTGAGTTATATTTCCAACCTTTGCGATGGTAGACTATTCGATATTCCGACTTCTCAGGCATGTACGTAAACGATAGTTTTAAAATATTCGGAATCTATTAATAATTTTTTAATAAATAAATGAATTAACCTTAAAATTTTTATTTAAATATTCGATTATTCGCGAAATTCTAATCGAATTTTTTTTATTTTGAATTCAAAAATCTCTTATATTCTGGAAGATTTAACAAATTTTTAATAAAACCGCAGTTTTACCTCAGAAAATCTAGTCATAATTTGTTCATAAATATTTTTCTTAAAAGATTATTAAGTATTTATTAATCGTCAAATATTATTCGATTAATTTTTTATTCTCAATTGAAAAATAAATTAAGACGAAAAAATAATCTTCGTAATCAAATGAAAATCGGGACAATCATTAATTTACACGAATTATCGATTGTTAGTCAAATATTTTTCGGGTTAATTTTTTATTCTAATTTGGAACGTTATAATTATTCGAGAAAATAATCGCTTGATATTTATTCGCATTTACGTAAACAATAGCTTTAAAATACTTGGAATCTATTAATATTTTTTTAATAAATAAATTAACCTTAAAAATTTTATTTAAATATTCGATTTCTCGAAATTCTATTCGAATATTTTTTATTTTCAATTCAAAAATCTTTTAAATTTTGGAAGATTTAACAAATTTTTAATAAAACCGCAGTTTTTACCTCAGAAAATCTACTCATAATTTTTTCATAAATATTATTCTTAAAAGACTATTAAGTATTTATTAATCGTCAAATATTATTCGATTAATATTTTATTCTATATTGAAAAATAAATGAATATGAAAAAAAAATAATAATAATAATAAACCTGTGTAAAACAAGGAGACTGCATTTAATGAGAATATATTAATATTTAAAAGAATTTAAATTAAAAATATTTTATTCGAATAAATTTTTATATTTAATTAAATTTTTTATTTATTTTTTTATTTATACCGGGAGGCTACAAAATTTTCTCACGTGGAGGTATACATCCTGTGTAAAACAAGGACAGTGACTTAAATAAAAATCAATTAATATTTTTAGTAAAAGAATTTAACTTGAAAATTTTATTTAAATATTCGATTATTCTTTACTTTATATTCGAATGATTTTTTATCCTGAATTCAAAAATTTTATATATTCCGGATGGTAACAAAGTCTTCGGTAAACCTCAGTTTTTACCTCAAAATAACTATTGTTAATTTTTCCATAAATAGTATTCTTAAAAAACAATAATTAATTTACTCGAATTATCCATTATTCGTTAAATATTAATAGTGGTATTTTTAGGGTTTCGTACCTAAAGGGTAAAACGTCTTTTTACCATTTTACCTGTGGAACCGTAATGGGTAGACTCTTGAAATTTACACAAAAGATAGGTATGTAACTGTTGTCACTATAGCAACAAATACTAAAACTTATAGGGTATTCCGATAGAGACGTGTTTTTCACGTATATGTGTATTTCTTGAACTGTAAGAGGCATATACTTAAATTTTACAAACAGTTATTAAAACTTAGTTCACTATACAAAGGAGTATAAAAAAGTAAACCTAAAAATTAAAGGGTGTGCCGACAGTAACGTGATTTGCATGTATATGGCCTAAGTTTTAAACCACAATAGCTAGGCTCTTGAAATTTTTACAAGAGGTGTATTATTATGGCCACTATAACAAATAATAAAAATTAAAGGGTGTGCCGACAGTGGCGTGATTTGCATGTATATGGCCTAAGTTTTAAACCACAATAGCTAGGCTCTTGAAATTTTTACAGGAGGTGTATTACTATGGCCACTATAACAAATAATAAAAATTAAAGGGTGTTCCGACAGTGACATGACGTGACGTGATTTGCATTTATATATCCTAAGTTTTAAACGAAAAAATTAACAACTTGAATTTTTAAAGTTGTACTGAACATGGTACGAAACCGTACGTGTGTGAGTCTAACTCCCACTTCTAAATTGGCATGTTTAATTTGTTCGAGAAAATCATCGCTTGATATTTAATTATTTCCTTCTCAATATATTTCGGCTAATGACGAATTTCTACCAAGACTGCTGAGAATTGTAAAATGAACTTTTTGTCTGGTTTGAAATCTATTTTAAAAAAAAAATGAGAATTTGTTTTAAAAAATATGGCAGTAAATTTTCTTGATAATTGATCTCAGAAGCTCTAGAACTATACTTTTCCCATAAATAATATTAAAATTCTCATTCTCAGCACTTTCTGATGCTGAATTTTATTCTTATTTTTTTTTTTACTTAAAATTTATATCTGTCCAATAAAATAAAATTAAAAATACAAATTAAGCATAAATAAACCTCAACATTTTTTTTTTGTTCGTATTCCACTTAAAAAATAATAAAATTTTAATCTAAATAAATAATTAAAAGCCACCAATCATGAATGTTCTTTATTTTTTTCGCTGATTATAAATTGTATTGGTTAGAAATAATAAACAAAAGCAACAACAACTACATCATAAAACTCATGGCAGGATATGGTCTCATACACAGGCACAAATTTATTGTTTTATAAATTCTATAGATTAAAAAAAAATCTAAAATAGCATATTTATTTATGCATTGTGCATAGAAAATTTAATTTCCTGGGCATAAAATGTAACAAATTTTTAAATATAGTATACGCACTCATACTGGCTTATACATAGATTGTTATTAATGCACGTGAACTTTGTGTGTGTTTGTGTGTGCAATCGACATGTAATACAAACCACAATAATAATTTCTGCGCTTTTGTTTAACAAATTATTCTTAAACACATGCTTATGTATATACATATATTATAAACGCATACTAATGCAAATGCATGAACTGTTTAGATAAATAAATTTAAAAATGCATGACTGTTTATTTCCCTTCGTGTTCTCTTAACCACACTTACTCACACACTCCCGTTTTTGTTAACTAACGCTGCATATTTAGCGGGGCCTTATTTATTTGTGCTTGAATAAATGCGTGTGTTCTTTTTTTTTTTTAATCATCCTGGCTGGCTACAAACACACTGATCAGCAAATAAATGGCGTATTGAAATAAATATTGCTTTTAGTTGCAGGGGTTTGAGTTTGTAAGCAGCAGACACAAATACGCAACACACACATACTACATGCTTAATTGGTTTGTTAAATATATGTTGATTTGTTATATGTATATGCAATTTGTATCGTAAATGCATTAGCTTTTTTATTATGTCTGTACGTAAGAAAAACTACAAATGTTTGCATTTAATTACAAGTATTTAATACTGGTCAGGACTCACTAGTCCTCCTATTCTCTGGCTATTATAAGGGCATATGGCTGGCTAGGCTAACGACTTTGTACTATTAATTTTATTCTCCTTGTACTACTATTTATTTATTATTTTTTTATTTGAATAATATGTTTAAAATGACCACTCAAAATGTAATTATTGCATATGAAATGCACTCAAAACAAATTCCATTGTATAGTTGTTAATAGGAAACTAATTAAATATTTAAATGGTAATAAAAAGTGCATAAATTATAACAGAGAGCAAAAAAAAATGTAGCATTAGAATTGTATAACAAATGTTATTATTTAAAACAAAAATAGCAAAGATGGAGCAAATGGAGGCTGAAAAAGTACAGTTACAAAAGTTTTGTAAAAATGTAAGACATTTTAAATTGAATATACAGAATTTTATAATTCAGTGAATGATTTTTTGCTGGTGGTATATTTTCAATTATTTTAAAGATTTTTATTTCTAAATGATTTTGTACTCGTAAGCAATACAATAATATTATTTTTATGTCAGGACAAGAAGAGAAGCTTATTTAGCTTAAGGCCGCTAAAAAAAGTACCGGCACACAGTGGAGAATTTCGCCAAGACTTAGGGCCAAAAATTAAATTTAAAAAATGTAATAAATCAGTCAAGTGGGAGTTAGACTCACTCACACACGTAGGGTTCCGTACTATGTTCAGTACAAATATAATAATTCAAGTATTTAATTTTTTCATGTCTTATGGGGCACTCTTTAATTGTAAAATTAAAGTCATATTCACGAAAATTGCATCACTATCCTTTAAATTTTAGTACTTGTTGGTATAGCGGCCATGGTAACACAAATTTTATAAAAATATCAGGTAATATATGTACCTGAAAAACATGCCACACCTTTGAATTTTTAGTAATTGTTCTAGAGGCTGAAGTAACACATCTACTGTAAACATTTTAAGAGTTTACCTATTAAGGTTAAAAAATGGGTATTTACTACGTACCAATCATCTCTCTGTCGGAGAACCCTTTAATTTTATTTTTTGTTAAGGCGGCCATGGCAATTCCCTTTCTATGAATATATCAAGAGTTTACCTATTACGATTAAATAAAACCTGGAGTGGCCTACAATCAACTTTACCATAGCCAATGGCAACAGATATTTTTATGGATATATTACATAAAGAATGAAAGTTCAATGTATATTCGGATTGAAAAATTAATTATTTTCGGTTTGGGGTGTTAAGTAAACTACACCTTCCCGATTATGCCCAAAATTTATAGAGCTCTTCATCTCCATAAACCAAAGGCACATACTGAATTTCATTTTGATATGTCATACAGTATGACCTGTACAAACTCCACAAAAATAGTGGCATACACAACAGACATCATACCGAAAATAGTCAAAATGGATTTAGGAGACCTCAAAACGTATAAATCCGTCGAAATCCCGACCTAGATTTTTTTCATGATTACTGTACTTTACGCTATACTACGTATGGTAAAGAAAAAATAAGTCAATATACGTCAAAAACATGTCACTGTCGGAACACCCTTTAATTTTTAGTAGTTGTCATAGCGGTCGTGGCAATACATCTTCTGTACAAATTTCAAGAGTCTAACTATTACGGTTCAAAAAATAATTCGTTATACATGCAAATCACGTCACTGTGATTTCAAAACTTAGGTCGTATATATGCAATTAACGTCACTATCGGAACACCCGTTAATATTTAGGTTTATTTTGTTATACTTGTTTACATAGTATACTAAGTTTAAATTAGTTTGAAAATTTAAGTGTATGCCTCCTAGAAATAAACACATATACGTGAATAACAGTCTAATATTTCTACGATCATACGAGATTTTTCTGCCAAGTTTCATTAATCTAGGGCACTCAATAAATTTTCATAGCTAATATAAGCTAAAAAAAAGTAATGTCCAGCTAGATTGCCGAAATACCCCTATGTTCGCAAATATTTCGCCAAACTGACTCTAGGGTTTTATTACCCTTTGATAATAGAAACGAATCTATATTGTCACTTGCTTGTATTTTTTTTTTTTCAGTCTTGTACTGTGTTATAATAGCGCACCGAAAAATTAGTTTTTTTTTTATCAGATCTCTATTACCTTTCTGCTTTAGCAACAATTTTTTCTGTTTACATCTCGATGAGTTAGTCCACATTGTGTCAGTATCTCGTCAGAATTTGTCTCTTATCATCCCATATACAGAATCAATACCGGGGTATACATCACACCACTTCCAACGTGTCCATTTTTCTGCAACTTTATTTCCTAATATGCTGGTAGGAAACTGGGTAAGCAGCATAGTCTCACTGCGTGTTATTTATTGAGAACTTGTAGCTCACTGCGACAACGGCTGACTATCTCGGATCTAATACAGCTATTGGGAAGCGCCTTTATTGCCTCTTCACTATCTATGAAAATAGTGAAATTGCTGGTAAATATAGTCGTCGTAGAAAGTAAGTTAGCAGTTTCAGACAGCGTTAAAATTTCGACTTGGAATTGCCGCATAAGTTTTCCAGTCTAGAACTATGTTTGTCTGATCCCTAACTTTTCGCAGTATACTCCACTTCCCGTACCATTACCCTTTTTTTGAACCACCTGTATATTTGTATTTCAATTGCTCCAGTGCAGTTGTCCAAAGGTTTGAGATAATTGCAGTAGTTTCCTTTTTTTTAGATGTAAGTTAATCGGTTTTAATGTCTTCTAATTCATATTTGCTTATAAGCGAATAATGTCCATAGCTTTAATTATTATATCGATCGTTTTCAAGTATTCTACATTCTGGCTGCTGTGCTGCTCAGTGCTACTATTCTCTCATACTCTTACTCCTTCCATGGATGACACATGAGTGCGATATAAGTGCACCATAATTCAATATTAGTCTAACTATGCCTTTATAAAGGGTGTTTATTATAGAGGTATAGAAGCTTAAGTTGCAATAAAACAACGATGGATTATTCGATTGATATGAATTTTATTTATCCGAAAGATAATATTGTGGCATTACATTTTAAATATGATTTCTGGCATATGACCGCCACGGCTGGCGCGGAGATAGTCCAATCTGGACGTTCAATTTTCGATGACTTTTTCCAACATTTGTGGCCGTATATCGCCAATAACACGGCGAATGTTGTTTTCCAAATGGTCAAGCGTTTGTGGCTTATCCGCATAGACCAATGACTTTACATAGCCCCACAGAAGGTAGTCTAGCGGTGTTAAATCACAAGATCTTGGAGGCCAATTCACAGGTCCAAAACGTGAAATTTGGCGGTCACCAAACGTGTCTTTCAATAAATCTATTATGGCACGAGCTGTGTGACATGTTGCGCCGTCTTGTTGAAACCACATCTCCTGGAGGCTTATTCAGAATTGCGATGCGAAAATTAATGCGATGCGAAAATATATAAATGCGAACAATTGCTATTCTGTATTGCGATATTCGCAAAGTTCTTTTTTTAATTGCATTTCAAATGCGAAAAGTTGGCAAATCGGTATTTTTAATGGCATTTCAAATGCGAAAAGGTGGCAAATCGGTATTCTAAATTACGAAAACAAATGTCAAACACATGTCAAATTCGCAAAATTTATTCGACAACAAAATAGCATTCGCAAAGAACAAGAAAGATAATATTTTATTTATTTATTCATCATATATTTATTATTTAATTCAGGGAAGCAAGCAATAAGACCACCAAACCGCGTCAATTTGAAATAATAGTAGAATTTATGAATAAACACAGCCAATTGGCAAGAGGCCATTTGAAGACACCAAATGCACGGCAGTCGGCAAATACTTTGTGGCAAACGTTAAGTGAAGAATTAAATATTAATACCTACAATCTACACCTCTAATTATCATTTTATGATCACATACCTGAAATCAACCATTATTAAAAATGTTATCTTTAAAAAATAAAATATTACTTATCTTTTCATCTTCGGACATTTCAAATTGAATATGCTTAGGACATAGAACCTTTTCAATTGCTATGCACACTTCCGCCAAATAACGCGACATAACTGGCTGAGATATTCCGAGGAAATGATCTGGACCAATTTGGTGTTGGTAGCCACCTTGACCAAGAAATTTTAACGCGGCCGCTAATTTGATAATTGGCGGAATTGCAGTTGATTTCGTAGTACTGCATTCCGAGCTAATATTATTTAAGACATACATATATAAATGCTTCTTTATTTAATCTAAAATTTTTAATAAAGCTGAAAAAATGAATATTCTGCATAAGTAAACGTTTATTTTTCGCAAGCATCAAAATAAATTACCTTTTTTCATTCAAGTTTAGAATATCGGATTTGCTTCCAAGCAATCTTCTCTCTATCCTTTCATTTTGTTCATGCCCTTCTTCTTCGTCGAACCATAGTGCTACATAATCCATTTTTATTGTTTTCTTTTCTTACAGAATATAAATAAATTTTATAAAAATTGTCACAGCCAAACACAATTTTTTTTTTTTTAATTTGACGTTTGTTGACACTGACTTTTATTTGAGCAGCGTTGCCAACATTTGAAATAAATTGCAAATGCGATTGCGAAAGTCTAACAGAATACCAATTTTCTTTCGCATCGCATTTCATTTTCGCATCGCATTGATTTTCGCATCGCAATTCAGAATAAGCCTCCTGGACATCATGGTTATTCAATTAAGGAATAAAAAAGTTAGTAATCATGGCTCTATACCGACCACCATTGACTGTAACGCTCTCGCTACCATCGTTTTTGAAAAAGTACGGACCAATGATTCCACCAGCCCATAAAGCGCACCAAACAGTCAGTTTTTCTGGATGTAACGGTGTTTCGACATACACTTGAGGATTACCTTCACTCCAAATTTTTGTTTGTTGACGTAGCCATTCAACCAGAAGTGCGCTTCATCGCTAAACAATATTCGCTTACGAAAATCGGGAACAACGGTAATCTCGTTTTGGGCACTATTTGCAAGCGTTGTTCAGGCGTGAGTCTATTTATGATGAATTGCCAAGCCAAACTGAGAATAAATCACTTGACAGCTGTTAAATCGGTCGCCATCTTGAATGCCCACTTAAAGTTCTATACCTCTATAAAAAACACCCTTTATATCCAGTAAATTATAAGTTGATTCAGTTACCACGTTTTCCCAATCAGAGCTTGAGAGGAGTGCGTTGCAGAATTTGCCTTTTTGACCTTATCTTCTGATAAGTTTTGAGAGAATAGGTTGTTTTTTTTTCTTGTGAAAAGTATTGTCTTAGTTTTTTCTGGATTTATACTAAAGCTGCAGTTTATGATCCATTGACCTAAAGTTTTCAGAGCACACTCCATTACTTGCGACAAAATGTTCGGAAAAAACTACTGGATGGATTTTAACAAAATTTTGTGAGGAGGTACCTTAGCATCCTGATTCCAATATAGGATACATTTTTTTCGAATATAGGATCTCATTTCCAAGAGAAAATGGAGAAAAATCAGTGAAAGTACGCAACTTCCGCTTTAAAGGTACTGAAATTTTTGGTTTAAAACTGTGCTATTTTAAACATGGTTGCGCAACAGATGGCGCCAATTGAATAAAATTTATATTTGATTTGTATTTTTACTTTGTTTAAATTATTATTAAAATATGTTAAACACCTCTTCGAGAGGTTTACAATAATTTTTAGAATTTTTTATAAATTTTCGCAATTTATCCAGGGATGGGTATCTTTATATAAAATAAATACATAAACCATAACTGAAGTACTATAAAAGTAAGAATCTATGGAATACTTTCAAAGCAAAATCCAGCAAAACATTGTCAGGATGCCCACGACGTGGCGGGCGCAGCTAGTGTATAGATAAAACTGTAACAGAACCGTTTCTATACATGAAATATTTTTTGAAAATTATGTTACTGATGCAGATTGAAATCGATATGGAACCTTATGAGTTGTAAAAAACCGCCATGATTTTTAATAAAACTTTGTGAGGAGGTACATCAGTATCACTGTTCAAATATAGGATACATTTTTTTTGTAAACAGGAAATTGTATACACTGTTTACGTAACTACATTCGTATACAATCTATGTTGTATCATGAGGAGTAATTACCCAGAGACGGGTACCTGGGCAAAGCAAACCTTATGTGCAGCACTATAAAAGGAAGAGTCTTAAAATTCGAATAAAATATTATTGTTAGGACGCTGACGACGTTGAGGGCACAGCTTTCGAATAAAAAACTGAAGTCGTTTAAAACATATTAGAAATAAAAATTTACAAAGGTAAAATCTACAAGAAGTTTTAAAATATATTTCACACAAATTTACAGCGTTTAAAAACTTTAATTTATAGAAATTTTAGCCTTAATATTTTTGAAATTTATTATTTAAATTATTATATTTAAAGTAATAAAATCCATGATTTTTTTTTTTTTTTGTAATCCTCATCATTTCGTTAAAATACTTTGTTATTACAATTGTTAACAAACGTGCTTTAAATTTATTCTGCAAATAATTTTTCATGGTTTTTTATTCGGTTTTATTTTAATTTATATTCAAATATAAATAAAGTTTTTTTTTTATTTTCCAATTAAAAACCCATTAAAAAATCTACATGCGAGCAAAAATTTTAAATTAAATTTTTAATAAATATTAATAATATTCATAAACATTTGTTGTTGTAAATGCTGTGTTGCATTGTTATGAAAATAATGAAACATATTTTTTTCTGCCCGAAAAAAATTATACATTTGTGGTGGTTTTTGTGGTAAAAAAGCACACACCCACACATTCATATACCCACCGTAACAACTGCAATAAATTTGTCTATAGTTATAATAAAATATTTGAAAACAATAAAAACATATAGAATGTTGTTGTAGATTTTTCTCTAATTATTGTTAAATTATTGTGGTTATTTTGTTAAAAATTCTCTCACCCTCCCCCAACGATATACAAGCACATTTAACCTGAAAATATGCTGCATTTGTTTTTGTCATTTATTTATCCCTGTGGTATAGGCTTTAATTATTTTTTTTATTCTTTCTTTCTAAAGCATATGCATTATTTGCATTAAGATCTGTGCATTTGTGGTTCTATTTAATGTTTCGTATTTTTAATTTTATTGCCCACTAGGGTTTTTATTGCGTTGCTGTTTATAATTTAGTTACATTTTTTTGCATTTATTATGCAATTTTAATGCATAAATAATTAATTTTATTGTTAACAGGGGAACAGGAAATAAGGCGAACAAATATTAAAATATAGCATGTGAGCATTTTCGGATTTTTTAAGCTGCAAATAGTAGTTAGGGAATGTCAAATTAGGCGAGCATTTAAAATGTTTAAGTTTTTAGAGTAACCGAAACACCTGGTTTATACTACAAATTTAAACCCGAAAAATGAATTTATAAAAAGTTATCATGGCCCCTTTAGAAAGTCTTTTTGTGTCGCTATTAAGTCCTTAATTAACATCGAAACCGTATTGTCTTTTAAGTCATGAAATCTAACAAGAGCCTTTCCAATTTTTTATTTTTTCTATATGTGTATGTATTCGAATTTAAGGTCCTTAAATAAGCAATTGTTTGATCAATAGCTTTATCGTTGGAAAATCCCCACAAGGGTCTAAATCCAAAGCTGATGGAAGTTGGGTTAACAGGGCGGTTACATATGTTTGCAATATTTTTCCCTCTTTTTTTTTAATCTTAGTTTATTCGGTCTAATAGGTGAGCATAATATTCAGACCTATTGCTATTTTTCTAAACTCGTCTAGGTTTCTTTCGGCGTGGATTTGCCAAAAGTATGACCAACTGGTTTAGTACAATGTTTGACCTAAACTCATGCGCATTGTGAATGAAGGTCAAGTTCCTATTGCAAAAGTTTTGGCCAACAGCTATCTCTAATTTGGTGCAATATCTATACATATAATAGAATAGTAACTCATTTCCTTTATCTCTGTTTGTTTGTCTGTCTTTCTTTGTTGTTAGATTTTAACAAAGGTGTGAGAAGGTATCTTATTATCGTTATTCCAATATAGGATACTTTTATCCGCAAAAATATCTTATTTCCAAGCGAAAGTGGAGAAAAAGCTGAGAAAGTGCGCAGATTTTTTTACCGATTTAAAGGTACTGCATACTTTAAGGCATATTTTATTGTTGAAAACGTTATATTTTAAACACGGTTGCGCAACAGATGGCTCTGTTTTAAAATAATCACAAAATGAATTGAAAGCGGGATATTTTAAACACGGTTACGGTGATTGCAAATAATCACAAAATAGGAATTACTTAATGCCAAATAGCCAATTGAACAAAATTTGTATTTGATTTGTATTTTTACTTTGTGAAATAACATTGTTATTAAAATATTTTAAACACCTTTTATAGAGCTTTTCAATAATGTTTAGAATTTTATATAAATTTTGGAATTTAATCTAGGTATGGGTACCTTTATATAAAGTAAGTACGTAAGAGTCTTAAAACTTAGTGTGGATTGCTTTCAAAGCAAAATCGAACAAAATATTGTCAGGACGCACACAACGTGTGTGGGCACAGCTAGTCTATCAGTATAATTGTATTGGTTCTCATTTGGATCTCAGTATTTTTAACAGCCGAAATGTTTGGATAAGAACTTGTCCTTATTTTTAGCCTACAATAATAATTAGCCATATTATCACATAAATCCCTTTACCAACCAAAGCAGCATCAATTTTGTTTTTTGTTTGAATTCTTATCTCTCACACTGTAAAATTTTTTTTTTTTGCAATTTATGAATTTTTTATTTCATGTGGCTGTTGTTTTGCATTAATTAATGCAAAAATATAATAAAAGGATTTATAAATATGTTTTCCTCCTAGTCATGTTATCATAATTTATATTTATTATTAATTAATTCCAGTTTCAATTTATTTTAGTAATAATTAGATAATTATTTATGGCATTTGTGGTAAAAATAGTTTTTAATTTATGCTTTATATTAAAAAGTAATTAAATTTTATAATAATATTATTTTGTGTGTGTTTTCAGGCTCTCGATTATGATTGTGAGGCACCAGAACAACAAGACATACCCCAGGCCATACAATTGCTCGGCGAAATGAACAGTAATGTTAAACAAGTTACAGATCTGGTCGAGGGCATGTTGCAACGCGTTAAGCGCGGTGAATTGACCACAGAATATGGCTTAAGTTTTTTGGAAGTTAAATATCACATGCTACTCGATTATCTTATCAATCTGACGTATGTGGTACTGCGCAAATGTTCCGGCGAAACAATCGAAGGTGATCCATCCATAGAACGTTTAATAGAGATACGTACAGTGCTAGAGAAAATACGACCAATCGATTATAAATTACGCTATCAAATAGATAAATTGGTTAAGACGGCCACAACGGGGGTAACATCAGCCTCGGATCCTATCTTATATAAAGTAAGAACAAATTTCTTTCTGGTATGAACAAAAATTTAATTTAAAAAAATTTTTTTTTTTATTAAATAAAGCCAAATCCTGAAAACATGTTAACTAATGCTACAGAAGATGATGAAGAGAAAAACAGTGCTTCGGAATCAGACGATGAGGAGGAAGATGATGGTGAAAAAGGTGTCAAAAAGCCTAAAAAGGCCGCCACAGCGGGTAAACCTGGCATTTATGTGCCGCCCAAAATTAAACCAGTTTACTATGATGGCGATGATAAACCTGAGGATAAGGAAAGGAAATTAATAGAAAGAGCCAAAAAACGTGCCATAACGTAATTAAATATTTCATTCAAAAATATTAATTATAATAATTCATACAAAATAATTTTTGTTTTCAGATCTTCTATGTTGCAAGATTTGAAAGAAGAATATTTAGATGCTCCCACTGAAATCTCTTCCGGCTCAAGAGCCCAACAGATATTGTCCAAAGCCCAAAAGGAAAAACAAGAATATGAAGAAACCTACCTAACACGTCTGCCTGTAACCAAAGCGGAAAAACATCGTCAACGTAAACTCACCACTTTGGGTAAGTCAAACTAAAAATTCCATAAACATTTTACACCTATAATTTATTATTATTATTAATTTAACCCCACACCACGCTTCATTTCACCTTAACACCAGGGGCTATTGCTTATTTTAATTTGATAAAAATTATTCGAATTTCTATGACTTTATACCATGACGTTTTGAAAATGTTTTTTTTTTTTTTTCTTATCAAAATACGCCCTAAGCCCCTGATACATATTTAAAAGCAAGTATTTAAATCTCTTTCATAAATTTTCGTTTCCAGGCACCTTGGGTGATGAAATTTTAGGTGAAATTAATCGTGATGCCTCTCTACGCGGTGACTCTTTAGGTGGCTCTAGCAAAAAACGTAAAGCCAAAAGCGGTAAGGGCAAAAAGAAAGGTGACAAAAAACGTAAATTCCACTAAAATGTTTTGCCTAAAAATGCCCTGAAAAGTTAAGAAAATTCGTGTAAGATTTTTTAATGATTAATTCATTTTAAAGGAATTTTAATATGAAAATTACAAAAAAAAAATAATACATTTTTAAGACAACCAACAAATAGCAGCATAATTCAGTAAATATTTCAGCAAATTTTTATTTTCAATTAAAAACCATTTTTGTAAAAACCTTATTCCACAAAAAAAAATAAAAATGTATTAAAAAAACTCTCATAAAATCTATATACATATTAAAAAATTTCTTAACTTAATTCTAACCAAAAATAAAATTAAATCCTCAAATAAGTTTCAACTTCTAGCAAGATTAAGCATCTAAAATTGTTGAGAAAAGCGAACAAAATCTCAAATTGATTTAAAATAGTTTTCTTGTGTTTAAATAAATATTATGTTTCTAAACAAGTTTGACTGTAAATTTTCTTAAATGTTTAAAATGATATTGAAGTAAGATGATTTGTCTAAAGTCTGTAGATGTTTAGGTTTATATTAGGCCTGGTATTCTGTTCTTCTTTGGAATCCTGTCAAACTTCGGAATCCTGTCAAACTACAAGAAAAACTCTTGAAAAAATGTTGCTGAAGTTTTAATTGTTGAAAAACATATAAAATGTGTCTGGCAACATTTTATATAAAGCAAATGGGTATTCATTCATGGGGAATTTTTCAAACAACAGCTGATCACGTTTTTTTAACATTAGTAAACTTGAAAAGAATAAAAACGAAAAATTGTTCCAAATCGCGATAAATGTTGCTAAACATTTTTCACTAATTCGAACAGGCCTTATGCAGGAAACTATTTTAAATAAGTTTATGTATATTCATGCAACATATTGCTAAGAGAAATGTTTTTTTTTTCATAAAAATAAATAATCTATTATCTTAAGCCGTGTTCAGACTAGCAAATATTTGACGAAAAAAAGCATAACCACTATTTTCGGCTTATTCAATCCTTCAAGGCAATTTTAACAACAAAAAACGATTTATGATAATTTTATGTTAATAAATTAACAAATATTTGATTTGAGAAAATACATTAACGCAGAAATAAATGAGCAAATAAAAGGTTGAAGAAATAATAAAAGAATGAATGAGAGCATTTTGACAAAACAAGTTTCCTGATCTTTTTTTTGTTTACTTCAGCATTTTCCTCTGCATTTGTTGATTTTCCTAAAGCCCAGTATTCTATTTTTCATGCGGAATGCTGACAAACTACATACAGAAAAAAGTCATGAATAAATGTTGCAGAAGTAATTTTGTTTATTTACTGTAAAAAAGCATTGAAATGTTTTTGGTAATATTTTATCAAAGCTGTGAAATAAAGCAAATGGGTCTTATTTCATGCGGAATTTTTAAAACATTAGCTGATCACGCTTTTATAACATTTGTAAAACAATGTGGTCTACTTGAAAATTATAAAAAATTTTAATTGTTCCAAATCGCAACAGTAAATGTTGCTAAACATTTTTCACAAATTTAAACAGAGTATTTACTAGGCTTTATGCAGAAAACATTTAAAAACATATTTATGTATATTAATGCAACATGTTGCTATGAAAATGTTTTTTTTTTTTTCATACAAAGAAATGTTACATTAAGCTGAGTTCAGGGCCCTAATCACCGCATTCGATATCGAGTAAACTATCGTTTCAAATAACAAATTCGATACGAGTCGAGGAAGCTAATTATGCCATTCGACATATGTATATCGAATCGTTATTTATATCAAATTGTAATAGATTAATAATAAGTCAACAAGTGAACAAGAAAACACGGTTTAAAAATATTTCCTTTCGAATGAAATTACGATACCAAAAAAAAAAAAAATTACGATCGATTTTACTCGATATCGAATGCGGCGATTAGACCCCAGACTAGTAAAATATTTGAAGAAAAAAGGCCAGTCTTCTGGTCTTTTTTTACTTAGCCTTTGCTTATGTGTTTACACAGGACAATTTTTCTTGAGCTAGTTTTTTCTTGATATTTTTAACACTTTCACAAGAAAACAAAACAGTGGCAGTCATTTGAGAGGTCATTGTTGATGGGAATATCCAACAATGCATAGAACTAAGTTACTACCATGTTCTTAAGGCAAAGTAGAAAATAATTAAGTAAACATTGAGTTCGTGTCATTTGATCTCCCTGGAATTTATGAACATTATTTTTCCATATAAGTATGTGCAAGATTGAAACAACTTACATGTGTTTTTTATTTTTGTTTATGTGTTAGTTCCGATCATCAATTTCTTATAGGGAACTGATGTGAGTTTACCTGTATTATTTTACCATGGAACTAGGCTAGTACAAAACGGATCCATAAAAAAATAATAAAAAAAAGTATAATTAAAATGTTTCTACAACATGTTGTTTTTAAAAGTTTCTTTACAAAAATGTTGCTAAGATTTTTATCATAAATGTATAAAGTTTCTTTACAAAATGTTTATAGATATTTTTATCAACATGTTGCTTAAAATTATATTAACTAAATCCTATTACTCTGTTCGAATTTGTAAAAAAATTTAAGCAACATTTATTATTTCACAAGGAAAATTTTACATTTAAAATGTGCCGATTTGGAAGAATTTTACGATTTTATTGTCTTTAAGCTGTTTTTTTTTAATTCCACATGATAAAATGTTGCCAGAAACATTTCAATGTTTTCAACAGTTAAAACAGAGTACTACTTCTGCAACATTTTTAATACCATTTCCATACAAATTTTTATGTATGTAGTTTGACAACATTGCGCAGTAAAACTGAACAGAGTACTAGGCTTAAACCGTTAAAAAAAAGTCTTAAGGAAATTTATATTGCAATATTTGTAAAAAATCAAACTAAACATGGGACCTATTTTAAATTGCAACACTGTGAGTAATTTTTTAACTGTAAATTTCAGTAATTTTAGAATAATTTGAACTAAACCATTTTATGCCTAAAAAAGGCTAACATACTTCTTTATAACGTCTGAGTATTAAATAATTATTTAAAGTGTTTAGCAGATCAAATTAAAGTGATAAAAAAATATCATTCGGGTATTCTTTATAAATTTTGTTATGATGCAATACTTGTAGAATTTGTTTTCTTTTCTCTTAATTTATTAATTTTCAATATTTTCCCATTGAAATTACAATAAAAACATTTTTTGTCTACTCAATAAACAGTGCAGCGATGCTTTTAGGAACAGTCCTATTTTTTGTTACTTTATGACAAACAAAGTATATTTTTCACTTAAAGTCTTTTTATGTCTTTTAATTCATAAAAAGGTTTAAAATTTAATAAATGTGTTATTTTATGAGAGTTTTTTTTTTATTACTTTTACACCCCTTTTATCCCACTCAAAATATCCGTTTTGTTTTTATTAAGTTTAAACATCGTTTTCCCTTAAAATAATATTTTGTTAAATTTCTTTTTTTATTCATAATTTCGTTTAAGTTTGATGTAATAAAGTTTATTTTCTATTAAAATTTTTTTGTACTTTCTTTTACTAAATAACACATTTTTTAAACTGCAATTAAATGATTTTTTATTAATTTACTATAGTTTAATGAAATTGGCTCTTGAGACATAAGACCATTTCATAATTTTTTCAATGAGCAGGCTTACTGCCTAGCCAGTCAGTAGAAGAGCCTGGTTGAAAACCACTTTTTTGTGTTGTTCAGAGGCAAGTTTAGCTAAAGAACTTAACAGTTGATATTTTTTAGTCTTCATCTAAAACTTGCAAATTTGTAGCATCCTCTAAATATAATTGCATAACTATAAAGATGATGGTATAATTATTTGTGTACCTTTTTAATCATCCTCTTCCTGATAGTGTCACATTCTGAGGGAATGTATGGCGTAGGCCCTAGCATACATTACAAAAAGTAGATGTTCAATTAATTGAGCTTAATAACTTAAATATTACCCAAAAACAAAAAACTAAACTTAAAAGGGTAACATACAAGTTTTATTAATTTTTAATTTTTTTTTTTTTAATATAATTTTTAAAATTTTTTTTACGTATTTTTAATCATCCCTATTTATTTCTTGTTGATTTTAAATTATTTTATATTTTTATTAAATATATATACTCGCAATAAACTGCATAAAATTTCGGCAGCAAAATTTTACAAAACTTAATTTTGAATATTTATTAAAAACTTTTGAAGAATATCAAAAAATAATAATAATTAATTGGTTTGTTACAAAAAATATTTTTTAAATATTAAAAAAAATCTAAACTAAATTTTAAACAAAATTGTAATTTATTAACAAAAATTAAACAATTTCGATAAAAAATTACAAATATAAAATAAATTTTATATATATTACGTTGTTTTTAGGAGTCAAAAAGGAAAACTTTATTAAAAAAAAACTTTTGTTTGAATTTAAAATTTTGGCAACAAAAAAACAAAACATTTCAACCATGCAGTTTACAACAAATTAAAAACAATTTTAAAGAAACAAAATTTCAATACCTAAACGAAAACTAACAAACAAAAATCAAGCACAAAATGTAAAATTTACAAAATTTTTACAAAACAAAAAAGTTTAAAAAAAATTTTTGAAAATAAAACAAAATCCCTACAAGTATACAAAAAAAGTAAATAAAATAAAATAAATTGCAGTTGCCTTATTATACAAGAAAAACATATAAATTTAAAAGAAATTCAACAAAAGAAAAGATTTATAATAAAAATACAAAACAAAACAATTAATAATAAATTATATAAAAGAAAAAAAATATTTTTAAAAATAAAAACAACAGAAAAAAAATAATATTAAAAACAAACAAAACCTAAAATATTAAATAAAATAAACTGGTATACAAACAAGAAATTTATTTATATGAATAATTTTTAGTTAAAATTATTTCACGTTAAAAGTTTATTTTTAAGAATAAAAAAAAATCCCCACCCAAAAAAAATTATTTTAAATTTTTGCATAAAGAAAAATATTTTTCAACAACTGGGGTTATTAAGATTTAATATCAAATGTTGTACGACTGCTTTTCTTACGTAGATTTCTTTTTCAAGAAAATTCTAGGTTATATTGGAGAAAGGCTTTTCCATTTTTTAAACAGCATAAGAATGCCGCTTTAAAAATATAGATTATTCTTTTAAACGATCTACAACACAATCCAATGATGCAAAATGGCATCAAAATTTTGCAAGTGTCTTCAAGTGCTCCTCAGTCTGGTGCCAATAAGTGCTGGAGATTCACACTCGGCATGTGCGTCGTGTTTGTATATCCTAAAATTATTAGCTGTCCCAATTTTTACCTCATTTAACTAGCATTGAATATGGTATTCTAAATGTATCGAAATGCCTTTGCAAGAACTAAGCTCCTGAATTACCAATTAGAGATGTTTCTTGTTTCGTGGATGAGCTAAGTTAAAGATTTCAGAGTTGTCAGTCTTAAGCCTATTTCCAGGTCCTACCTCTTGGGTCCTTTGGATTCTTATTGCAGATCTTTGGTTTTATTTGCCTATTCCGTAATAAACCCCCTTTTTCTACTAAAGAAAACACAAAGATTAACGTCTCCTTTCTAGTCTTTGCTTTGACTATTTCGCATACATGGTGCAACTTAATTGATTTCTTTATCGTTCTAGTGATATGGGGAGGCTATAGGCAATAGTATATCAAACTGGTGATTGTGGGTTCAATCCCTCCCTAGACTCTAGGTATTTTCTTCAGACAACCCAGTGCTTTCTAGTTAGAGTTGTCTTAAAAAATCCTACCCTTGTTGGGGTTCCGTTATAAGAACTTACATTTCCATATTTATCTGGGGCATTTTAGCTCCCTCCATTAGAGAAGATTCCAACTATACAGTCTACGCTAAGCCGAGCTCTTCTAAGCTTTGCATTCTTTGTAGTGCTGGCAATTTCTACTACTTTCAATTACTCGATACAACTCAATACTTTTCAATTGGGTACTCAATAGTACTCAATACTTTCGTTTACATACTAGCAGAGACAATTTATCGTTGTAGTTGTCAAATATTTTTATAAATTTATTTCTAAAAATACTATCGTAAAAGTATCGATTAACTACTTTTGTGTATTGAGTACCCAAAAAAATGATTGAGTATTGAGTACTCGGTACCCACTACTAAATACTTTGCCAGCACTAATTCTTTGGTTTATGCTGTATCAACGTTCCAAGCAAGCTTCTTGAACGCCACCATGAGAAGGTATATACATATGTATGTATCGCTGACGACTAGCTGGTGGGGTAAAACTTTATACTTCTACGCTTAAACTAAAACAATGTTTGCCATTGTCCGAACCAAGACTTATGTAAATTTACCCTAAAGGACAGCCGGTAATCCCCGTCTGTTTACAAGCAAACAATGACCGTTTAGGGTCTATTAATTTTAGTTTAAACGTCACATAATATCCTTTTTATTCTGAGAATTTTCCACTTATTCAACCTCCGGGGCAGCGTGTTTTACATATACATAAATTTTCAAGCTAAAAATTTGTCAGCCTAGGTTAAGCAGGCAGCTGTGTATGCTGCTCACTTGGGTCCATATGTTGGTCCCTTTGTGTTAAATTTGACAGGCTATCTTTTTAATATTTGTAATTAAATACTGTACCGTACGTGGGCAATTCTGATTCGCACTTGGTCAGTTTATTTATTTCTTAGAAGTAGAATTTTAAAACGTCTTAAACGTTACTAATAGTTATTCTTGGGTTAAATTATCGTCCGTACCCCTGCAGTTGTATTATAACTGCTATAGAGTACTAGGTTGTAATCACACCTATAACTAGTAGACTGATAGGAAAGCTAACTTAAAGCTCTTTGTTTATTTTGGACTCTTATATTTAAGAGTTTTAAAAGAAATCGACGGAAGCATATTTGTACACGTATTTATAAGTTTTTTTTATACATAATTAAAATAATAAAAAAAAAACATTTATGATGACTAACAAGCGAAACTCCTAAAAACAACTGAAACTTTGAGATGTAAAAAATATTTAACTATACAGTGAACTCGCACAAACGTGAACTAATTTTTACCAAGGGTGTTCACGTTTTCGAGTTTGTTCACGTTTCAGATTGTCTTTTTTTCATATAAAGTGAAGTTTAACTATTTTTGGTTAATGTTATTAGAAAGGTAATGAAAATTTTTTATAAAAATATTAGTTTTATAATAGTTAAAAAATATTTATATTGGGAAATTAAGCTTTAAACAAACAAAATCGAAATTTTTTTTATGTCAACATCTTTTGCAATCTAGGCTATATGATTCTAATACTGTAATTTATAAGTTCATGTTTCTGGATGTTCATGTTACTGGATGTTCACGTTTGTGCGAGTTCACTGTACTTTTGAATGGAAAGCAAAAGATAAAATTAAAAACTTATTTAAAAATTAAAATTTGTGGTAATTTTAACAAAGAAAAAATAAAAAAAATAATTTGGTAAAAAAAATATTTGATTTAAAGATAAAAATTTGTATACATCCTTCACTTCTACTATGTAAAATGAAAGCCAAAGACAGCCAGTGAGTCGGCTTGGAAAATTGTAACTTCCTAAATATTTTGTAACATATGTACATTACGTGTAGGGTGAATGAAATATCGAAATGTTTTCTTTATACAATAAAGGGCAAAAAAACTACCAATTAAAAAATATATATACACACATACATATATAAAAATGTAGATAATCATTTGCTCTTTATTGCGTTATACAAAAACTAAAAAAAGAATATCATTAAAAATTAACTATTTCGAACGTCCAAAAATGTATTTAGAACTTAAAATAAATTTAATATATTCGGCTTTGCCGAATCTTTTATATCCTCCTCTAAAGTGAAGTGATCAGTTAAAATTAGCTCGAATATTAGCAAGGATTTATGTATGTAACTGTCCGATTCGATGCTACATAGCAATAGATCTCGTTAAAAGTGGGGTATTCAGGACCTCTCAGCAATCGTTAAAAGGGCCATGATGCTGAACTACCATTTATGTGATAAAGTTTGCATATAGACTATATTGAATGTATGTACTCGCTTGGTGGCCAACGCCAGGTTGGGGCCTTTGAATGAAAATTAATTTATTTTACTTGGAAAGTAGAGACCGTTAAGTCCACCTACATCTCTTTTTTTAAGACAAAACTACCTGCAAAGCTCCTGGATTGTCTGCAGAAAGCAATCCTCATACTGATCAAGTAGCACAGTATCAATTAGTCTATGAAGGCACCCATATTTGACTTTAGTTAAGTACCCCATCCAAAGAAGTATATTATAAATCAATTGGATAACGTGAAGTCGTGGTTGCCCTACTCGATTAATTGATTGAATGCCTCGATAGACTGATTGGTAGTGCGTTAGTTTATCAGTCTGGGGGTTGCAGGTTCGATTCCCACCAAAGACTCTGGGTGTTGTCTGCAGACAAACAAAAAGCTTCGCAGGTAGTGTTGGTTAAAAAAAAAATAATTGTTGCTGTTGCATAATTGCAAAGGGACCATTTTGCTATATGATTGGTCCGTTGTTTAATTTTGAAATAAATTACAATTTCAGCGTTGCAATTACTACACATGCTAAATTATTATTATTGTTGTTATTGTCGTATTCGATCAGAAACATAAACTGCTAACATAGAATTTCATTTCCATTAGTATCTATTCATTAAAAGATTTGCGTTTTCGCCTCCATAGTTCTTCAGGCCGTTAGACATAAATGTCTTAATAAAGGTTCCCTTCCTGCGTGACCTGCAAATTCTGTTATAGGGTTTTCTTAGAGTATGTCCTAACATGACTTAAATGATAAATATTTGCTTGGAAAGAGAGAAATGAAAGAAGAATAAGACGATAAGAGTACGTGGAAAGATTATAGCATATAGGCCACAGCCTTTTCTTACTGCAGTGGAAGTATTGCCGATATGATTCATCGTACTGAGCGTAGATGATGTGGCTAAATTTATTGGAGGTTATAAATTGAAAACTAAACAAAATAAATAAAGAAAGGAAATTTTTTTCTTAAAAAATCTTTTTATTTTTTTAAAGTAATATTAACATCAAACTTTAAGTTAACAACTAATATATAATCAATATATTAATATAAAAAAATAACCAAATATTATAAAAAAGAATATTTTGGTATGGCAACGCAAACTTTTCGGCAAACATCATACATACAATGAGACTTAGAAACTCTCAAACAATTTTGGCATTGGAAAATCTAAAAAAAAACAAAATTTTTCTAAATTCTAAATTTATTTATAAACAATTTTTTGGCTTAACTTATTTCGGCATATTAGATTAGATATTAAAAAAAAAAGAAAAACTCTAACTTTTTGGCTATAAAATATTAAGAAAGAAAACTAACCACATAAACAGCAATAGTTTTCAAAATTTTACAGTGCAGTAATGAAACCAAAAAGAAAAAATGGCTGAGTATATTTCAATATAAAACCATTTTTCTTACAACCAAACCAACCAAAAAAACTTTTTTATGTTAAATTATTATGTGTTATTTTATCAAACATTTTTAATTTAAAAAAAAACTTTTTTAATAAATTAATAAAATTAATTTATTGAAAATTTTTAATAGCAAAAAAAATATAAAAGTACTGAAAGACTGAATCTGTTATTTATTGTAAAACAAAGAATTTTTTTTTCTTGAGAAAAAAATAAAATTATAAGTTAAAAAAAATTATTTAAACAAAAGGAAAAAAATGTAGCTGAATTTTTAATTTTATTTTTAATAGATAAATATTTTCTATTTCGAAAATTTGAAATAAATATCTTTTTATTTTTTATTTTATTTTAAATAAAATTCAAATTTTTTTTAAATAAAAAAAAATCACATAAATTGAAATGCAAAAAATAGTTCAAACTTTTAAACAAAAATTACACATCTTTTGAAACAAAAGATGTCAAAAAAGTATATTAAAGAAAATCTAAAATAACCTATTTTAATTCTTTAATTTTTATAGCCAAAAAAATAAATTTCTTAATTTTAAGTTTTAAATAATTTAAGTATAAATATTTATTAATGCTATTAAACTACATAAATATAAATTCTAATCAATATATTATATAAAAAATGCAAAGAAAAAAATATTTTCTAAAAAAAAGAGTACTGTGAATGAATTGGATTAGTGTAACAATAGTTTAAACTTCAGCAATTTTTTTTTTAATTCTTTCAAAATTTTAAAATTATTTCTAAAAATCATGCCGTACTTGTTTCTCGGCCTTGGAGTGGTTTGCATCTCACTCTCGAATTGTCTGGTTGGTTCTCTCGCAGCTGTACTGTGGTGCAGTTATTGGTGGTTGCATTACTAAACCACATGCAGTCGTTTTGGTTTTCGTGTATAACCTTACAAATTTTGATTAAAAAGCCGTACATTTGTGAATCGTTATATAATATTATTTTGTCCATTGGTGGAGCACCATATAAAACTCAATCTCTGAGTAGAGGAGCACCATTAAACTCAATTAGTTTTTATCAAGCTGAATTTGGGAACTCCCACTTCCTATGCGACGATATAGGTCTCGGTGCAAATTCTGGAGGTGGCTAAAAACACCCCTTATAAAATCTGTCGAATACCCTGGCTTTTTGGTTACGTACCTCTTATTAATATTTTTAAGAATACAAAAACAAGGCACATGTACATACATATTTTTCAGAAGCAATGTTTTGTAGTGGGAAATTTGACAAGTCGGATATAAACAAAAAACATATCGTGCAATGGGGCCTAAGTGGTACTTTGGTAAAACTTATAATAATTTTTTAATTAAATTAAACTTATTATAATTAAATTTATTAGATTTTTTGTATGGTTATCAAGTTTATTGGCGTTTAAAAATTTACCATATAAATACTATTTAACCCTGTCATTGTGCACATTTTAGAAAGATTATTTCAGGTACGTTTAGACGATAATACTTTTGGTTTGATTTTGTGGTAGCAAAAGTAGAATGAATTACGACCGTTCCTACCTTAAAAGTGAAAGTAAAAATCTGTGTTAAAACTTATTTTTTTAGACTATTAGTGTAAAGTAGAAAAAAACATAAATAGTGTTAACATAACTAAAAACATAACACGCGTTTCAACATGCAAAATTAATTTTTTTTTCGTTTTTTAACAAAAATATTGTTATATTTATATAATTTGTTTTATTTATATCAAATTCGGTTTAAAATATTTACTTTAGAACTAAATTTATTAAAAAAATCAAATATAAGATAAATCTTCACACTCGGTAACACTGTCTACATTAAAATATACCACTGCACAGTAGGGAAGAATCGAAATATTTTAGAAATAACTCAGCCATTTGCAAAGAGCTTGGCCGATTGATCCAAAATTTGGCAAGAGCATAGCAGAGGAGTATCAGAGCTTAAGTTCTGTCGTTGGGCTCCATACACTTGCCAGGGGTGGCGCTATGTAGTCTCAAAGTTGGGTACCTAGCACCTGCAAATTCTTTTAGAGCTTGGCATTTCTTAAAATTTTATTTGATTATACATGGTCTTAAAGGTCTAGTTAATATCTACAAAATGATTCTTTAATCTATAAATTATGTTTAAAAATGTGCGTTTTATAAGCAATTTAAAATTGAAATTTTTCATTTTTCGGTACCCTGGTCCAGTTTTTTCAAAATATTGAGTATAATTTTCATAATATTTTTTCAAATTTTTTTTTGTTGTCAAAACTTAAGCTCAAATACTCCTCTGTTATGCTCATGACAAATTTTGGATCAATCGGTCTGACCCTTTACAAATAGCTGAGTTATTTATAAAATATTTAGCTTCTGCCCCACTGTGCACTGGGCTAATGAAGTCTTTATTTTTTCCAATTATTTAAGAAAGTAAAAGTGGCTATCCGCTTGTAAAATTCTATCCTTATCTGCTCTTCATTTTGACTAATGTTCTTTCAACTCAATATAATTTTCGTTTACACTATTCTATTTTCCTCATTCGGCAAAAGGTTATGACAGATCTAATTACATGTGGGACAATGTATAACAGCATTTATTAGATAAATGTAAAGAATAACTTTAATTATAAGTAATATTTCTGAAAATTTGAAATTTTAAAGTGGTAAATATTAAAGTAAAAATATTAAATAAGAGGGAAGCTTTAGGTAGTGGTAGAATTCGTTCTCACCAACTGACGATTGATGATTGAATACAGTTTTTCCGTATTCCTTTATCTGAGTTTGGTTGGTTAAATAGATGATGCTTACAACTAAACACTACCCAAAGTAGATAGATACGAAGAGTGCTGATGACGGACGTGTTACTGTCTAGAAAATGTGCATTACGCTCTGCTGGTGTCTAAAAATTAAATTTTCCCAATTTTTCTTTAATAATATCACCTAATTTGTAATTTAATTTATTCTTTCTTAGAAGGAATAGAACGAACTCAAGCTTGACTACAAATTTCATTGTATGTATAAGAAATAATTTTAAAACCAACTATATATTGCTGCAGAGAACATAATATAGTTATCGTGATTATGGATCCAAAAAACTTTGTTAGCGGTTAGAATTTTAGAAGTAATTTTATAAAAATTGGTGAACAAATGAAAGTTATACGTAAAGTTTTTCAAAACAATTATAATTGGGCACAATCGTGTCTAGTTCCAGAAAAATAATATGGTTGCCGCAATCATATTCCTGCATTTAAAAAATTGCTGCAGTTTAATATTTGTTGATAAAAATATTTTCCTATTTTATTTTGAATTTTTAACAAAAACCTTTCGAGCTTAAAACTTAATTAATAATTTTATTTAGAACTATTTTCAACTCAAAATTATTAATCTTAAACAAGTGAGAAAAGAATAATATAATTAACAAAATACTTTGTATAAAAAAAACCACTCCATTTTAAAAAGAAACTGAATTTTTAAAAATTAAATTAAATTAAAAAAAAATGCAAATACAACTTTTACGAGTAATATAATTTTCCAAAAAAAAGTAACTATAAATTAATATTGATTAAAATACAATCCAAAAATACATGTGTAAAAACAAAATCATGCATCAACCAAATACGAGTATATGATTAATATTCATTATTCTATATGAAAAGCAACAAAAGAAGAAATAAAAAAATTATTACAAATAATATTAATAATTATAAAACAGAAACAAGAAAAAACTTAATGATATAAAAACCACTAAATTAAGATAAATCCCAAAAATGAAAATAAAAATATGCATATAAAAAAATTATAATTCAAAAAAGAAATAACTGGTTTTATTTATTCGTAATTCTAGTTCATCTCTGAAGCTTGAATTCGAATTCAAAATATTAGAAGAAGATAAGGTTAAGATTTTAATCTTTTTTTACAGTGGTAACCTGCTGAGGTAAGAGAAATATTTGCATAAGCCTTCATTTTGTTATTTTATTTACTTAAAGTAAATGTTTAAAAAATTTATGTGTTCGAAAATTCGAAGTATTTTTTTTATATGAAGTTTGACTTTTTTTAAGACATCTTGATGGTTGGTGTTTTCTGACAGGCAATGATAAGCATATTACCCCTATTTTACATTGGAGTCGTTTCTAGTCAATAATTCAAAGTTTTATAAATACATACTTTCGAGAGTCGAGTGAATCAATCGAACAAATCAGCCAGCACCCGCACGTCTAGAAAATCCATGAACACCTTTGCATACAATTTAATTAAGCCTACAAGAACATGGCATTTCGCAGACAAAAATGAGATGATATTTTGTTGAAAGACATGTGATTCCAACAGGACGGGACAATCAGCTACAGCCTTACCCATTATCAATATATACCTGTCAGTAGTGGATAACCCTTTATTACTTGTTTTTGAATTAATTACTTATGTACAGTCTAAGAAAAAACTCTACATACAGCCTAATATTTTTAGATTTCAACTTTTACAGTGATATTTGAAAACAACTTAGTATGAGCTTAATTCTTACGTTAATAGTTAAAGTTATTTATAGATACAAATTTACAAATATATTCATGTCAACAAAGATATTCTCGAATATAACGCAAATCAGTGAGAAAAATGTCTACATTTAGTGTAGCATCCCCGATAGTTTTTTGTGAGAATATACAGAGTAAACATAAAAATTCCGTTATTTTCGCATATTTGATTTCTTGGACAAATGATATTATCATTCAGGTACAGAAAGTCAAAACTAAAATATTTTGAAATATAAAAAAATGGAAAAAAGAAAAGAAATACAACTTTCCGTTCGCAATTTAGTGGTAAAACTCCAAAATGAAAACAAATCTTTCGTTGATATTTTAAAAATAGTGAGCTTAAGCCGTGCTACTGTCCAAACTATTATAAGAAACTAAAGAAATGCATCAAAATCCACGAATATGTGCTCCGAAATTGGCGGAACACATGGAGAAATGTTCTAACGTTTCCGTGTCGTCACGAAAAATTATAAATATTTTACATGAAAACAGCTTTAGAAGAAGAACGCCGCGAAAAAAATCCACTAATTTCTGCTAATTATCGGCACCTACGTCGAATTTGCAAAAGCTTTTCTAAATAAGGATTTGAATTTCTGGAAAACTGTCTTATTTACCGATGAGAGCAAGTACAATATTTTTCGAAGCGACGACCGACAAAATGTGTGGAGAAAACCCAATACTGCACTTGAACCGAAGCATATAATACCTACGGTGAAACATGGTGGTGGTAGTGTTATAGTTTGGGGAGCTATAGTATCATCTGGGGTAAGTCGTTTGGTTTTCGTCGATGGTAATATGGACAGACATCAATATAAA
Source organism: Phasia obesa (assembly GCA_949628195.1). Classification (NCBI taxonomy): domain Eukaryota; kingdom Metazoa; phylum Arthropoda; class Insecta; order Diptera; family Tachinidae; genus Phasia; species Phasia obesa. The sequence continues at coordinate 134,818,391 of OX451216.1, read as the reverse complement.
AGTATACTGGAACAAAATTTTAAACCATCCGTCGAAAGCTTGGGTCTTGGAAATCATTGGATTTTTCAACAAGACAACGACCCCAAGCACACCGCTCACATAGTTCGAGACTGGGTTCTTTATTATGCTCCATGACAGCTGAATTCCCCACCTCAGTCACCAGATCTTAAACCGATCGAGCAGGCTTGGGATGTTTTGTAACGATTAGTGAGAAAATATGACATTACAAGTCGAGAGAGTCTCAAAAACGCATTAATTCGTGCATGGGCCGAAATTACTCCAGATATCACTGAAAATTTAGAGATGTCAATGCCTAGCCGTCTTCAGGCTGTAAAAGTTGCTTAAGGTGGTCCTACTATATATTAAAAAAATAAATTTGATCTTTGTTTTAGTTCAAAAACTTTAATAACTTATAGCTTTTATAGCTGTATGTTGACTTTTTTCTTGTGAATATTATATGTTTTTGTTATTTTTATATTTTTTGGCTTGGAATTGGCTTTTTTTTTTTAATAAATATAATTCTTTGTTGACTCTTTACCAAATAGCATTTATTTGATTTAAATAAAATTTACAAATACCCAAAAAACCCGAAATTTAGGGTTGTATGTAGAGTTTTTTCCTTCGCTGTATATGTATTTAACAATGCCAGCCAAAAAATAAAGCTGATGTCTGATATTTATTTTTGTAATGTTTTTTTAAGAATTATTTTCTATTTGGTAATAACCGAGGTGCTTCGGCACCCTATCGTGACTAAGCTTTAATTCGAAAACATACATATGTTATTCTCTGAGTACTTTGTATCAAATTAAAAGATGAGTACTTTGTATAAAATTAAAATCGTAGTTAATGGGCAATTAAAGATTGCCCATTGAGGGTTAATGGACAATCTTGAATTTTATTGATATTGGGAGTTTGTGTTAAGTTTTGGGTTTTGGTGTGTTCTGACATATGTATATTGCAAAATTTTATGGCCAACATTTTTGTAGAACATTTTATTCCTGTTCTTCTCCTTTTTCGGGGCATTTTGTACGAAAAAGCCACAAAATGCCGTTATTCGTGGGAGTTAGAGGGTAAATGTTTGCTTCAAAAATATTTGCCATAACATTATCTGTTTTTCTGTTGCTGAACATATCTTACACTTTAGATGTAAAGCAAACATTGTTTTATGTACCGATATGCTGCAAGAACAGGCCACAGCTGCGAAACTTTTAATGCCTCTAAAATAAAATCCCGATTTGATCTTTCAAAACGGCGACACACGTATATTTATTTTTGTTATCTACCAAAAACAATCGTCGGAACAGCGTAATTATTTTCCTGTTGAACTGTGTAATTACTGTTGACAATAATGTAATAAAAAATTCATAAAATATTTTTTCTATGCGATCAGAGTTGCAAAATCTTCTTTTGTATACTATTGTGGCCATTTTGAAACGATTTTTGAATCGTACTATCGTGTATGATAGTGAATCCCGACCTTATGTTTGTGTGTCATACCCACACGTGCACCAATCTAATTATAAAATAAACAACTAGAATGAGTCTGCCAAATCTTTCCAGAATAGAATATTCGAGACGTTTTTGCTTGCTTATTTATAGAAGTCTCAATTGTGATTGATGTGGTAGTAATAAATTAAACACATACTGAGTATTTATATTGCGTAGTTGAAAAGTGTTAAACAATGTACATACATGCAATTAAACAATGAGGTTAAATAAAATTATGCAAAATGGAATAAATAAAGTGACATTAAAGTAAAATTATTACTAGCGAGTTTTATTTTTCAATTAAAATAACTCAACGAAGAAATAAAACGTAACGTACATAACAAACTATACTCGTTTGGCTAAATATAGTATTCACTCGGACATTTTACAGCATAAGTATACAACAATCCATTACCTCTTCCAACTACACTTTGTTTTTATCGCACCCTCTGACTTAGATTATAGAATGTTTCATAACTCGAACTTATTTTGAAATATAAAAAAAAATTCGTATCAAAATAATAAATTAAAAATCAATGAAATATTAAATAAAAAAAAATAAAATAAAAAAATATTTGCCGAATTCAAAACTTGAATTCGCATTTTCGAATTCGAAAATTTAAAAGCTACATTTTTACAAAGTAGTAGTTTTTTAAAACAAGTAAATGAAAAATTGGTAAATTTCGCTAAGTTCGAATTTTCGAACTTAATTTCGAAAATCGATTTTGTACTCTAGAATTGTCGGAAATACAAATTTCACTTTAAAGGGGATCGGAACTGAATATTATTTTATACTATGACATTGAATAAGTCTTAGATTATATTTGCACTTATGCCTACCGGACATTTCACATTTTAAAACTAAATCGGGCTATTTGTAACCAGGTTTGAACGTGCCTGATCTATTTGATTATAACACATTAGAATACATAATCAAATCTAATTTAATTTCAGCGTAAACTTTACATGTTCTTAGAAATAAAACCACATCTTTCACTTTGGTTCATATTTATTTAATTTTTGTTTTAAAAACATATTTATTACAAATATTCGTATATTTAACTTTATCTATTAAAATTAAAATAAAAACTTGAAAAATTAGATTTTTCTCTCCTTCTTCTCCTTCAAACGAGCATAACATTCGGGATTGTTACGATAGAAATCACACAATTTGGTTTCCGGATTGAAGGCCAAATAACGACCACAATTGTACAAACGAGGACGACCATTAACGCAGACAAAATATTTTTTACAACTGTTGGGATGACGGAAATACTGCAATTCACCTTCGGCTGTAACATCAACATTCACTTTAACACCATCAATGACTTCGGGTGTTGGACAAGTAAAACCCAAGAAAGCTTCTGCATTACAACCCTCGACTAGATCAGGCCAATCGCATTGATAGCTATCGACATTAAAAGCCAAACCTTCGGGACATTTAGTGAGTGTAGAGACACCGTGAGCACAATTACGATAGACACCACAATTGGCGGGGTCTTCTGTGGGATAGAAACCAAATTGTCGAGGACAATCTTCTGTGGCATTGGCTGGTTGAAGGCGTGCTCTCTCTTTGCAGGAAGCGAAAGGAGCGTAGGTGCAATCACCGGTATTTTTTGTACGTTGTTGGAACACCAAACCATCGGGACAAAGTTTTTCTTCGGCTACACCATCTTGACATTGAATATAGGCATCACATTGCTCATCAGTGGCAAAGCGGCCGTGCTTCTCCGTACATGTAAAGGCCAAAGCTGGATAAGAGAAAAAAAAGTAAAAAGTTTTAAAACAGACAATAAAATATTAAAAGCTGGGTTTATTTGCTGGCAGTTTTTTAACAAAAAAAACTGGGTAGTTTTACAACAAAATTTGACAGATAATAAAACAGTATTTCCGGAATTTTTTATAATTTTTGCCTGTGTTTTTTTTTAATTGTCGCTTGAGCCAATTTCTTTATTAATAGAATAAAAATACAATTGTTACACTTTTTCACTAGGGACTAGAAAATTATTATGCATATAAAAAATATAAACAAAGTTTTATATTTAATTGTCCAGTTTTACTTTAAAAACGCTTTAACTGTTCAGCTCTAGCTTTTGCAGCAGCCAAGCGGGCATTTTTAATTTCAACGCCGCGCTGCTTAACATCTGCACTACAACTGCTAACATTTTCAATATCATCACATTGGTTTATTTCATCATTAAATGCTCGATCTTCCCCGCAAGAAATGCGCCTAGGACGTCCTTCAATACACAAGAAATATTGTTGGCAGTTATTGGAATCGGCATAAAAAGTGTACTCCTCTTCAGGTTCACCTAACAAGGAATCTCTGGCTGGCAATTCAGGACATCTGAATCCCAAGAAAGCTTCAGCATCACAATCTTCCACCTGATCGGGCCAGTCACATCTGTAGGTTTCTGGATTCCAAGCCAAACCATCGGGACAATCGAAAATATAACCGCGACCGGAAGCACAATTCATAAATTTACCGCAATTTTTCTCATCACCCATACGATAGTAGCCGAATTGATGAGGACATTCATCGGTGGGTTGTGCGGCTTGTAAACGTGCCTGACCCTGAGAGCACTCAACATCGATGGGATAGCCACAAGGATAACCGGTTGATTTTTCATTGAACAATAGACCATCAGGACATAATTTTTCCTCAGCCACACCATTGCGACATTCAATGTAGGCATCACATGATCCCGAAACAGGGTAAGTGCCATTAGCTTGAGGACAGGAACCGGCCGCCAAAACTGTAAGTAAAATCAATGGAGAAGAGAAATAAAAAGGAAAAATTAATAAATTTTATAATGTTGAGCTTACCTACAGAAATATGTACAAGGTATGTAATTTGAAGTTTGGAAAAATTAGAAAAACACTTTTAAAGGAACCGAATTTTTTTTTTTTTAATTTAAATCGATACAAATTTAAAATTTCCAAAGGGTTATTTTTATTTTTTTTTTTTTTTTTTTATTTAATTCTTAAATTTTTATGAACAAATTTACTTTAAAAAGTATTTCGAAAGACAAATAAGACTTTTGAAAGGCAGGTATCAAAAGTCTTATTGGCTATGTCAACAGTAAGTCCAGTTGATCTCGAGCGTCTTTATTCAAGATTATGCCAAACACAAGGGGTCCTTAATACTACAGCAGGATGACACCGGCAGAATTACTTCAATTCTCTATATTATGTATGCACAGACTACGAATGCCGAACGGGCCTGGACCTAGCTTTTTTAAATCGTTGGTATTAATGTTTCGTTAAATTTTGTTTTTTTGCTGAAGTTTCGATTTATTGGTAATTTTTAATTATTCTTGGTGAATTTCAATAAAGCAATATAGTTCCATTTCTCAGCCGTATATGAACCAATTTTACTGACTTTCAATAGCAAAATTTTTAAGTTCATATTTGGCAGATAAAAGTAAATAAATTGTAAAGTTGCACAAGTTATCTAAGGTCCTCGAAAAATCTATAATAACCCTAACACGATCCGATGCATATCGTTCATTCGAATGTCCTACTTATAAGGTCTCATACATTTTATGCCGTCGCAGATGAATATTTTAGAAATTTTTTAAGGGAGTTGCCTACGCTCAACTTTACCTTATCTCATGAAAACAGATATTTTTATGGATATATTAAATAAAGAATAAAAGTAAATTCGAATCGAAAAATAATTATTTTCGTTTTGGGGTATCAAGTAAACTTAACCGTTTCCTTTTCCGATTATGCCCTAAAACTACACAACTCTTTATCTCCATATAGCAAAGGTATGCCCTGTAGAGCGTTCACGAAAATAGCAGCATACACACCCACCAACCCACAGACAAAATCGCAAAAATAGTAAAAATGGATGCAGGAGCCCTCAAGACGTAAAGATCCGTTAAAATCCCGACATTGATTTTTTCAATTCGAACATTTAAGCTTAAAATTATGTATAAGGGATTTCGTCTGACACAGTGGTATAGAATCGAAATATTTAGGAAATTATCAGTTATTTTTAAATAGCCATTCTATTGGCATAAAATTGTTTACGGATATAGCGGTATAGCAAAGCACTATTCGAGTTTTAGATTTTTATGCAGATATTTTTAAATCTTCTAAAAGCGGGACTATAGATTCTTAAAGTACAACATCATGGACATGTAAAATCTTTAAAAGCTTGTAATTTTTTTAACCTATTCATACATTGTGAACAGGTACTTAAAAACCTCGTAGAGCCCTTCATCATCTCAATAAAGGATCACATATCCAAGATGGTCTACTTTGTGAACCCATAGCGCCGCTCCTAAAAAGACTGTGAAAGTACCACACTTAAACTTAAAATCATTTTTTACTATGCAGGCCTAAAATGTTTTGAAATGCGGATCAGTTGCTTAGAAATTAATATTTTATTGACAAAATATATTGATTTAACTCTACAATGGGCTGTGGCAATTGTGTTCATCATAACAGGGATGTGTTCAGTGATGCTGTTAGTAGAATAGTTCTTTCTTAATGTCCCGTCTCCACTAGTCATCGGTTTGAGCAAGACATAAACATAACGCGGGCAGATCAACGGTATAATTTGTTCACGTTGTTATAGATGTCGAATACTTGTTTATGTTATTTTCTGTTAGAACATAATTTTCTGTTTTTCATCAATGTTGTTTGAATGCTTCTAGCAAAACAAAATAGTACGGTTGAGCAACAGATGGCGTTGCTTGAAAATAAAACTGTCACACTAAAATAAAACAACAACGCCAATATCATGTTATAAAACAGCTGTCACAACAAATGTGTTATTTTAACAACCATGTTAAGACGTGGAAAGAACATTAACATGGGCAGTCTACACTTAATACTAACATGATGTTAGGGTTAATGTTTATCATTTTATGTCGAATGTAGACAGGGGGTAAGGACGGCTTGACAAAAGCAATACTCCGAATGGAAGTAATAAACTTCTAAGAAAAATGGTTGTCAGCTACCACGAGTTGAAATTGTGCTAACATACTTCTTAGTCTTTTTTAAAAACTTGGGTGGAAGGAAAGCATGTAGACGTAAAGTAATTCACAAGTTAATTGCTGAGTGAATATAGGACCAACAGACAACTATTTCACCGATATGTACTAATGGACGCACCCTTTTGCCCGATTTAATCAAGGAAGACGGTTAAGTGCATTTTATCTGCTTAAAATTCAATGTAGAAACAGAGCATATCGAACGACTCTAGTTGTCTCTAAACAAGAGCGAAAAGCATTTTCCAAATATTGGTGGGTTCACTCTAGATCGACTCTAGTTGTCTCTAAACAAGAGTGAAAAACATTTTCCAAGTATTGTTGGGTTCACATGAAAGTTGGGGGCTTATTATTCATGTAGGGGATAGATCGACCTCTTTTTTAATGGATATTTTTTCGATGCCCTGCCATTCTCAATGAATTTAGGTAATCGATTTGTTACTTATGGCATCCTTAGTTCCATTCAGGCACGTGCTACCACCAGCCTTTACTCTTGAATTTAATGATTTCAGACTTTCGACTGGTACTGATGGCATTCTTCCTCATCACGGAATCTCTAGTAATTGCTAGCATTTGTTTAAGGCTTACTTCCCCTTGGCATTCACATTTAACAAGTTGCTGCTCTTGGTCCTAAATATTATCCTAGCCAGAGCTGGACATTCCTACACTATGTGCGATACCATCTCAACCTCTTTCAGGCATAGTCTTCAAGTATCATTTTCTTCGATTTTCATCTTGGCTAGATGATACTAGAAGTTTACATGAACTATCACTAACGCAGTTATTCAGCTTAAGGTACTTATATTATATCTGAACACCTTACTGATCTTCCTGCCAAGGAGCTCTCTGAGCACCATTCGAGCCTGGGTGTTCACTCCAAGTACGCAGTCTTCTAGAAGTGTCTAGAGCTTAAGCAAGATCAGAGTAGTGCTAAAATGCGTATACAAAACGTCTGTACGTCTTTGTGATGATAATTGGTATAGGATGTTTTACCGTGTTTAAATCACATACGAGTACATAGTATTTTAATAATTTCTACATTAATTCACACATACGTACTTGCCTACACACCTACATACATACTGCTACATTTTACATACAATTTAATTTTTTAGTCACTATGAACAGACAACTTGGTATTTACCAAGATATGAATGTCTGTATGGATTGCAATTTAGTATTCTATTATTTTTTTTAATTTATCATCTTCATTACAACATGTTTCAACACTCCGTCATTTAGACAAGCACTGACCTTTTTCAATACCAAATTTGTAAAATAAAACAATAGATCAATGATTCATAGCCACAATAATCTATAGATATTTGATATTATTTTCTAGCCCTGAGAATTAGATGAACTACCGGTTTGTAATTTTACTATTAAAGTAAACAATGGATCATATGTAGGAATTACAAAAAAAAATCAATTGCAAAATAATTGCTTTGAGTAAATTATCTAGCAATTATCTTCTAGGTGTGCATTATACTATGAAGGTGTCAAATATTTACATAGATGCCTATCAACAATAAGTGTAGACAAATCTTTTTAAATTAGTGAATCTTCTGGTAATTGTTTGAAATTATATTATTATTATACACAAAAAAAATATTTTCACCAATTAAGGGTTTCAGATAAAAATTTAATTTAATAATTAATTGATTCAATTATTTGTTTAATTGCGATTTTTTTGTCTGTTTTAAACAAATATATATTTGAATCAATTAGAAAATTAATTGAACTTTTATTTAAAACTAATTGAAACCTTTAATTTAGACACTAGCAAAATGTCATGCAGTTAATATTTTTTTCTAATCGATATTTCTTTCTCGAAATCATATATAAGAGGTGGCGCGCCCTTTTTTGCACATGAGTTGACACTGAAAAAGTGACAAAATATATAGAATAAGCAGTATACAGTAGAAGAGACCCATATTTTTTTTAAATACATACTTGTAGAAATAATATATTTAAAAATAAAAAATATAGTTTTTTCTAAAGTCTATTGAAAGTTGAAAGTTTTAAATTTTTAATCTTTTCTTTTTTGTTTACATTTCAAGTAACGGTACAAAACATGTGTGGACCAAATTGTCGAAAAAAAAAGTGTTGCCATATTTTAATAACATCATACCATATCACTAATGCAAACACAAACCGTATTACCGACAATTTATATTAAATTAACCCATATGAAAATGCGGGTTTTTCGCTTTAATTGTCAGATTTTTGAAAAATTTTCAATTTTGACAGACAATAACTTTTTTAAAAATGAATTTTTTTCTTAGATTCTTTTTGATTTATGTAGGTCTCCTCTATAAAATAGCGTCAAAAATTTTTTAAAAAATCCATTTATTTGATTTTTGGCCGCTTTCACCACACAGTGTGGCTTGGTGTATAAGAATAAGAAAAGATAAGAATTTAATTGCTGTTGTAATCATTTGCGGGTCATCCCTATGCGACCAAGAATAGCAATATCTCTTCTTTTTAGTCGAATGTAACTAGGTTCATTTAGTATGTTACCCTACCAGGTAGAATTACTTGGGCTTCTGCATGACGCGCAGAGGGAAGAAAGGTTCTCAATGTACTCGACAACCAGTCGATTATAAAACGCATGATGCAGGTGAAAGTGTACTCCAAGATATAATAGAAGTACCTTAAGTTGAATAACTGTGTTGGTGACAGGTCATGGAAACTTCAAGTATCATCTAGTCAAAATGAAAATCGAAGAAGATGATACTTGCAGACTATGCCAGGAAGAGCCTGAGGCGGCAACGCATATTGTGTGTGAATATCCAGCACGGCGGGGTTACTGCGTATTTCGATTCGAAAGGAAAATTGTTCGAAACATTTTTCTTTCGAATCGAAATACGCAGTAAGCCATCTGGCTATCATAACACTCAGGACCACTTTGATCATTCGTAGAAACTTATTTTGGCGGCTTTGAATTTTTTCATGCAAGAATATTTCACAGGGTACAAGACCTAGAAGAAGAACTCTCTGAGATGACTCCTTTATTTGCAGAGCTATAGTCACAAACCTTTTAAAAAACCTGAACTGAAGTTCATAAAGAGTTTTTAATAAAATTTGATATTGGAAGGAGAAAAAGCAGTAATGAGTATCCACACACGTATCAAAGAAGATCATGAAGTCCAGCATTTGCTGGTCAGCATGCATGGCTTTTCTGCAAAACTACTCTCTGGTGTTATGAACCGAAATTATGTTCATTGCTAACCGAAGGTTTGCTGTAGCAACAGCAAATATAAGGTGATAAATATTGAAGTAAAAATATTAATAACAAGAGGAAAGCTTTAGGTAGTGGTAGACTTCGTTTTTACCAACTGGCGATAGATGATTGAATGCGATTTTTCTCGTATTCTTTTATCTCATATAACAAAACTCAGATAAAGGAATACGAAGTTTGGTTCGGCTCAGATTAAGGAATACGAAAAAAATCAAAAAATAGATGATGTTTACAACTTAACACTACCCAAAGTTTATAGATACGAAGAATGCTGTGGCGGACGTAGCTGTCTAGTAAATGTATTCCATTCTTCTGGTGTCTAAAATTAAATTTTCTCATTTTTTTAAATATTAATCTCCTTATTTGCAATTTAAATTATTCTTTCTTAGAGAGAACAAAACGAACTTAGACTTGTCTTCAAATTTCATCTTTATATAATTTCGCAAAGTTCATATTAAAGATAGTCAAGCCCATTCTTTACTCGCGAAAATGTTATGATTTGGGCAGCGTTTTCTGGGAACAGTGCTGATCTCATATACAAACGAATGAATAAGGAATATGCTAGCAAACATAATGATTACTAGAGTCTAGATTACCGGGTAAAACTTTCAAACTGAATGCCGAGTTATTACACCCATTCTTTAATGGCTTACGATTGAAAGAAATTGATGAACAACATCTTCAAAGTGCCAATTACGAAAATAAAGTACAACGAAAAAGACGTTGAAAACATTCAGTCCAACGGTGAAAAATTCTGCAAAAGCCTGCATTCACAATAATAATGAGCAAATCTTTAAAGGAAGTTTTCAATGGCTTCTTGCATGGTAAATTAGATCATTAAACAAAACATGTTCACATAATTAAGGTCTGCAATCAAAAGAAACAGCAGTGTCGCAGTAAACTAATGGATTTTGAAAACTTTAAAATAAATACTCAGGGCCAGCAACGCGTACCGGATATGTCTCTTTAGAAATAAAAGTGACCAGTGATTGGGAACTCATTGAAATAAATATATTTTTATATAAAATATTTTATGAACGATTAAATAAAGCAACAGCACCAAATGACCTTTACAAACCACGCATAAATAAATCTGGGGATTGAAATTCCGATTAAGAAAGATATAAATCTATACATTGTTATTAAAACAACAATGGAAAAAACTGCTTTATTTTATTCTAATGCAAATAAAAGACTTACACAACAAACTCGTTTTGTGTGAGTGTGTTTTTTTTTCGAAATATTTTAATTTTGGTGTCTTCTTTAGCTTGTTTTGTTTTTAATATATTTTTCCTTCAAGGTCGTTAAGCATCTTTATTTATTGTATTTTTTTTTTATTTTTTTTAATATTTATTTTTCAGTTTATTTCCAGTCCAGTGTTTAACAAAAACAAAACAACAATTCGTAACATTTAAATGTTAATTTTTCTGCATAACTTAGAGACACGTTGTAGTCAAACACCTTTTAATTTAATCAACAAATTGTTGTTGTTGTGTTTTTGTGGGTTTCATATTATTGATTCTGCAATTTTTGGGGAATTTAAAAGTAAATTTTTTCGCTTAAAGTTTGCGAGCCGGTTTTTTCGATTTCTTCTAGAAATGTGTTAAATGTGTTTACGCGCATACTCATAATAATTTAATATCAGGCAGATATTTCTTCATACGTTAATATTTTAAGATAAATAAAACAAGTATATATTTGTCTGTTAAGAAAGGGCATGTGTAATTTGACGTATTACATAATTAGTATGGATTACGAAAGCTGTGGTTTTTTTATGGGGTTTGAAGTAGGTTAATACGTACAATTTTTCGTTTTTCGTTGAAAGAATTAACTTGTAATTCATAGGAAGATTGCTAATAATTACAAACGGAATTTGGTGTGGCTTTCTGCATAATTGAGCTGGATGTTACGTGCTAGCAGATAAGGTTGCGTTCCAAAAGTCTTTTAATTTGTTGTTTCGCGATTTATGTTTTTACCAATTAAGCCCTTAACATTTTTATGAATATTAGAATTTTTAATATGAATTAATGAATTGTTAAAGTTAGCTTTAGTTATTTTATTCTCTTTCCCACTTTCTTTAAATTAAAATATTCCTTCAACGCTATTAGTAGTCAGAGAGAATAAAAGAACTCAAGCCTAACTTTAATAATTCATTTATATGTTAATAAATAGTTAAATTAATTAAAAATTAAATATTCAGGGCCATATTCATAAAAAATATTGTAGGTTTATGAAAGGTTTAATAAAAAAATTTTGTATGAAAATTTGTCTATAAACCTTTTATAAATCGAAAATTTTTTTTTATGAATATGGTTTACAAAATTGAGGGCCAAATTCATAAATTGTCCCAATCAGTACGTCTCCTTCAACACAAAGTACTAAATATGGACCAGATTTAACTCTTTTTTTTTTTTTTTTTTTTTGAATAAAATAGAAATTACCCGTGTAGCCATGTAGCTATACTGGCTTAAAAATAATCGTTTACCTTTAAACGTGTGTATTTTATTTTTGACAGTTTTTAGTCGGTATCCTGATGTTGTCTATGTGTTTAATGCATCTAGGTTTTAAAACAGAGATCTCATCTATTTAAAAATCAAATGCATACATACATACATACATACATACATACATACATACATACATACATACATACATACATACATACATACATACATACATACATACATACATACATACATACATACATACATACATACATACATACATACATACATACATACATACATACATACATACATACATACACACATACACACATACATACATATGTATATACATACATACATACATACATACATACACACATACACACATACATACATATGTATATACATACACACATACATACATATGTATATACATACACACACACATACATACATACATACATACATACACATACATACATGTTATGTTACGTAACAGTTATGATTTTCATTATCATAAAAATATTGAATTTTTTTTTTAATTTTTCGAAAATTGTTTGTAAAAACTCTTTGGAAAAATATTTTTTCAAAAGTTTTTGTAAAATTTTATTCGAAAATTTTTTAAAAATTTTTTTTTCGAAAAATTTTCTGTAAAAATATTTTTTTGAAAATGCTTTGTAAAGTTTTTTGTAAATATTTAAAAAAAAATTTATTTTTTTTAAATTTTATTGAATTTTTTTTTTAAATTTAGGACCTTCCGGCGATCTATATTGAGTTAGAATGGTCAAAGCAAAAAAAAAAACTTTAAAAAATTTCCTCATATTGACCTCCCATGTGCCTTTTAACTGCTCCTATTTACCAGTGAGTCCATTGGCTGCCTTTATGTGTATTGATTTCTATAAAGGTCTTTAATACAAATCAAAGCAGAAAAACCCTACCAACCTAAAAACAAACAAAAATCGCCCCTTCCCCCCCCCAGGGGGTTGATCCCCCGAGATCTGTATGCACTCCGTGCGATCTACCTGTCGCGGTCTAATATTCATTTGACAAAAAAAAACAAAAAAGAATCATTAAAGCCGAAAAATATTAAAAAAAATATAGGTGGGCGTGGATTTTGCCCCGTAGCCTCTATGGGAATGATCCGATGTTGCTGAATTGCAATCCCAAAATTTTCGAAACTATACCTAACAGATTGGCGTGCTTAAATTTTTGTATCTCTTCTGGTGCCTTGGCAAATGACATTACTACCCGAACACGGACAGACGAACAGACGGGCATCGCTTAATCAAATTCTCTATGTATAAGAAGAATATATATACTTTATGGGGTCGCAAATGAATATTGTAGAAATTACATATGGAATGACAAACTTATATATACCCTTTCCACCTGTGGTGAAGGGTATAATGAATTAATTAAATAAAGTTAAAAACTAAAATGGAGAAAAAACTTTTTGAAGTTGTTGCCAGATTTAATATCCGTCAACAAAAAACCTCTTCCGTCGTTATGTTGATGTCGGTTGAAGATGGCAACTTTATGAACCTCAGCCTTAAGGATCGAGTTAAAAAGTAGAAATTTGCAAACTAAGTTGAGGAACTAGTTTCTTGTAATAAGCCAGTTTATTTTAGCTGATGTGGCTTTTATGGTTTTTTCAAGTCAATTGTCGATCAAGATGTATACTCGGTGGGTGACAAAACAATTAAATTTAGTTTTGAAAAAACTGTTCAGTAATTTCCTGTTTGTAATTTTAGATCTATTTTACTTGATATCACTTTGAAAGAGCATGCTTCGAATTTAAGAAAAAAAAATTGTTAAATAGGACTGGGGGAAAGTATTCCTTCCCATACAAAGTATTTAATAATAATCTGTTATCTAGAAAGCTATAACACTAACAGTCTTCAAATTTGGTATGAGTTAATTTGATGACGAGATATTAAATTGGGTGAAAAAAGCGATACGGCTGGTAGGGGAAGGAGTACTCCCCATATAAGGTAATTAATAATTACGTGCCAAAATTGAAAAGTAATTCGAGGTATCTTTCCCCGCTTCTAATTTTAGCTTAAAGAAGTAAAATTTATACATTTTTAATTATATTTTAATGCAATTTTATTTGTTTTCCATTTATTTTTGTTTATTTAAAACAAACTCTACAATCTTCTTCATCATTATTACGAAAAGCTCTCGTCGAGGAATGATAATGTTACTAACCCGAGGTTGAAGGTTCGATTATTATATTTTTCATTTTCATTTCAGAAAACTGAAATGAAAATGAAAATTTATTTATAATTTATTAGAAGTAAGAAAAACGTCGAATAACTCAAATTTGAAAGGTATATATTTCAACAACGGTATTTGTCATTCAACAAAAATTGTTTGCTAGTAATGTGGGATTATGTGTACTTTTACTGAGTACCACAAAATTAATCGGTTCACTTAACTATAATTATTCAATTAAATTGCATTTTCGGTATCGAAAACTCCTCTATGTTGTGAAAATTAATAAGAAAAAACTTGTAAGAGAATTTCTTGTTGCATGAATTGGAGGGTTAAATAAATTATGTTCACAGCTGACAGTGCAGAAGGAATACTCGCAAAAAATGCATTGCTGTCTGCTAATGTCTAATTATATCTTTGCTGTTACAAAATAAAAACTAAAACATAATTAAAAAAAAAAACCTTTAACAGCATGCCTGTTTTCGCTGGATATACTCGACATATTATTAAATCGATTATGTTTGGTTTGTTAAAACACGGGCACTTTAGACCTCGACAGTTACTACTAGCGGTAGCCGTTTGAGTTGTTTCCTCTGTTGTAAATGGGTTGATAGAAGATTAATCCACGATTTTTTTTCGTAATCTAAATTAGTTTTGACACTTACAGGCTTAAAAAAGAACTGCGGGACTATATTAAACCATAATGAAATAAGTTCGCTAGAGTGAATTGTATTTAATTAAAAAAAAAAAACACTTCTTATTTAAAAAGTTTCTTACTTAAGTCTTTTGTTTTACTCTTAAAATATAAACATTTTTAAAGTTTCGTTCTTAAGTCTTTAGTTTTTTTTTTCATTAAACTAAAACTCAGAAAATCTTTAACATGTTTTCTTTAAATAAAAAAAATTAAAATAATAATACTAACCCATGGAGCCAAACATGGCTAAACACACCACAAAACTAATAATTATTTTTGCCATTTGATTAACACTTTTTTATATTTTTGAAAATTATTTTTACAAAAATATTCCTTAAGTTCCTTGTTTTACGTCCTTTTTTTAATTTTAAAACTGGCGCTTTTTTAAATGAGCGTTGTTTATGTGACGAGTTTAGACTGCAAACTGATGCTGTGATAAAAACGCCCGCTATAAGACGCAAAAATAACACAAGCTGAATAACATTTTTAAACAAATAAATAGAGAAGATGATTTGTTAACTACACACAGGTTTTGTAGACATTTTGTTTTTTTTTTCGAAATAATTAAGAAGAAGCTTTTAGCATACTCGTGTGTGTTACTAAACGTGTTTTTAAATTATTTTTTATTTTGAAATTGTATGAAATATTTATTAGCAATGTTTAATTTTTTATTTGTTTCAGTTCTTAGTTTAAAATCAGAGTGATGATGTATTTATATTAAACGAATTGAATATTAGCATATTTAGTTGTTATATTTTAAACATATATAAGAGCATATAATTCAAAGAAAAGTTGTAAATTAATTATATCACAGTTCAATATTATCATTTAATCAAATACTTAATATTGCATGTTTGAGATGTGTATTGACGTGCATTTAATTACTGGCCTTTCTTGGAGGACATGGTGTAAGGATAGAAGGGGTTTCGGGGCCTGCAGGTATTTGTGAAAACGAGATGGCCGATCAATGTGCACAGAGCGGTTCTAGCCTGGTAGTTTTTGACCTCGAAAATTCATTCATGTTACGAGAATGGTCGCTAAAGAAAACGTTGGTCTACATTAACCACTTGCAGATTATCTATTATATAAATTCTCTGGCTCTCAATCGACAGGAATCGGATGAAGGCGCTACTGGCCCTTGTGAAAAATTCGATATCGCTTGTTGTATGTTGATTGATCTCTCGTGGTAACACTTGCAAAAGCTGTCTGGATGAGGAGAAATAGGAATCAGTTCAACAACTTTTTTTATGACAGCCTGGCTCTGCAATAACGCAGTCTCAAATTTTTGGGAAAAAAATTCTTTCAGAACCTAGACTGATGGATGAGATACTGAGTAACCTGCTAGATTTTGTAAGAAGCTCCAGGTGGTTTTTACACCCTTTGCAAGAATATTTTCATGCAAATGCAGTTTTTCTAGATTGATATAAAATAGTGAGAAACGTTTTGAATATCCATCCTATTGCCTCTTTTAATTATATAATTTTATGGCATTAATGTTTACATATTGGCATACTTGACATACTTGGCATAACCTGGAGGTAAAATTTTCACACACCCTTCTCAGTTAAACAGGCTCTATTTCACCAATTTCCTGCCAAATATTCGCTTCCAAGTGTTCGATCGTTTTTGGTTTATCAGCTCATTGTTTGTATCGACCACTGTGCGACATGTGACACCAGCCTGCTATAGAAGACATATGGAACAATGATTCCACTGGCTTATAGAGCACATCAAGCAAGGAGTTTGGTGAGTTTGGATATAATGGTTAGCCGTTAAGAGAAAACGTATTGCGATAGCGATCCATAGTTTCATGAATTAATCTCTTTGATAGACTATTATGACCGCCATAAAATGCACGTAAAGCTTGATAAATTTGGAAACTTGAGGCATGAGTTTTCAAAGTAATTTGATGAATTTGCAAACGCTGTTCCGGCGTAAGTCTATTCATGTTAAATTCCTAAACCAAACTAATCTGAAAACAAACGCGAACTGTTAAGTCAGCTGTTACCAAAAACAATGCTGCCAATTTAAAATTGTCCGCTACAAAAAAAAAAAACTGCGTTGCAAGAGTAAAACATTTTATTTAGGTCGATTCGAGGAGAAGTCAGTGCTCTGTAAAGCGCATCAAACAGGGAGTTGGATGAGTCTCAATATAATAGTATTTCGACAATCATTAATAGTAAATGAATTGCGAAAACGATCCTTAGCATCGCGAATTAATCTGTGTGATCGGCTATTATGAGCACCACAAAATGCACGTAAAGCTAGAATTGAAGCATGAGTTTCCAAATTAATTTGATGAATTTGCAAACGTTGTTCTGGCGTAAGTCTATTCATGATAAATTCCTAAACCAAACTAATCTCAAAACAATCGATTACATCAGCTGTCACAAAAAACAGTGTTGCCAATTTAAAGCTCTTCGCCTCTAAAAAAACATGCGATACAAAAGTAGAAAGTAGAAGAATTTTATTAAGGTCGATTTGGGCGAAAGTCAATTAAGTCACCCTCCACAGAGCAAGATTCATGAAGGTTCAAAAATGTTACAAAAATGGTTCAAAAATGTAACAAAGACATAACCTCTTCGTTCAATTTTAATGTTTTCGCGTGAAGCTATTTCTTTAAATATAGAAAAGCAGAGCCATGTAAGGAAAACAAGATGTATGGATGGTTGGATGGATGACTGGATAAGAAACTCATATTACGAGGAGGTATTTCGGCTCATACCCAACATGTTCAATGGTAGGTTATTTGTAGAATTTTGAGGCCCTGGAGACTATTATTTATTTTCAATAGAGTCCTGTAAAAATGTTCACAAATCCTAGTCAGTCATACAATCCTAAGACAGTTTTGTCCTCAAGAAAGCACTAAGCTGAATATCTAGACATAAAACTATTCGATGACTCAACCCCACCAAGACAGTTTAGGTCCTCAAACAAACACTTAAATATAAATTCCTGCAATTATGATGTACCGACTCATTTTCTGCCGAATAGTCAAAAAAAAAACCAACTGGGATTAGCCATTTGTGTGGACATACGTTTGATCTAACAGTGCCCTGTAATGATATCCAGCAGAAGCGATAGCAGGGAGTTCCCGAAAGACCTGGTGATCCTTTTATCTTTTCTTCCCAAGTAAGAGCACTAAGGAATGCTGTATATCCCGAAAATGGTAATCTCAGTTGACCTACGTGCCATCTCTTTATATCATTTCTTTTTCAAGCATATTATTCACACTATTGTCTAGTTTTCTGTTAAAACAAATCAAAACTAAAACACGTTTTATGTTTTAGTTTCAATAAATTAAAAATTTCCTAAGTGTTTTTTGTTATTTTGCTTAGCCTCATATTTTTGCTCGTTTATTTTTTCCTAAACCAGAAAATGTCAAGGCTTTTGTGCGTCTTCTCTTGTTTTTTTTTTTTTGTTTTTGTCACCAGGCGGTACGAAAGACTTTAAACTAATATTTGCTTTTTAATGGGTTATAAGTTGACGTCTGTTTGATTTAATCTCTGGGTGCAACTGGTTTAATAAGTATTTTTCTTAAAATTCAAAACAAGAATTATACGTGTTAAAAATATTTCGAAACTTAATTTATTCTGTATGAATCATAGAACGTTTTGTTTTGAAATAACAAAAATTATTTAACATCATTAAAATATTAAACAAAAAAAAAAAAAAAAAATAAGAGATACAATTTTGAGGACTTTTTTTCTTATTTGTTTCATAATTAAAGGCGGTATTTTTCCAGCTAAATTAGACAGTGATGCAAACGAAATTTTCGTAATCGTTACCGATTTGAATTGCGAACTAGTTTATGAAAAAAAAAAACATTTTTTATAAATTTTGAGTTGTGACTATTTATGATTTAGTGTACCATATGTTTTTTTAAAGGTGTGCAATTGTAACTTAAAATTTGAAATAATATACTGAGACGTTATCTTAAACAATAAATTTGCTTTAATGGAAGAATAATATTATACCATTAATGAATACGTTTTCTAACATGTGGGCGCTGCTGCGGGTGATCCAAGTACAATATCATGTTAAAAATTAAATTAATGATATAGTCACTTTGAATTAATAAAACTTTAATATTTCTGGTTTTATGTCACGAATAGCTCGGACGACATTAGCCTTAAAGGTGTGTTTCGTTTCTGAATTATTCGCATAGCTTCGGTCTTTAATGGGTCAATTCATTACTTCTGGCTGGCCAATTGACTCATAACACAATTACCAAACTTAGAGCGCAATGGATCGATTGTTTGATGAGATTTATGACATGATGACACACAGAAGAAATATCTGGCACCAATTAAAGGTTTTAATTAATTTTAAATTAAAGTTCAATTAGATATTTTTTATTGATTCAAATATATATTTGTTTAAAGCCGAACAAAAAAATGTCTTAATTATATAATCGGGTATGTTCTGTAATCCGAAACCGAGTGAAATTGAAATCGAATAAATTTTTAAAGAAAAATATAACTTAGTTGCGCCTATTTTTTTAAAACATTAGCAATCAAGGAAGTTATGTGAATGGTCTTTAATCAAATGTATAAAAAATAATATCAAAATGTTGTAAGCTTTAAAAGTTATGACAATTTAAAATTTCATTCGGATTAAATTTCACTCGGTTTCGGATTACAGCACATACCCGAATAATTAAATCAATTAATTATTCAATTAAATTTTAATTTGAAACCAATTAAAACCTTTGGCGAAAATTTTTTTCCGTGCACTGCTGAAGGGCATGTCTTTTATTTTAGGTTATAAAAGGTTTGTAATTCCAGTTCGTGTTTCCAGCATCATTCTCAATAAAACCACGGCAATAAACCACGCCATCCTATATTTTTTACGTTGTTTTAATTTTTTTTTGTTTTTTGGTGGTAATGATTCTCTTTTGGCTTTTTGTTTAATAAATAAATATTAGACCGCATACAGATTTCACAGACCCCTTGTATGGGCCTCTAAAGAAAGCAATACACATAGAAGTAACCGATAGACCACAGGGAGAACCAGGAGTCATATTTTGACTCCCCACTGTGCTTTAGTCTGAGCATGCTAATGCAATATAGATTTTAGGAAGGTCCTAATTTTAACAAAAAAAATTCGATAAAATTTTTAGGAAAATTTTTCGATAAATTTTTACATAATATTTTCAATAATAATTTTTCAAAAATTAAAAAAAAACATTTCGATAAAAAATTCTATAAATTAAAAAAAAAATAATTTACCATAAAATAAAAAAAAACGATAAAATTTTTACAAAAAAAATTAACAAAAAATTTTCGATAAAATTTTACAAAAATTTTCGATAAAATTTTACAAGAATTTTTGATAAAATTTAACAAAAAATTTTTGACAAAATGTTTACAAAAAATTTTCGATAAAATTTTTATAAATAATTTTCGATAAAATTTTTACAGAACATTTTCAATAAAATACAAAAATAAATTCTATATCTTTATATTATATTTTTAATAATGAAAAATACAAAAATAAATTCTATATCTTTATATTATATTTGTAATAATTTAGTTGAAAATCGTAAAAGTAAAAACCGAATGTTCATTATTCTGAAATTGAAAAAAAAACAGAGTTAGGGAATATTTAACATTACTATGGTAAAGGGTAAATATGCTTCGGCATAGCCGAATATAGCACTCTTACTTCTTTAATAAGCGTTTATCATTGGAAAAGCACATACGATGTTGCCAGATTTTTTTTATTGAAAACAAAAATTTATTACATTAAAAACTTTAAAACCAGAGAAAAATTTTAATTTCGTTACAACTTATTTTCTTTATTTAATTAAATTTTCATTTTATTTTTTAATTACTCGTTTTGGATTTGTATTTCAATTTATATACAGTTTATTTAAATTTTATTTTGTTATTAAAAAAAAAACTATTTAATTGCTAAGAAATTTATAAAAAAAATAATAAAAAAATATTTTGCAAAGTTTTTGTAGTTTATTTAATTAAATTAATAGGAATAGAAGTACTGTATTTAAAAACTATTTTTTTGTTGTATTATATTATATATTACTTGCTAAAGTTTATAAAAGACAAGTTTTTATATATAAAATAATTGGAAAAATAACTAAAAGAAAATTTAAAAAAAAATAATTTTTAAAAAGGACAGCTTAATTAAATGACTTAAATTGCTTATTAAAAAAAAATTAAATATATGTATATTAAGTAAGTTAATACAAGTGTAATGAGAAGTTATAATACAGAAAAACAAGGATATTTCATTTATGCAAAATTTTTATTTTTACAGTTTTATGAAGACTTGAAGTAATTCATTTGTTTAAACTTATTTCAGTCATACAATTAAAAAAGATTAAATATTGTTTACATAAATTTAAGTGGAACGTTTAAAAATAATTTTTATTGTTACTTAAATATATCTTGTTTTTATTAAATTTTTTTCTTTCAGACATTCTTCAAGATTTTTTTTTTTTTTGAAATTTTTGTGTTTTAATATTAAATTTAATTTTTATTTATCTAAGGCACTTTAAAATAATTTTTGTTTTTTATCATTTTTACAATTAAATCTTGGATGTTTTTTAAAAATGAACCACAGCTTGTTTAGCTTGATTTATATTTGTTGTTTTATTAACTGAAAATTAATTATTTGCGCGTGTTTTTTTATTATTATTTATTTAACATTGTTTTGCATTCATTAATACTTATAGGCTATTTTTGTTTTATTTATTTATTTTGTAGTTTAGCGATAATACAGATGTATTTGTAACCAGAGAATTTGTTGTTATTTACAGCAGAATAATTTAGAAGTTTGTAGGAAAAAGAAAGTTTATAAATAACCGGTATTTAGGCAACTGCTATAAAACAAAACAGCACTGTTATATAAATAAATGATTATATACATAACCAAAAATTATATGTATGTGCATACATATATCGGGTGTTTTCTTTTTTTAACTGCATGAGAACTATCGAACCAAAACGAATTTATAACAGGTAAACTTGACAGCTCATTTGACTATTTTTTGCTTTCGTTGGTTTCTCCATCTTCCAGTGTCAAAATGTATTAACATTTATTTTTTTGACATGATTTATACAATGAACGATTTATACAAAAACAAAATGTACGTATTTTCATTACAGGGTTGTACTTTTTTCGCCGTTAATCTAGCTGTTATGAATTTGCCTTGTATCGACTATGATTTGACAGCTGAGAATGTCAAACTGTGCTGACAATTCTGCTCAGTAAGGCTTGGCAAGTCATCATAAATCGTTTAACGCCATAACACGCTTCCAAAATTTAAACATTTAACTTAAAAAAAATAAATCTATTCGCAAAGTTCATAGAGCTTTTCTTCGTCCATTTAACGGTCAATGTAATTGGCCTAGTGAGCAAGCAATTCGTGCAGTTGTTGATCATTTTCCTACTAATTTTACTCTTTTCTATTCAAAACCATCAACAAGAAAAAGAAATGTTCGTACCGAAGAGAATATTGCTGCTATAGCGAAATCAGCATGACCTATGGTGAATGGGGAGCGCTATCGAGCCATGCTGACTATTGAATATTTAGGAAAATGAATCAGCTAAACATCAATGATATGTGGTTCCAACAAGACGCGCAACTTTATTTACAGAAGTAGCCCCCTCTTTCGTGCGTTTTAACGGCTCTGGTTTACTTTTTGTGTGGCTATGTTACACTGCATTTACTTCTGATAATGCTGTTAAGACAAGAATAATACATACACACTTTTTCACAACTACATGCGATCAGAATTGTATGTGTGGGAAAGACTTTTTGACAAGTACGATTAATAATCTTTTGAAAAAATGTATAAAATATTTCTTTCCATGCGATCAGAATTGCAAAATATTTTCTTTATATAATAGTGAAGGACAGAATTCTGTCAGATTTTTTGTGATTAAGTCATACGATTGTGTAGGATAGTGAATCCTGGCCTTTTTATATATTAGACTAGAATACATGTATATATTATTATAGTATAACAGTGCTTTAGTGTAGCATCGGAAAAGCATTATAATAATTTTTAAATACAACACTGTACTGGTTGCAACATTGTTTGCTTTATTACATTGGGTATCATGCATAAAACGTGAGCTTGAGCTCGGACTCGATTTTTTGAGTAAAAGGTGCTTGTCGTATGCATAATAAAATTTTAAGTATTTTCTTTTACTCACGGCTCACGTTTGATCTCGTCGTGCTCAGTTTGAACTAAGTGAGATGAGCTTGAGCTCATTTTCATATGCATAAAAACAAGCTTTTGCTTTCTTTTGTGAGCTCTTGCTCAAATTTTGTTGAGTCTGCCTTATAATTGACTCGCGTACACTAAAAAGGAATCATGGCTGAATATTTTGTGCCACAAAGAAATACAAAATGTTATCAACAGCGTAAAACAAATTTAGCAAGTGAGGATAAAAAATTATACAGGTTTGTATTCTTAATTATTAGGTTTTTTATATAATTAATAATAAAATGATAAATACATAGGTTTGATGATAGTAGTTGCTGGACGCAGATTGATAACGCAAGATTGATAAAATTCGACTGTTTTTAAGATTTTGTGCAGATCCTGGATTCCAAAATGGTATAGCCACAGATATTGGAGTACATCAATCAACTGTGTCGCGAACTATTGCGGAAGTTGTGAAACTTATATCTGCCAAAGCAAGCGAGTGCTTTCCATTTGCAACTGGAGTGATTGATTGTACTCATATAAAAATTAAAAAAACCAACAAATCAAAGCGATGAGTATATTTATAGAAAAGGCTTCCACTCTATAAATGTCCAGGCAACTTGTGATGGAAAAGAACTTTTTACAAGCGTTGACATATCCTAGCCTGGTTCAGTTCATGACTCACGCATCTTACGAAACAGTGAGGTCTGTAGAATAATGCAAAATGCAACGAACGATGCATTACTTCTCGGGGATGAGGGCTGTGCAATATGCCCATGGCTAATGACACCATTCCGAAACCCAATAACTGACATAGAAAAAACATTCAACAAAGTGTTTACAAGAGAACGTGACATTATAGAACGATGTTTTGGGCAATTGAAGCAAATATTTTCGATACTTCAATACAAAATTCGGGTATCGACAGAGTTATAGCCCCACGTAAAACCCAGTTGTTTCATTTTGCATAACATAGCTAAATTTTTAAAAAACGATTATATCCTTATCAATGACGATTACAACAATACTGATATATGGCAATTAGGAAACGATATCGAACAACAAACAGCAAGAAATTCTGATTCTACTTCACTTTCACTTGACGGCATGTTTGCACTTCAATAACAATTAGACGTTTGATCTCCCTTTGCTCAAGTAATTGCAATTGGTTTGAACTCATTTTTATGCATACAAAATTGAGCAAAAGCTGTTGCTGTTTGATTGAACTCGACTTACGAGCAATTGCTCACCTGCCTCAACTCAGCGCTTTGACTCGTTTTTATGCATGAGGCCCATTGTTACAGTCCAAGGCACATTAATCACGTAGAAATATTAAGGCGAAAATTATCAGTTTTTTTATATGGATTTTGACAGTTAAACATACATGAGGTTACCTGATGAATATGGCTTGTTACAGTTAAAATTTTAAGAGACACTTTCTACAAACTTCTTACATCCCGTCTCCACTAGCTAAATTACTAAATTAGGACCTAAGTCTTCTAGATAAATTTCTGCTTAAATATTTAATGATTTAACGGCCATTTTCACAATGTATGATTATTTTACTTTTAATGGATAATTAACTAACTATTTGATTTGGTTAACAGACATTATTTAACCGAAGGTTACCGATTTGGTTTTCACAATTAATCGATTACTTAACAAAAGAATATAATAAAAAGTATGGCAATGCTGTGTTCATTTCTTTTATGGAAGGATTGGATTTGAAATCGAATAACATAAATTAGCCATCAATATTTCTAAATTAGCCATCAATATTTCTAAACAAAAATCAGACTTCATATAAAAAATATTATTAAAAATAATTTTTTTTATATTAAGTTTGACATTTGTTAAGACAAATTGATGGCTAATTTAGACGGGGGTAAAGTTCGTCCACTCCAAAATCATGATAGATGAACTGAATGTTGTCTCTTAGGTTATTTGGCTCGCTAAAGTACAATATGCATTTCGTTTTATTCAATATCGAGAATATCGAGAAAGTTGTTTCGAAAAATATTCGTTTGTTATTTTTTCTATACAGATCCTTCTTGCTTTAGTAGTATTTTTGGAGAAGCACATCGTGTATATCGAAATGTGTAGCCGAAAAGTCAAATTAATTATTTCCAGGGTCATTGTTCGCTTGCTTAGGTTCTCGTGACGAAAATTAGTATATGGGTGCATTTTGGGAAAGATCATTTTAATTGCCTTCGGTGATGTGTATCATCAACCACCTTTCGTTCGGCCACGTCGGTGACAATGATGGATAATGTGTCATGGTTTTGTATAAGTATCCTATACTTATACAAGTATCCAAATATGAATAAAAATGTGTTCCGACGTTCAGATTTTTATATTGCAAGATATTAGTGTGTGTTAAATCTCATTTCCGTGTATTGCCGTCGTCTTTCCACGAAAAGACTTCTTTTCGTTGGATAGTCTTTGTACATGCACAACGAAAGCAAAAAACAAATTTAGTAAAAATTTTATAAAATAAATTACAAAACTTATATTTTATTAAATCTACGTTTAAAAAAAATATTTTTTTTTTTTAACAAAATCTGTCAATTAAAACTTTAAGCGGCAAATTAACAGACACTTTTTTTATTAAATGGTGTCAGTTAAGAGTTAATCATACTTTGTGAAATTAAATTTAAATTAACCTGTGTTCAAACTTCAGGTTAATTTTTAATCGTACATTGTGAAAGGGGCTGTAAGACTATAAGTTATAATTTATTTGATTTTTATTTAGATTTAGAAAAAAAAAATTAAATAGAAAGCCTACCACCAAATAATTTTTATAGAAATTTTCGATATTTTATACTTGTGTTTAAATTTGAAAATAAAAAATTTTACAAATTTTTCTTATTTATAAATGGGTTTGTATAAACCATTTAATTTAAAATTAAAGTATACTACACATGTGCAAGATTTGTAATCTTAAATTAAGTTTTTTTTTAATTGATTATAGCTTACTTAAAATCTAAAATCTTATATTTAATAATTATTTTTTTTTAAGTTTTTATTTGTTTTTTATTTTATTTATAGTTTTAAATAAAATAAACAATTACTAGTACAAATATCACGGTTTTACAACTTAAAATCGTAATTTTATTATAATTTTTTTTTTATTTTTATCAAATTATTTTAATATAAATATTATATTATTTATAAAATAAATAAAATAAAAGATTAACTAAAAAAAATTTACTATGACAAACGCGTCCAAATTCATAAAAAAAAATATTTTCGATTAAAGAGTTTTATGAAAGAAATTTTTATGCAAAATTTGTATACAAAATTTGTTTCATAAACCTTTTAAGAAACAAATTAAATTTTTATGAATTGGCCTCTAAGTGTGTTATGGTTTGTTAGGAATAAAAGATAAATATATAATTTAAAAAAATATGGATGTTGTAGTATCAAAAGAAATGTGTCATATAACTCATTGTAGTATGACTAAATTAAAAGTATGTTTAGGAAGGAATTAATGTACTTAATATGATTCTGCTTTCAGTTTTTTGCTATCATAAGGAGATTTTTTAAGGGGCTTGGTGAATAAAAGTACATTAAGCAAACGTTCTTACATCACAACTCGAGAACTGTGGAACACTAGAAGATTATTATTCAAATTATCTTTAAGTTATTTCAAAAAAACAAAAGAACTTTATTAGTTTAACAATTTTGGAATTATTTGGAAATTATTGGCGGAAAAACCAAATTCCAGTAATGCAGGCAAAACCCGCATACTCATTAGCCTAGGAGGACATATTTTTTAGGGAGGTAAAAACAAATTTTATTGGAAAATGATATTATGAAATTAAATATGTAGTACAATTTTTAAAAATTTTAGGGGCAACAGCAAGTTTGGAGGGAGCATTTCACTCCTAGAATGGGCTTTATAAGCCAATGTGCATACGGATCTTTAGTAACAAAACATTAAAGTGCTCTTTTAAACAAATTTAAAAGATCTTGAAATAAGGTGGACCCTATTTACATTTGTATGTATATATGTATACCGAACAAAAAATAAATACGACTAGCAAATTTGTGTAAATAGATTTGTAGTTTCGAAATGTATAGAAATCGCTGGTTTAGAGTAAAGCATCAAACTTCTCTAACAAAATTAAATTGAAGGACCTTTCATATTATTTTGCTTATATCCTAATGGCAGTAAAATTTATTGTTATACAATAAATGTTAAAGTGTAGAGAACAAAAATCATATTAATAATAAATTAATAGATTTCTTTAAATAATTAGTGTTATTATCAGGCTAATAATTATTGTTTGACGATTTGCTATGATAAAATACTTATATTGTGATGATAATTATTATGTTTTTATGTTGTAGTTTCATACTTAAACTAAGTCTTCCATTAAAGTGACGCTTGTTTATACAGTAAAATCTTTCGATTTTAAAAGAAATGCTTAGAACTTATTTCCTAACAAAAAATAGTTGAATCATATATAATTACATCCGAAATTTGTTTTATAAATTTATATGAATTTTCTTAACGTTACGATTGCGTTTTTTTTTTTAAATTAAAATAAAAACTAAATGAAAATTTAATATTAAATTAAAACTAAAATAATATTGCTTTCAAAGCTGATTTATTAAAAAATATATGGTCTTCAGTTTTTGCTTTTTACGATTTCTGAAATCAAATCCATTTTTTCTTGTTTTCTAACTTTTAGTTTTTAAAGGCTTAAACCTTGAATTTTTACAAAAATAAGTTTTAATATTTATTTATTATTTCTTTTAGTTTTATATTTTATATTTTGTGTCTACTTTATATTAATTTATTTTATAGTCTTTTTTTTGTGTTAAAATCTCTAAATTAAATTTTGCTTTTAAATCCCTTAAGAAGTTCGAAAAAGTAACGATAAGTTTTTAATAGTGTTTATCCTTAAAAAAATACAAAAAAGAAAAGAAAATCTTTAATTCGCTTAACAATAAAAAAAAAATAAATACAAAATCTAAACAATCTTTTTGCTGTTTGAATTCTCTTGTGTTCCTTAACAATTATTTAAAACTTACATTTTGCCAAAGACTTGCCATAAATTAAATAAAACACTGCTATGGTTCCACCATGTTAATTTTAAATTCTTAAGGGTTAAACAATGCGTCCATAAATTACACTTAGCATGAAAAGTTTTTCAACTTTTATGCTTAAACAACCACTATACAGCGCAGCCATTTCGAGTGCCGTACATTATTTTTAATTCCGGATAGATTATTTTACGTATCAATTGATTTGTTTTGCCCGCCAACATAGCGCGACGTGTATCTTTCTTTAATATTTTAATGCCCGGTTTATGAACCAAAAAGGCATTGTCTAATATGTGAAATTCATAATCTAAGACACACAAGGCATAGCCCTAGATGAATATAAAAACAAATTATTAAAATATTTTTTTTTTTAAATACTTTATTTTCATTTACCTGTGTCATTTTATCGCTTTTACCTTCCCAACTTAAACGTTCATCGTAGTGGGGTTCTGCATTAGTGCCTATGTAAATTGGTTCCCAATGCACAAAATAGCCCGTTCTTTTTCCAATATGGAAGACACTTAACTCATCGGTTTCATTGGCAGCCATCCACTCTTTGGACTTGGGCACACCATGACAACTGGCACATACGCGCTTGTGAAACGGTATAGCTTTGCCAGTACGCAGGAACTCTTGTAATTCGGTTTTATCGCGTGGCACTGGCCTATTTTCGTCTACTTCGAAAATGGAGAGGGGAAAGACACTATTATGGAAAAATAAAATTGTTCAACGACATTAAATTTCCCCATATAACATAATATAAAACCACTCACCGTGGCGCATTCCTCTGTAAATATGGCTCATTTCGTGCTATCATTTCTAAGAATTTTTTTACCAATCCAGGATTTGGATACAATTCTATATCGGAGGCCAAAATGAAATGTGTAATGGCTGCATCACGGGCTATATTACGACCCACATTAACCGGATACAAAAGTTTCTTTTGAGCTTTATACAAATGACCTGATGTTTTGTTCACATAAGGAGCGGGCAGTGAACAGTTGTAGCCCATTTTTAAAGCGTCCGCTGATTTAGGTATTGATTTGGGGATATGTTTAGTGCTAAAGTAAAAGTGAAATGTGGCGTAGGAGCGCACCAGATTACTTTCGGGTAAACAGTCTCTTAAATATTTGATGGAATCTAAAGTAGGTTGGAAGTCAGTACCGGGTGCATGCATAGCTATGCTAATAGGAGCATTCCATCTGTTTAATTATATTTGATTTGTTGACAAAATGACAAATTAAATGTACTAAAATAAAAAATTAGCTCCCCATGTACATACCTTTCTAAAAGGGGTATCAGATTATCTAAAAATGTGTAATCAGCATGTGTTGTATAGGTTATAGATTCATGGCACTTGAGATCACCATGTTCGGCACGAACATAATTTTTTAATACCCAAAAATCTCCACGTTGTAGAGTTTCGGGTTCGTAGGGTTTATCATAGCATTTAAGTAGGCTACGTAAACGCTCGTCAAAGTCTTTTTCATCGCCGGTAACTATAAAACTACCAGCAGCTTCATTTTGTGTATTATTTAAATAATTATTGCCGCCAGGGGCAATGTTACCAATAACTGCGGCTGGATCACCTATATTTGGATCCATTTCAGGTGCATCAGTATCTTTGTTAGATGGTTGTATGTCTGGACGTGAACCACCACTATCACTTAGAAGAGGTGATGACGGCTGTTCAGCCTTATCATAACTGCTATACGATGATTGTTCCTAAAATTGTATATCAAAATTAAATTTATTTGCAGTAATATTTTAGATTTTCTAACTTACGCTTTTTCCTAAAGGTTCTCTTAACATGCCCTGTTGTTGCTGGTTCTGTGTCTGCTGTTCCGGTATAAATAGCTGAGAGCCCGTTGTGAATGTATATCTGTTGCCAATCATTACATGACTGCATATGTATAAAATCACAGCAATATTTGCTAATATACTGCATCTTAGCAGCCAATTGCGCCGCGTAAACATTTTTTGGCCGAGTGGTTCGAAACGCATTTTAAATGCGTTTTCTTTTATGGCAGATGTATTTAAATTAATGTAAGAAATTTTGAAGCTGTTTTTTAAACCTCGTCTTAAAACGTGTTAGTTTAGTTTTGAATTTAATTTCAAAATTGTTTGGCTATTTACCAAAAATAGATGTAAAAAGAATAACTGAAATGAGAAGAAGGTGAAAAGACGTTTAAGTGTTTAAAGGAAACATTTAATGTAAAGAAAAAAAAAAAAACATTTTTATCTTTACTGCCTCCACCTTAATGTAAATAAGTTACTTAAAAAAATTCTATAAATAAAAACATACCTATTTTATTTACTTTATATTTCTGATTTTTAGATAAAAAATTATTTAAAAACCTTTAAAATTAATCAGTATTAAACATACAAATTTATTTTGTAGCTTAAAAACTTTATTTATAACGGTAATTTTTAACATATACTTTAATATTTAATTAACAATTTAATACTTTTATTTTTTACTAAAGAAATTCTTTATTCCAGCTTGTTTGGTTTTGGCAGCGGGATTTGTGGCTGCCTTAGTATCCTTGTTTGAACTTGTGCTTGTCTTTTTTGTTTCATTTGGCGAATTTTTGATAGTTACCGGTGGCGTCTTCTTAGCAGCTGGTGTTTTGTTTGAAGATGTTGCCTTCTGCTTGGACTTTTTAGTAACAACAAAACCATCTTCTTCCAAATATGTTTCATCAACAGCTTCTTCCTCTTTCTTTTCTTCTTTTATATCTAATTTTTCTTGCTTTACTGGAGGATCGTCTTCATCATCAGAATCTAAAATACGTCTTCTTTTAACGGAAGCGGTTTCTTTGCTCTCATCATCTTCCTCCATTTCAACGTCGGAGGATATAATATCTCTCTTTAGAGCTTCTAACTTTTCTTCTTCGTCCGAAGAAATTTCTTCTGGTTCTTCTTCATCAAAAAGTTGTACAGAAGTATTGTTACCAGGCGTTTTAAGATTTTCTGTAGAAGGTTGTTTAGGTTTTTCAGCTTGTTTCTTGAAGAAATCTTGCATTTTCTTGGGTGTAGTTGGTTTTGTATTCACCTCTGGCGTTTTAGATTCTTTAGGATGTTCAGATTTTTTTGAGGCTGCTGATGAAGGAGCAAAAAAATTGGAAATACCTTTTTTCACCGTAGATTTCTTATCTGGTATTTTCTTCTCGGTGGGCGGAGATTCTTTTTTTGGTGTAGTTTTTTTTGCGAAAGATTCTGTTTTAGGTGATGTTTTCTTTGAGGAAAATTCTGTTGTTGCTGCTGACTTTGACGGTTCCTTGGGAGTTTCCTTTTTGGCAATACTTATAGATTTTTGTTCCTTAACTTCCTTTTTGCCTTCAGACGAAGTAGACGTTTCCATTATTCCGTTTGCATTACCTTTTTTACCTCCTAATCTTCTGTTCGACTTTTCACATTCCTCAACACTCATTGGCTTAAACACTGGGGCAGCTGCTTTAGCCCCTCCTGCAACTTCTACAGAGTACAATGAAGATTCCGCATTTTTTAATTTTGTCAACCATACTTTAAGATTTATTTCATCTACGACTTTATAAATTTCCTTCTTCTGTTCATCATCTTGTAGGCCATGTATAAGGTATCTCTTATCAAACTTCAATTTATCTTTCTTTTCCTGCTCAACTAAATAATTTTGTACGATTTTGTCGACTTCTTCATAAGTTAATTTGTAGTCATCCAAAAGTTCAGTAATTAACACACGACTATCAAAATTTATTAGGCAGTTGGATAAATCCTCTTTTAATTTTATGGAGCTCATTTTAATAGTTGTATTATTTAGTTTCATAAATTATTAAACTATTTGCCAAACGAATTTCATTGACATTGATTTTTTATTTTCACAATATAAAGGCGGTAATAGCTCTTGCAAGTATATGGAATGAAATGGAAAGGAAACAAAAACAAAACAGCAGCATACAGCAAGATGTGTTAAAGTGGATGTGTTACACGTCAGTGTTGTATTTTTTAAGTGTACTATTTAAACTGTTTAAGTTAACGGTTGCTTAAATTTTTTTTTGGTTAGAAGCATAGAAACATAGAAAATTTAACTTTTGAAGAATAAAATGTATTCTTTATTTATTTTTTTTTTAATATGACGATTTTTCTTTAATTTTAATAAGCTGAAGGTTAAATAGGAAAATTAAATTTTTGAAAAATAAGGTGTCCACTTTACAAAGGTTTTTTCTGTTTAGTGGAAAGATATTTATAATAACAAAATAAACTAATACTATTTATTCTTGTCGAAAAATTAAGAAATGACATTTAATATATCCAATTTACTACCCTAAGATTTGTTCTTTGCATCTATGGAAATCGAGGAGTATTAATTGCTGCTTTGCATAAAATAAAATAGTAAATAACATGATATCATTTGGACTTTTTTCGCCTAGAAATACGGATTCATGCGGTGAGAAAAGGCCTAATTTAATTATGATTCTAGTAGTCACAAGTTTTTTTACAAAGTTCAACACTACCAGCTAAGCTATTTGCTTCTTCAAAATGTTGTAAATTGTTTTTAATGAGCTGTGACTTGAAATGGAGTGCTTAAATTTGATAACGGGCGGACAGTATAACGTGGACATAACTGAGCGTCTTTGTGTTGGTGGATTTGAATATTATTAGAGAGTACTACTTTTATAAATTTATTTTTTCCTAATTATAACTATACTTAAAATAATTTTTTTTAGAACTTCCACATTCATATACAATAATTTTAATCCTCTTAAAAATATTTTTTTATCGATTTTGATTCAATAATTAATGCGGTTTTAAACAGCGGGTCAAAAGAAAGAAAACTAGTTTTATCACTAAAGTGAAAAATAAGCGAATAATAAGCTTTAAATTTTCTCATTTCATTCAGTTTAATTAGCATAAATATAATCACTATATTGAAAACCACATTCTACAGCCACAAAGTGCATTAACCACAAATAATGATTCATTTACCTCTATCTCTTTTTGAAAAAAAAAATAAGTAAAAAAATACTAAAACCAATTGCATTTTATGTACAAAATTAATATTGTCACATATTTTAGCAATGACATAACATTTCTTTTTATAATTATTTCAATATTTTATTGTTAGTTTTATGCCAGAGGGGATATGATAGATATTACACCCTTCCTTTTCCTCTTTGTTTAAAAAAGCCTAAAAAAACAATATTCATCATCATTTTCACAGAAACCAATTTGCTAAATGTACTGGGTACTTTTTTCACAACAGGTCTTCGTCATCGTATTTGTTCACACAAAATGGGCATTCATTTTCATTTATTTGGATGTAAATTTTTTTGTTGGTTTTGTAAAAATAATAAAAAAAATTTAAGGTTTGCCGAATATTGCAAAAAAAAAATAGTCGAAAAACAAAATAAATATTCATATGACAGACATAACTGTGGCAACAAAGGTGTAGAAGGACTTAAATGGAAGAATAAAAGAATAAAAGTAATGAGCAGGATTCATAATCCTACTCAATCGTAAGATTCAATTACAATCAAATATAACAGAATTCTGTCCTAATCAAAAAATCGTTTCAAAATGACCACACTTTTATACAAAAAGATTTTGCCGCTCTGATCGCATGGAGTAAAATATTTAAATTTATGATTTTTGTCAATAGATTAATAAATCGGACGGGTCATTGTCGGTTTATTGTCATTATCGTTAAGGGCAGTCTGCCCGTCCTTGCATACCGGTTATTTTCTTCTCACTCTAGCATTGGCTTATGGCTCTGCCTCGAATAGCTGTATTACAATACAGTTATTAGTGGTTGCATGAAAAAATTGTACAATAACTTAAAAAGGATCATTTTTAACCGACTTAAAAAAAGAAGGAGGTTATCTATTCGTCTGAATGTTGCTTTTTTTTATGTATGTAACCGCAGAACTCAGCCATTTCTGAACCGATTTTAAAATTTTTTCCTTTATTGGAAAGGTTATGCTTTCAGGTTGGTCCCATTTTAAAAACAGTTTATTATATTAAAAATTAAAGGGTGTCCCCATACAACATACATATTTTTTACGTGTATTAAGAACCGTAAAGGGCACCAAATTAAAATTTTAAAAAATTGCGTGTCGCTATAGCTCTCAACAGCAAAAATGAATAAAAAAATAAGTTTAAAATTTAAAGGCTGTCCCCATAGGTGACATAATTTGACCTATTTGGGTCTATCTTTTGAACCGTTATAGACAAAACCTTGAAAATTTGACAGAATGTCGATTACTATGACCGTTATAATAAAATGTAAAAATATTCAAAATTTTAAAGTAAAGGGTGCTCCAATAGTTCATTTAATTTGATGTATATGGCCATACTTTTGAACAGTTGTACACAGACCGCTGAAATTTACAAAGAACCTGTAGTGCTAAGTCAGCTATAACAAAAAGTATAAAATTTGAATTTGGAACTAAAAGGGTGTCCCAATAGTTAATGTAATTCTATGTGTGTGGCCAAACTTTTGAACTGTTAGAGACAGACAGCTGAAATTTACAAGGAACCTGTATTGCAAAGTCCACTATAGCAAGTATACAATTTGAATTTAGAAATTAAAGGGTGTCCCCATAAATTATGTAATTTGATCTATATGGCCCTATCTTTTGAACCGTTAAACACAAACACTTGAAAATTAGGCAGACTGTCCACTACTATCTCTGGTATGATAACAAGTATATATATTTGGAATTATAATATAAAGGGTGTCCCAATAGTTCATGTAGTTTGATATATATGGTTAAACTTTTTAACCGTTATAGACAGATAGTTGAAATTTACAAAGAATCTTTGTGGCCAAGTCCCGTATAACAACAGGTCTTTAATTTAACATTGTAAATTAAAGGGTGTCCGAATATGTGATGTTATTTGATCTGTTTACCCCTATCTGTGCAACCGTAGACAGAGGCTTGAATGGTGCCCCTATAAAAGACGGATGCTGATGAAAAGAGGAGAGGCTTGACATTCAAATAGTCTTAATTTTTTCCCTATAAGTTTGGCGCATCTTTTATTTGATTCAAATCTAATTCTTACAGATTACTTCTTACATTTTTAGTTTAGAATTGGTGCCCTTCTATCTGTTTTGAAGTCGGTTTTTTTTTGCAAGAATTATTAAAAGGTACTATTTCTATAGTAATTTACAAAAAAAAATACTGTTGTAAAGAAATACCTCAAAAAATACTTTTTTAAAAAATGTCTTTTTTTACAAAAGATGAAGGGTTATTTTAAAAATTCCTTTTTTTAAATCAGTACTTCTTTAACACATTTCGAAAAAGTTTATTTTTTAACAAAAATGCCTTTTAACAGAAACTGGCCCAATAAGAAAATACAAATAAATTTAAAGAAAATTTTCTATTTTTTAATTAAGTAATTGTATTTATTCATTTAAGTGGGACCGGGTAAAATCTTTCGAATATCGAGCTTGAAAGAGCAATTCAAAATTTAAGATCCATATTAATAAAAAATATTATAATTTTCTAAACCGAAAATTCTTCTTCATCTCATTTCAAAAAATTCCTACGGAAATGACTTCTCAGGGATATTAGTTCATTGAGAATTTATTTTGCTCGGGAACGAAATTTGCCTATTCTTAACAGTCGAATAACAAGGGAGAGAGAATTTCATATATTCGAAGTCAGCTGTTTTGTTTTCACTAAATCTTTATTTGAAAACTTCTTTAAAATTTCGTTTTCAGGATGTAAGTTTTCAAAAAAAAGTATATTTTTTGAAAAACAAAATTTTCAAAAAAATATCTTTTTACAAAGTACCTTCTTTAAAAATATATTATTATAAAAAATGTAATTTAAAAAAATCTTTATAAGTGATTTATAAAACAGTTTAAAAAAAGTAATTTTTTTAAAATGTATATTTTGACAAAAGTACCTTTTGGGAAGGTAACATTTGAAGGAAGAATTAAAAAAAATATATAATTTGAAATAATGTAACTTTTATGAAAAAACCTTTTTGAACAATAACCCTTTAAAAAGGTATTTTTAAAATATTTACGTTTTTAACCCTAGAATACTAACCTACGTAAATTTTACGTGTAGTTTTTTTATTATTGTTACTGCACAAGTATCCAATGTCCTAAAGGTACCAAATTCCACACGTGCTTTCTTCAATAGTTTTTGAACAAACGCGGAAACATTTGTATATTTGGTCATTTACCTGCTCTAAGAACGTGATCACGTAAAATTTACGTGGTGTTAGTGGTAAGCGTATAATTTGCGTATGTACGTGGCGCTAGTAATAAGAGTATAAATTTGTAGAAGTATTTTATTTAATCAATAACAAAGGCAAGGAAAAAACCGAGAAATTCCAAGCGTGGACTCAACTGCGAAGATGTTGCGGCATTACCAACTTCCAGCGACCTTAGAGACATCAGCTACGTTAGTTTAAAAGAGGGGGAGAAGGAATTTGAGAGCCACAACAGTTTTGCTGATAGGAATTGCTGCTCCCTGCAACAGATCAAAATTACATCGAAAAATAATTTGCTTAGAATATAGCACTTCCAGCTTGTTATAAAAATAAAAAGAAAGTATGAACAAAATTATTCAAATTGACCCGGCTTTCGACGAACTTTCTCGAGAAAAGGGAAAGCAAAATTTTGTCACCACTCAAAGAAGCAACACCTACATATTGTCATATTTGTAAAAGCGTGGCAGCATCAAATAAAAGTAGGCAAAGACTGCATTAACCAGGACTAATGCTATATACTTAAATATGAGCATTTATTT
Organism: Phasia obesa; assembly: GCA_949628195.1. Taxonomy (NCBI): domain Eukaryota; kingdom Metazoa; phylum Arthropoda; class Insecta; order Diptera; family Tachinidae; genus Phasia; species Phasia obesa. The sequence goes on along the minus strand of OX451216.1, from coordinate 134,781,328 downwards.
TATTTCAGCTTTTGGTTTGATCGCAAATATGTTGTTTCTTTTTGTCATTAAAATAGTTTTTCTTTACTTTAATATGAATTATTAGTTAATTTGTATTATTTAACAAATAATCACTATTAAATTTGAAAAAAATGCTGAAATAACAACAATAATTGAAAAAGTTCCACAGTACGTAAAATTTACGTGGCGTTAGTATTAACGTAATATAAAATAGCGTTAGTATTCTAGGGTTAAACAGTACCTTTTAAAAAACAGTACCTTTAAAAAAAAATACTTGAGACAACAAACACCTATATAAAAAAAAGTGTGTTGAAAATGTAACCGTGTTGAAAAATACAGTGTTGAAAATATCCCAGTTTTAAACCAAATTTTAAACCGGAAATTGCGGTTTTCACTGCTTTTTTCCCGTTTTTCTCTTGGAAATAAGATATTTTTGCGGAAGAAACTATCCTATATTGAGATCAGGATACTAAGGTACCTCCTCACAAAATTTTGTTAAAATACATCCAGTAGTTTTTACGTGATGCGAACACAAACGTTAAGCCGATAGACAGACGGATATGAGTTACTATTTTACTATATGTGTAGTATATATAAATAAGTAAACTTACAAAAAGTACTTCTTCTACACATACATAATTAAAAAAAAATCCTACAAAAGAAGTACCTTTTTAAAAGTATGCCTGATAAAATAAAAACTACATACAATTTTGCTGATTTTTTTACCCTTCTTCGTAGCGAGAAGCAGAGTCCTTCTCCTAAGCTACGTTTAATATGATTCGTTCTTTCCCCTATTCTGTTTAGCGTACATTAACTTATGCAAATATGTACATATTAATATTTTAATGATTAAGAATAACATCAAAATGTACTATAGATACATTTTATGACTTTTTTTATGACAAACGAATAATTTTGCAGGAAATAAAATGCAAGGAAACCGACACACTAAAAATGAATAATAAATTTTCATAAAAATAGAAAGCAAATCTACAACGGTGAAAGGAAATGTTAAACAAATATGGTGATAAAATATTAATGAACAAGTGTAGTTTTAGATAAAAATTTAATTAGTGTCTTTTTTCTCAAAGTAATGTTTTCTTAAAAAAACTAGCGAAGAGTTTACCTAAAATATAGTTAAAAGTTATTACTACCTTAGTAACTTATATAGAAGCTTTATTGTACGTAGGTAGTTTGGTAATTCAATAGTTTTTTTTTTTTATATTTTCATCATAGTTAATTTAAATTTAACATTGCCCCCTTTAACTATTTTAATTTGCTGGACTAGTGTGGAATTTTATGCAAAGTTGCAACAATTAAATTGTTTTCAGCAGCCATTAAGACAACCTCGTTAATCTTCTATATAAATAAAATGTCATTCTTTGGTAATCCCACTACTTAAGAACGGCTGCAACGATATAGGTATTTTTAGTTTAAATTTTTATCATAAACCAACTAGGGTTTTTACGGAAAGAAAAATTTACCACGCCCACTTTTTAAGTGTCTAGAGAACTATAATATCTATATCTTCCAAATTTTGCTCCAGTAACCCTCTTATTAATATATGTATAGAGATTAGCGAACCACAGGCTGGATTGGAATAGTGGGCGTGGTACCTCCCCATACGAAGTGAACAATTATTATCGTCTACCTAGAGATCTGCAATAGGTAGAGTCTTGGAACTTTGCACAAGTAACCCTTATACTAATATGCATTATCTATCAAAACACAGACTGGATTAGGATAGTGGAAGTACAAAGTAAAAAATTATTTTGGATGGGATCAGTGGGCATCGTACCTCCCATATAAACTAAAATATTTTTACCGTGAGAATAGCGTTGGTTTTCGAGTTAAGCTTGGCCATACTTTTCCTTTCAAATGTTTATTTTATTATTTGTGAATAGGTGAAGCAAAGCGCACCGGGGATAGTTAGTTTTAAGTAAAAGGAACAAAAAAAAGAACGTGCGAATCACTTTCGATCTGTCAAATATGCCATGTGTGCTCAAAAAGTATGATAGTGTGCATTAAGGCCGGGGCACATAGAATCAGTCATACGTTATACGTCGTCTTTTTCAACGTACTAGAAAGTTGAAATACAGCTTTTATAATGAGTGTTGCCACAATCAGTATGTCTCCGTCAACGCAAAGTACGAAAGTTGGGCAACTTTTAACTTTAGACGTACGTTGAAAGCTATAAATTGATTTCTCTTTGTTTCTCTCTCTCTCAAAATTAAATTTTGTGGAAGCAAGGCATATTTAACGAGGTGACTGCACAAGGTGGAGCTAATATTAAAGAGAAATTTTTTCAATTTTTTTTTTATGGAGTTTGACATTAATCAGGTTTTTTTAAGAGAGAATAATATCTATTTTACTGTCAAAATCCATATAAAAAAAATTAAAAAAATTTTTTGCTCAAATTTCCTCTCCCTTACGCTATCACCTTGTTTAATATGCCTTGAGTGGAAGCAAAAATAAAACAAAATACAACAAAATAATTTAATTTAATAGAGTAAAATGGAGAAAAAAGCTTTTCTCGTGTTTTCTCTTCCGATTAAATATCCGACAACAAAGTACTCATTGTGTCAACCTCTTCCGTTCTTACTTTGATTTCACTTGAGACGGATTCTATGTGCCCCGGCCGTTAGAAGTGTATGTTATTTGAAAATACTTTTTGACAGGTCTGTAAGATTTGATAATCTGTTGAACAAAATTCATAAAATATTTCTTTCTATGTGATCAGAGTTGCATCTCTCTGTATGGCACCTACAACGCCAGAATTCTGTCAGACTTTTTTGTAATTGAATCGTACGATTGTGTAGGGTAGTAAATCCTGCCCTTTAAACAATATTTTTTAAGCTTATTTGGGCTAAGTTAGTATGTAAATTCTCTAACAAATTCATTGAGTTGGAGTTAAGTAGGATATGTTGTGTAATCCAACTCTATTCGAACTGTAGCCTACTGAAGAATAACACTGTACAAAAATTTCAAACTTTTACCAAAATACGATTGACTATAGTAAAGGAGAGTTTTGAAAGATGACATCAAAATTTTATTTTAGATGCGGTTATGTTTCTTTGCTATGGCTGCAGCATATCGGTATATAAAAACAATAGGGTATGCTTAGCAACTTCGTAGAAAATGTTATGGCAAATATTTTTGTAGAACGTAATAACTCTCTAACTCCCCTACATAACATCATTTTGTGGCATTATTCTAACAAATCGTCAAAAACACTCCGAAAAAAGGAAAGGGCAGGGATAAAATATTTAAAAAAAAAAATGTAGGCCATCAAATTCTACTATATGTGTATGCCATAACACACTAAAACTTAACACAAACACCACAAACCAAAAAAAATATATTGCCCATTACGGGTTAATCTTAAATTTATATAAAATTATGTTTTCTTTACATCTAAAGTGTAGGAAATCTTCAGCAACTTGGTAGAAAATGTTATGGCAAATATTTTTGTAGAACATAATAACCCTCTAATTCCCCCACATAACTTCATATTATGGTTTTATTCTAACAAATCGTAAAAAACACTCCGAAAATGGAAAGGGCGGCGATAAAATGTTCTTGAAAAATGTTGGCCATAAAATTTTACTATATGTGACGCGCCCTATGAAAAGGCTTATGACAAAAAAATTTTTTCCACTTTTTTTGGTTTCGATAATTTTTGAGACGCTCTTTCACGTGGTGAAAACTAGAAAGTTCTAACTTGCTTAGAAGTGTACTAAAAATGTAGAGAAAGAAGAGCACAAATGAAAGAAAAACAGAATTTTATTGAAAATCCAGAATCAAGATAATAAAGATAATCTTGCGAAATAAATTTATTTATCAATTCCTTTTCTTCGTTATCTTTAATAGACAAGTCCACTGTAAAAATATTTTCCTCCACTTCCATTTGATCTTCAGCTTGAAACAATGCTTGTAGTTCGTCCTCGTAATTGATACCAACATCATCGAAAGAATCATCATCATTCCCTTCGTTTTCACAGAAATATGTTTGAAAAACCTCGCTAAATTCTTCTTCGACAGACATTATTCATAAGTGACACACGTCAGGTTTCTGGAATATTTTTGTAAAGCAGATGTTAAACAATTAAAAAAGTCCAAAATTGAAAATATTCAAATATTAGAAAAGAAGTTATGGTAAGTCAAAGTCGATTTGGGGATTTTTTTGGGGATAAAATCCCCAAAAACCTGACAACGCTGAGTCAGAAACTGGTTTGCGCTTTGCATTGAAAAAAGCATCCTTTTTTATATACACACACGAACTTATCTCATTTATGCTCTTTTGCATTTTTTGGTTGCCTTTTGGGCATGACTATTCATAATGCAAAAGAAAAACTACTAAGAAACTGACTAAATGCATTGTTTATCTTTAACAGCTAATTTTCCGAAATTTTGTTTTTGATTCATAAGCCACCTTTTCATAGACCGGGTCACATATACAAATATGTCCATAAATCTGCCCTACTACGCCAATGAGGCTAAGGGCTATAGGCATCTCAACCGGGTGGATAGATTACTTTTTGCAAGAATATTTGGATATGAAAAAGCTATCCCCGCGACATAAAACGGCAAACAAGACAATGCACGGGTGCACACATGTGGAGTTATTTAAGGAAAAATATTCTTGAATTGGCGTGGGTTCGAACTACTACCTCATTCAGTATACTCTGCAAATATAGCCTCTTATGACTATGTTCTATTTCTAAACAGGGTGGTAAAAAAAGATCATCACTAAAACAAAACAAATATTCTGAGGGCCTTGGGAAATGTTATTATTAGAAGGAATTAAAAACAATATAGTAATACGCTTGGGTGCCTCGGTGGGCTAGTAGGTAGTGCGCTAGTTTATCAGTTCGAGGTTGTGGGTTCTATTCCCACCAAAGATTTTGGAATTTTTCACTACAAGTTGTCAGAAAGACCAAGAAGAAGTTTGGATATAATTTAGGGCTTACAAATGGTCAACTGCCTTAGTAAAGGTCACGGACTTCTCAAGTATTATCTGGCCAAGTTAAAACTCGCGGTAAGACGATACTTGCAGACTGTGCTTGGAAGAAGGCTAATATAAAAAGGCTTTGGACCTCGGGCAGACACATTTTATATGGAAATGCTGTGAAGACCTAGCCTTAAGAAAATGTTAGCAATTGCTATAGACTCTGTGATGGAGAAGAATTCGACATGTATTATTCGCCAGTCTGATATCACTACAGTCGAGAGTAAAAGGCTAGTGACAGTACGAGACTCAATGAATGTAAGGTATTCGTAAATTTCCAGTCGGTTACCAGAATACATTGAGGAACGAAAGGGGTTCAAAATGGACATATGAAGTTAGTGGTCTGCTTCGGTATCCCCCTACAAAAAAAAAAAAAAATAATAGTAATACGCTGGACTGGACTATGTTGAAAAGTAAAACGGTTTTTTTTTGTCGAAAAAATACTCTTTATCCAAAAAAGTCACAGAATTCTCAAACTGCCCACGTATCTCAAAAATTATGAAGACTACTAGTTTTATCATTCATATGTAAGTTTATTATTTTTGTGTGTTTTTCCTTGAAGTATAAATTTTCTGCTTAAGGCATATTCTTTTTAAGCCTTAATCTTTTAAAATAATTGAAATACGTATTCCAAATTAAAGTAGGAAAAAGCATAACAAAAAATAATTTCGGTTGAAGAAAAAATAATGGGCACAAATTATTTTATATTCTGTTATTGTACGTTTTTTTTTATTTAAACATAAGTACCCCATTAAAGCGTTAAGTATAAATATTTTGGTTGCTTTCAGATACTTATCGCACGAACTGTAAGTAAAAATAAAATTATTTACGGTTTTTGTTTTTATAGGCAGCCAACAGTTGAAATAAATTGAAAATCACTTATTGTTAAATGAAGAAGAAGATATGAGTTTGTTAATTGTTTCAAAGTACGTTCGTTATTTTAAACTAAATTGAATAGAAGTGATGTTCACAATTTTGTTAAATGTGGGGTTAAGTGGTATCTGCTTTCAAAAGCGAATCAAATCGACTGCCTCGTTAGACTGATTGGTAGTGCGCTAGTCTATTAGTCTGGAGGATGTGGGTTCGATTACTGCCAAAGACTCTGGGGGTTTTTTGCAGATAAGCAAACAGTTTAGCAGGTTTTACGCAAAGTGTCAGAGATTTCTTAAAATCCTCCATTGTTGATTAATTGCATTGGTTAAGGCCATGATTCACTATCACACTCAATCGTTCGATCTGTCAAAAATGGCATGTGTGCTCAGAATTTGTGATAATGTGTATTAGAAGTGTATATGTGTGACAGAATTTTCAACAAGTATGTGCGCCATTTTGAAACGATTTTTTGAGTAGGACAGATTTCTCTTAGAAGCAGTGTTGATTTTTAATTTACTGCCTATTACTTGTATGCCTTTTCAACTTGCATATTCATTGATATTAATCTGCTGTCTGTCCGCCTTGAACTATAAGAAGTGATATCTGACCGCTACAACAACAAATAATCAAATTTATACATATAATGACAGTGTTCTTACATGCAAAATTGATTGAAAATTTTGTTGCTGTTGTAGATAGTCATCGACATAAAATACAATACACAAATTACTTTAATTTTTGTCTATCTGTCTGTATTGCCATCACGTAAAAACTACTTTTTCCTCGAGAAAAATTATCTAAAAAAAAAAAAAAAAAAATACGTAATGCCAGAGGTACAAAATCAAAGCGCCAGGGTATGATATCCTCCAAAATCTGCAGAGCGACCTTTACCATCGTATAGAAGACTCCAAATTCAGTCAGGTAAATTTAAAAAATGAGTTTAATGGTGCTCCTCATATGAAAACTTCAGTTTAATGGTTCTCCTCCAGTGTAAAGGTTGAGTTCAAATGTGCTCCTGCAGTGAAAATGAGTTTAAAATGGTGCTCCATCAATATACGACTTATTGAATAATTACTAGATTATACACGATAACCAAAACTTGCCTGAATGGAGTGATTGGTAGCGCGCTAGTCTATCAGTCTTGGAGTTGCGGGTTCGATTTCCGCCAAAAACTCTGGGTGTTTTCTGCAGATAAGCAAAAAATAGCTTCTCAGGTGGCTGATTAAAGCAACCACCAATAATAGTACCGTAGTACAGCTATTGCGAGAAGCTCCAGCTGGTTATTATAAACTGGAAATACTGGAGTTCTATGGGGGATAGATAGATGGACAGATAGATAGATAGATAGATAGATAGATAGATAGATAGATAGATAGATAGATAGATAGATATATAGATAGATAGATAGATAGATAGATAGATAGATAGATAGATAGATAGATAGATAGATAGATAGATAGATAGATTGATAGATAGATAGATAGATAGATAGATAGATAGATAGATAGATAGATAGATAGATAGATAGATAGATAGATAGATAGATAGATAGATAAATAGATAGATAGATTTAGGGCATCACAAAGGGACCTAATGGCTTCCGATCGCTCTCTGCGGGCGGCCCGTTTAACTTAACCTAAACTACTTGATGAATTATAATAAAATTTGATAGTTTGTTCACTTAAAAATATCCCATTTCTAAGAGAAAATAGAGATAAACTCCCGAATATACACAATTTTAACGATTTAAATCACTTGGCAGCACCTTGAGTAATTACCCAGGGTTACCTCTACACAAATCACATCTGCAGTTCTATAAAAGTAAGACCCTAAAAATTTAACAAATAAGAACATATAATACAACAGTGGCATTATCATTAAGAGTAATGCATATTTATCAGGTAGCCTCACTATGGAGGGAAAATATTAAGGCGAATTTTTTTTTTAAATTTTTTTTATACAACTATGTTTCTCCTTAAATAGTTTATTATTTTTGATATTATTTTCTCATTTTATTTTTTTTTTTTTGTTTTATCTTACAATTGATAAAGTGCTAGTAAATCTTGTATGTTTTCACAGAAATCAATAAACCAAAAACTCAACTAGACAACTATAATAAAGGTTAATGTACTGGCCAAACTAGACTTTGCAGGAATTTCAATTTTAAATGTTTAGTTTCCTAAAGCAATTTTATTTCAAATTCTTAGGAATTAAATAAATACGTACGAGTACTTAAGTTTCGACTGGTATGACAAGGTAGCTTTAAGAAATTTTCAAAATTTTTAGTTTAAGCCAATGATGTAGTAAACTGCTTTTAACTATATTGGGTATGTCCTAACTTGAAGGCATATTAAAAAGTAATTAAAAACAAAAATGTTCTTACTAGTGACTTTAGGGAGAATATAAAAGACCTTAAATTCTATTATTCTATTTTCATTAGTGGTTCCCAAACACAAATCAAATTTTATGTTTGTGTTAGGAGCAGCGCAAACATTCCATTATAACTACTTAAGAGTATAGAATAAACAAGTAAGAGTGATACATTCGAACATGCCGACTCTTACATACCCTTCACCATAGTGATGTTAAATATTCTGTTATCTTTTCCAATTTCACAATAATATACATTCGATTTTTACTTTTATGATTTTCAACTTCATTATTACAAATCTATACATCTATATATATACATATAATAAAGTAGTAACTCATATCCGTCTGTCTGTCTGTCTGCTTTTTTTACGTTCGCATCACGTAAAAACTACTATATGGATTTTAACACAATTTTGTGAGCAGATACCTAAGTATCCTGGTCCCAATATAAGATGCTTTTTTTCGCAAAAATATCTTGGAAAGGGAAGAAAAAGCAGTGAAAGTACGCAGTTGAACTAATCGGATATGAATACTTTACTTTTTATAAAGTAAAAAAATACATAAACTAATACGTAGCATATCTTAAGGCGGAACTAAAAACGCCGGTATTACCACATAGCACTAAATCGCTGGCGAAGTAAAATAATTATAAATTGGCTATGCTAGCTTCAAACTAATTCGCCTTATGAACACCAGAAGCGCTTGCGAAGCTTTACTATCACACTAACCATCTGTCTTATCTACTACTATCCCTTTCTAAAGGAAGTAACACAGTTAATATAGGCATTAATTGCCTGAGTTTTAGTTCTCTTAAAAAAAAAACTAAAAAAGAAATTTTATCGAAAATATTTGGAAAAAATTTTATCGAACATTTCTTGTAAAAATTTTATCGAATTATTTTTTGTAAAAATTTTATCGAAATATTTTTATAAAAATTTCATCGAAATAGTAATTATTAATAAATATTAATAATTTATTAAAATATCAAAAAAATTTTATCGAAATATTTTTGTAAAAATTTACCGAAAATTTTTTGTAAAATTTTAATCGAAAATTATTTGGAAAAATTTTATCGATACTTTTTTTTTTAAATATCTTGGTCAGACTAAAACAAATAATTAAAAAAAAAATTTCATCATATTGACTTAATCCACACTTAATCAACTTTTCTATGTATAAGGATCCAGAATATATCTATATACTTTATGGGGTCGGAAATTAATCTTGCAGAAATTACACACGGAATGACAAACTTATATCTGTGGTGAAGGATACAAAAATAAAAGATGTCCCTCGATAGCAAAAGCACTTGAGAAAGAGCGTAGATTAAGTTGAAAGTTGAGGAAAATACAAATGGGTAAAGTCGTTTTATATATAAATTACTTCCGTAAGACCATAGATTTTGGTTCATAATCAGGTATTTTCAATTCATTCATTCAGCTGGATATCATAAATTTAAATATATTTTTTTCGGGATTTTAATTACGTTTACAATTTGATTTATTTTTATATTAATTATATTTAATTATATTTAATTAATCTAAAATTTGCATTTGTTAAAGAAAATTTTCTTTTAAATTTTTTGTTTTAAGCAATTTATATGCATTTAAATCGATTGTTTTTGAAAGGCCTTTTGTCACTTATAGGACCTTATCATTTGAAATGTTATAGATAGACAAAAGTTTTCACTATAACATCAAGTTATCAGTTTAAAATTCGAAATTAAAGGGTTTCCCTATAAGTGATATAATTTGAATTATATCACTTTCTCTTTTGAAATATTATAGACAGGCACGTTAATATACACATAATGTGTTTTGATATATACTCGTTTAAGAATTGTGTTTCCTTACAGTAAATTTGATTTATTTAACATATTCCGAAATGAAAAAATGTTCTCTGTTAAACAGGTTACCCTCCATTAACGCAGTAGAAATGTCCCAAGACGTGTCACGTGTTATAGAAAAAAACTTATTATATTGAGTACAATTTTTAAGCAAATTTTTTTTTTATTTTTTTTTTTAGCGAGCAAAATTTAAAATATTGTGGGAAAATTTGAAGATTTTTTCTTTTCTGATCAAACAATTCCCAAAATAAAGTCTAAAAATCCCATAATTGGAATTTTGAATATATTGCCGATAAAGACCACATATAGCCTAGGGCTCATAAAATACTCAGAAATAATTGGGGGTAAATATAGATTTATTACAACAGTCTTCCTTTTTCGATCCCAGCTTTAGGATTTTAGAACATATAGGCTAAAGTCAAAATTTCTTCTACAAGAATGTTAAAGTTTACACAAATTTGATTTAAATGTAAGATGAAATAACTTGTTTTATTTGCAGCAAATTAAAATAAAAAAACTGACCATAAATAGCCTACTCAAACACAGTACGCTAATATAGTTAGCTAACACAAAATTATAAAATTTGTATATGTATATTCCTTAAAAAATTTGTTTCTATTAAAAAAACAAGATTTATGTTTTTTAAGCTAAAATACAGAAAAATGGAATAATTAAGAAATTTTTAATTTGAAAATCGTCTAGCTTTTAACTCAAAAAAAAAATAATCTTTAATCTTTTCCACTATTTTTTTAAATGTGTTCGCTAACTACAAAAAAAAAAAAAATTAAAAATTTTCTGAAAATTGTACTTAATATTTTGAAAAAACTGGATCAGGGTACCAAAAAAATCGAAAATTTAAATTTTAAATTGCTTATAACTCGCCTGTTTTAAAACATAATTTATTGATTAAGGCATCTTTTTGTAGATATTAACTAGAAAAAATCAAACAAAAATCGAAGAAATGCCAAGCTCTAAAATAATCTGTAGGTGCGAGGTACCCAATTTTGAGACCACATACAGTATGCAAAATCTGCATTCGTACACCTTAATTTTCACGAAAACGTATAATAAAATAAATAACTAAAAATACTTTTTTTTTAATAATTTTAAGCAAAAGGTTTTATTTAAGAAAACAAACGAACGAAAAAAATTCAATTCAATATTTTGTCTGAATTCACTATTTTTAAAAACAAAATGTAAAATAATTTTAAAACTAACTTTAATATTTAGTTAGATAACTTTACATTAAATAAGCTTTAGAATATTTAATTTAAAAAATTTATAAAAGTTAATTTATTTTTAAAACGATTTACGATATTAAGGAAATAGTGCATTTTCTAAGGGTGAACGAATATATATTTTGCATACTGTAGCACCGTCCCTGGCAAATGGATGGATACTCCTCTGGTATGCTCTAATCAATCGGCCAAGCCCTTTACAAATAGCTGAGTAATTTTCAAAATATTTTGATTCTGCCCCACTGTGCAATGCCCGCCACGACGATGGCGTCTTGAAAATATTTTGTTCGATTTTGCTATGAAAGTAATCAGTACTAAACTTTAAGACTCTTACTATATTAAAGCTGCAGGCAAATATTTACACTGCATAGATGTACATATGCCTAGGTAATCTCTCAGAATGTTGCGATGCAGACTTTGTATGAAATTCTAAAATTATTGTACCGTTCCGTAAATAGTGTATAAAATTTCCCGCTTACAATAATTGCATACTTTCCCAAAAATAAAAGGTGCTGCCAAGTTTCCCTTACCAATCAGTAGGTGAAATTGCGTACTTTCACTACTTTTGCTATATTTTCTTTTTTGGAAATGAGATATTTTTGCGGAAAAAAAGTATCCTATATTGGAATTAAAATTCGAATTCATCCAGTAGTTTTGACGTGATGTAAACATAGACAGACAGACAGACACACAATAAAAAAAAAATTCTAAAAATTGCTGTTTTCATTCCGATTACTAGCTGCACCAGCAACAAAATTTGCAAAAAATATTTCATGTATAGAAATGGTCCAGTTACAGTGTTAATATATGTATGTACATACATACATATGTATAGATTAATATTTACATCAATTCCGGGAATACATGCTGCCTACAAAGGCTGCCAGATTTGAAAATTTATCGCTTTTTATTATTTTTTTTGTAAAGATTTTTTTAATTTTTCGTTGAGAATTTAATCGGGAGGCCCTGCACACTACAGGATCTTATTTTCGCATCGTAGAACTACTACATGCTGCCTACCAAGGCTGCCAGATTTGACGATTTATCGCCTTTTTATTAATTTTTTTGAAAAGATTTTTTAATTTTTCCTTGAGGATTTAATCGGGAGGCCCTGCTGTCAACAGGAATCATATTTTCGCATCGTATAACTACCGTATTAAGTACCGGTTTGTCGCAGTTTTCATTTCGTGTTTAGAGTGAAGCTTTGTTGGGGAAAACCACGATAATTGAGGGTTACTTGTACTTTTTTTATATTTAAAAAAATTTAACAAAAATTTTCCTGATATTAAATTTTATTGTTAAATTTTAACAATAAATTTTTTTTTACATACATATTTATATTTGTTTAGTTAGTCACATACGTTTGAGAGATTAAAATAATTGTTAGCCTTGACTTTTTGGCATCTTATGCCAATATTTTAATGTAATGTAAAATTGTCAAAATTTTTAGAGAAAATGTAGAGAGTTATTATTCGTTTCCATTGTTAAATTAAAATATCTTTTTTTTAGCTCTTATGGGCACGCTTGTATTTTTCTTTACTGGTTGTCAATATCATTCACCAAACAACAAGTGATTTTTTTGTGGTGACATGAAACACAGTTGCATTTAACATATGTACAATTAATATGCCACTATAGGAAAAATTTAATAATTTAACTTAAGCACTTTTTCGTAAGTTGTTGTGGTTCATTTCTTTTTACACGCTACTCGAAAGAAACTTCTTTAGTTTTATTTGATACTAGCTGTGCCCGCCACTTCGTGAGCGTGCTTGCAATACCTTACATTTTTAATGCACCTTAAACTATGATTCAGTTAGGGTTATATATTTACTTTCTAAAACAGCGCCATCTGTTAGTGCTTCAGTTATGGTTTATGTATTTACTTTACTACTAAAATAACTGCGTACTTGCACTGCTTTTTCTCTACTTTCTCTTGGAAATAAGAAAAAAGTATCCTATATTGGAATCAGGATACTAAGGTACCTCCTTATAAAATTTTTTTAAAATCCATCCAGTAGTTTTTACGTGATGCGAATGCAAAAGAAAAGCAGTCAGACAGACGGAAATGAGTTACTATTTTATTACATGTATAGATTAATTTTTTTTTTGTTTTCTATAGGTGATGGTGTATGTTTTCTTAACTCATGTTTAACCACAAAGAAAGTATTAAAAGAAGAATTTATGAAGATATAAATTGATGTCAAGCTAATATTTAAGTATAATTTTTTGTTAAAATTGTGTATTTATTTATACATATATATAATAAAACACTGTACATGAAATATTTTTTCAAAATTATATTGCTGGAGCAGATAGTAATCGAAATGGAATACAAAACAGTAGTTTTTGGAATGGAAGACTACTGCTATATATTAAATTGATTGCATTTGTTCCGTCAGTAAATAAAATACTGTTGTCATACCTTTCGGTAAAGACCGTCGTCAATGGCTGTTGTTTTGGTACGTTTAGCGAGCGCTTTCGATGTAAAGACATAATTTTCAAGCTGCGTGTAAATAGTATTGGAGAGTTAGTATTAGTTGTTTTAGTGTTACTGATACTAATTCTCCAGTACTAGTTTAAACATGGCTTGAAAATGATGTTTTTACACCGACGGAGACGACGGTCTTCAACGAACGGTATGACAACACTATCAGATGAATTTTAATAAAATTTTGTGAGGAGGTAGCTTAGAATCTCGATTCATGTCCAAGAAAAAATAGAGAAAACGTGTTGAAAGTACGCTATTCTGCCGATTTAAAGGTACTGCAAACTTGGCAGAACCATTTATTTTTTAATAAGTGATACTTTAAACACTATTTGTAGAACTCTACAATAACTTTAGAATTTTATATACAGCTTCTGTTCCTGTGTAATTACCCACGTATGGGTACCTTTATATAAAAAACCAAACAAACCACAACTGCAGCGCTATAAACGCAAGAGTCTTAAAGTTTGGTGTGGATCACTTTCAAACCAAAATCAAACAAAAGATTGTCAGAAAGCCTACGACGTCGCTGACACAGCTAGTCTATATATAAAGCACAAAATGTGTTTGTTCGTTTGTCGGAAAGCTATAGTTGACCACCCCAGTGAATTATCTCCTGAAAGTGGCTAGGTACCACACCCAAATTCTATCCGATAAGTTATTATCGTGTACATAGAGAACTATAAAAGGGTGATCGTTGAAATTTTGCAAAAGTAAGTAATGTGCATCGGCTAGCTGAAATAGGATGGATTGGAAAAATGGGCGTGTTAACTCCAATACAAAGCAAACAAATATTATGGTATAATTAGAATTGAAGGTTGAATATTCAAATATTGCACAAAAAACAGGCTGAATTTTAACAACGGGTGATATCTGATACAAAGCGCTAAAAATTATGTTCGTGTACGAGTATATAAGTAACTATAATAATTAATGTGTGTGAAGTTAAATTTCGAAATTTAAATCTCAGACACAAACCAATTTCGTTAACAGAGGTCTGTTAACATACTAACATAGCGCTGTTAAGCATATAAATCCTGGGAGTATATCTTCCAAATGGAATTGTGACCACATTTTTGGACCAAATAAACCAAAAAAAATGTAGCGGGCGGCTTATTTTATTGTTTTTCGATAAAAATTTTAAAATGTTGGATATGTCCCAAAATTTCGTAAGTTTTTCACATTTTAATATTTTAAGAATTTTTAAGGATAAATCTGAATTCCAGGAGAACGGAGATGGGCAGCTAAAAATTGATCTATTTTAAAGGAATTACATCCTTTTATGATTCCTAGTACTTAAATTCAATTAAAAATGGAGTTCTGATATAAATTTTTACAAATTTGTAAATTTTCAAATTTGGAATTTCTTTAGAGGATGAACTCCAGGAGAACGGTAAAAGATGGGCAGCTAAAAATTGATCTATTTTAAAGGAATTACATCCTTTTATGATTCCTAGTACTTAAATTCAATTAAAAATGGAGTTCTGATATAAATTTTTACAAATTTGTAAATTTTCAAATTTGAAATTTCTTTAGAAGATAAACTCCAGCAGAACGGTAAAAGATGGTAAAGCAATAGGTTAAAAACATAACAAACAAAGAAGTAAAAAGTCTATATACATAAATTAAAAATTTAATAGCAGAATATCAAAGATGTTAGTAAAACTTTAGTAAATTTTGACCAATAAATTATAACAAATAGTTTGCATGTTTTTAAAAAAAAATGTACTTAATGTAAATTTATACGATTGAAGTTATAAAAAAATTAATATTGGAGAAATTTGGATTTTATAGAATGTTAGTTTTTGTGTTTGTTTTCATTATATTTCAAATGGGCATGGCAGTTTCTATACAAAGTATATATGTGTTACCATATAGCTAGAGACTTTCTACAGGTAGAGTAAATTGCTTGGTTTTGTCCCGCCAGTAAATGAAATATTGTTATTATATGTACCTTTCGGTGAAGACCGTCATTACTGGCTGCTGGTTTGGTACGTTTGGCGACCACTTTCAAAGCGAAAATACTATTATTAAGCCGTGTTTCAAATAATACTATTTTAAAATAGACTCTAGAATCTACGTCTTAATATTTTGTACGAGAACCCCCTTTTATAAATGTACGTGGCGGTTGAAACAAACAAAGCCTGGTTTAGGGTAGTGGGCGTAGCAACTCCCATATAAAGTAAATCATAATTAGACCTATAATTCCTAGATTACATAATTGTTTAAAAAACGATAGATACCTCCTCTTTATAGAGGAGGTACCCCACGCCTACTGTTCCCATCCAGCATGTTTTTTTTCTAGACTATTAACATTAACATAAGCGTTACTTAATTTCAAGATTCTACCTATTATAGCTCTTTAGGTACACCCACTTTGTATATGCATTAATAAGGCGGTACTTGTACATTATTTTATGATTTTACCTAGAGAACTATAATTCTCTAGGTAATCGCCCACTTATCCAATTCACCTAGTTAAAGTAAATATTTAGCCTCATGTGGATAACGAACTGTAATAGAAAGTCTTTAAACTTTGTAACACCAACCCTATAATTAGTATGCGTAGCCGAAAGGGTTAATTGTCCTCTTCTGAAACACAAATTAGTTTTATTTGTTAAACTTTGTAATGCAGTGTTTTTATATATTTAGCCATTATTACATCAGCAAAAAAAAAAAAATAATAATAATGTTGGTCATTTTAAATATGTTTTGTTAACCATACAAGCAAAATTTATTTACACCAAAAATTACTTTTAATTTTCATTAAAGTTTTCTAACACAGTTTTACATTCCATTGTAATCAACACGCAAAATTGAACAAAATAAATAAATAATAAAAAGTAGAGAAAGTTTTTGAAAATATAAACTTAACACGCAATCACTAGTGTATTCATATATTGAAATTAGAGTAATCAAACCGGGTTTAGAATTATTCGAAAACCTGTTAGTTGCAATTTTCCACGTTTATTTTTCTTAAACCGAGTTTTTTTTTTTTTTAAAAAGGAAGACTAAATATAAAATTGTTTTATTTTTGTTAGTTAAGTCGTGTAGTAAACCATCAATAAAAATAATGTTTTGATTATTTTTATTGATCAAACTAATTCGCCTAAATAACACCAGAGGCGCTGCAATACTGTTCTAAAAATAATCACAACGTGCAATAGCAGTGTTGCCATAAGCTAAGCTTTACTATCACACTAACCATCTGTATTATCTACTCCTATCCCTTTCCAAAGGAAGTAACACGATTGATATAGGCATTAACTGCCTGAGTGTTACTTCTCTTTAAAAAAAGAGTGGTTTTCAACTCCTAAACTAGACGTATAGCATGGTTCTGCCACATATTGTGCAACTACACGGGAACAAAATGTTGCACAAATTAAAGGTTTTAATTACTTTTAAATTAAAGCTCAATTAATTTTTTAATTGAATTAATTAATTATTTAATTAAATTACATACAATGAAATTTAATTAAATTCTAATCTGAAAGCAATTAAAACCATTAATCGGTAAAAATATTTTTTTTTCTGTGTATAGACAACAAGGGATTTGGTGAATGCGTCATAATCAGCCAGTGGTAAGACCATCGTCAGGTTAAGATGGCAAGTTATGCACTGGCGTAAATCTGTATGACATCATGTAAATATATTTTATAGTAGCTGTGCCCGCCACGTTGTGGGCATCCTGACAATATATTGCTCGGTTTTGCTTTGAAATTATTCCACACCAATTGAAAGAGTCTTACTTTTATAGTTTTTCAGTTATGGTTCATGTATTTTATTTATATAAAGGTACCCATCCCTCAATAAAATTCTAAAATTTATAAAAAATTCTAAAAATTATTGTAATCCTCTGTAAGTGGTGTTTAAAATATTTTAATAACAATGTAATTCCACAAACTAAAAATAAAAATTTTAATTAACTGGCGCCATCTGTTGCGTAATAGTTTCTAAAATATCCCACTTTCAAAAATAAAAAGGTGTGTGGTGAAAATGTAACAGTGTTGAAAAAACCCGTGTTGAAAATATTCCAGTTTCAAACCGAAAATTTCAGCACTTTTA
This sequence comes from Phasia obesa, assembly GCA_949628195.1. NCBI lineage: Eukaryota > Metazoa > Arthropoda > Insecta > Diptera > Tachinidae > Phasia > Phasia obesa. The sequence goes on along the minus strand of OX451216.1, from coordinate 134,763,440 downwards.
AACCGGAAATTGCGATTTTCACTGCTTTTTCTCCACTTTCTCTTGGATATGAGATATTTTTGCGGAAAAAAGTATCCTATATTGGGATCGGGATACTAAGGTACCTTGTCACAAAATTTTGTTAAAATCCATTCAGTAGTTTTTACGTGATGCGAACACAAACAATGAAGGACAGACAGACGGAAATTAGTTACTATTTTATTATATGCATAGATATAAGACAAGAGACATATTTCTCAGTTTTAAAAATGCATTATGATTGAAAAAGTGGTTATATATGAATTTTATTGATATAGATTTTATTATATAATTAAAATTCAACACAAATTGGTTTTAAAATCATCTGAATTTCAAAGAAAATTAAAGTTTAACTTTTGTTATTTTATTAGTTTTTTATTCAAATCATGATTTTTTTATTTCTAGTTTTTTTATTATTTTTTGTCGATAAAGTAAATTACAGATGCTACGACATAAATATGTTTGTATGTATTTGTAATGACTATTATAGATTTTTGACCAATGCAATTTTTTCTGTTTTTGCTTAGTTTTCTAAATTACAGCAACTAGTAGTATGAATGCATGCTGCTGCTGCCTCTGTTGCATGCCACAAACTGGCTACATAACGAACAGAAATAACAACTACTACTTCCAGTACCTAATTAAAGTTAATAAGTATTTTCAGACAACAGTATCATCACTTTTACATATTGCTAGAAAGATACAACTTCTCTTGTACATCATATTCTTCTGCACGACGACAACGATGACTGACTGACTTTCAGGCTTATCGAACATTTTCAATTATCATAAAAACCAAAGTTTAATGAAAGAAAGATGACGAAGAGAAGAATAGCAATATAAAAATCTTGTGCAGATATCAAGTGCCAGCACATTGGCTTGAGAAACTTTTTGGATTTAATTATTAAACACAGAAAAGTTTTGCAAAAATCTAGCGGTTTTAATAGTTAGTGCAACACAATTAGCTTTAAATAAACCGGCTAAAGTCAGATTTTTAGCTTCAGAAGACATGGCACACAGCGGGATAAAAAGCACAAACAATTTTAAAATACTTGCATTTGGGGTGTTCACAAGGTGTGCTATCAGGTCATAATAACCTAAAATTTTCCATTATACAAATCTTTTTGTTGCCTTTCAAACAAAACATTACTAAACTAATAATGTGCTGTCGTAATTGATAAAATTTTCTTTCTCTATTTTTATACCCTTCACCGCAGGTGGAAAGGGTATACATACATACGTTTGTCATTCCGTGTGTAATTTCTACAATATTCATTTCCGACCCCATAAAGTATACATATATATTCTGGATCCTTATTAATAGAAAAGTTGCTTAAGCGATTTCCACTGTCTGTGTTTGGGTAGTAATGTCATTTGCCAAGGTACCAGACGAGATACAGAAGATTTAAGCCCACCAATCTGTCAGTCATACTTTTGATCCAGGCATAGTTGCAATTCAGCAACATCAAATCATTTCTTTGAAGGCTGCGGGAAAAAAACCGCGCTCGTTTATATTTTTTCACGTTTTCTTTCATTTCTTTTCGGTTTTAATAATTCTTTTTGCCTTTTTTTGTTAAATAAATATTAGACCGCGGCAGGTAGATCGCAAGGAGTACATACAGATCTTGGGGGATCAATAACCCCCTGCGAGGGCCGATTTTGTGTTTATTTTTAGGTTGGTAAGGTTTTTTGCTTTCATTTATATTAAAGACGTTTATAGAAAGCAATACATATAGAGGTAGCCAGTAGACCCAGAGGGTACCCACTAGTAACACAGAGCAGTCAATAGGCCCATTAGTTGGGGTCGTTATGAGAAATTTTTTAAAGGGTTTTTTTGCTTTAGTCTGACCATTCTAAGGCAATATAGATTACAGGAAATTCATAATTTAAAAAAAACACTTTTTACAATAAATAAAAAAAAATTTTTACAAAATATTTTTAAAAATTTTTACGTAAAATGTTCAAAATTTTTTTTATTAAATTTATACAATTAAAAAATTAAAAGAAAATTACAAAGAAATTAAAAAAAAAAAATTACAAAAAAATTTTCAAAAAATATTTTTACAAAAAATTGTCTCTTGTTGCTTTTTACTTCAGAACTCCGTCCTTTCAAAACCGAATTTGATTATTTATTTTAAGAATGGTCTCATTTAAAAAGAATTAAAATTAAAGGTGTCCCATATACAAATTGATTTTGAGGCTTATCTGTTGATCTAAGAACTACTCACTATTTTCACTGCATTACAGAGAACATAAAATTGTTCTTGTGACCATTATACAACCATATTTTTTCTTCGCAGACACTTGAAATGTATGCAGAGTAAATTATGACTTCTCCTTTTGTGTTTGTGGACCAGCACTTAGGGTATGACCGCTTTTCATTCAATGCGTTGTGCCAGAACTAAGAAATTAGGTTTTCGGAGGGAGAATAGAGGGAGTTGTATTTGTGGACATTCGATTAAAATCGTTGTATAGTGAGAAGATCAGATAAAATGAAGTATCTTTTACAACGTTTCAAGGCACATGGAAGCTTTATTAGAAACTTAAAATATTATGTTTTTAGTCCATCAAACGTCGCACTGGATTTTCATGTAAGAACATCAACAGCTTCCGATTCCTTAATACTTATGTATGTATATCACCCATAGTAATAGTTGATGTATCATTTTCGAACGCTCGCCTGTGCGTAAGTATACAACATTGAGTCTTACTATCGTTAAAATCGACTCTATTCACTCGTTCTCATTTAGAGATTTATGCGAGATCTGGATTAAAATTGAGCATATTATTCCTGTTTTGCCTTTTGGGTCCCACCTCCCAACTGATTCCGCCGAAAGAGAAGTAATGGTTGGAAGTTTAAGAAAGAAGTTCGTTAAGAAAAATAAGAAATAGGTAAAGAGAAAGAAGAGAGGATTGCGGTACACTTGAGTTAAAAATGAACTCGTTTGATGAAATCCCATCTATAACAACTCTTATAGATGTGATCAACATTAACGTCAGTACTTAGCCACTGGGTTCCGAAGGGACCTAACCAACAACCAGTGACGTGGTACCAGTAGTTTGGATACTGGTCGGGCCTCGAACGACTCTGCATTACACAGACCTGTTCTTCCAGATTCAGGTCTTCGACCTCCTGACGTCTGGGGTCCCAATTTTCCACGAAAGCACTGCGTCGAAGTAGAGACATGAACTGCAATGACAACTAGTGCCCGGGCGGGGAACATTTGGTATAGTGAGATCCCTGAGATAACTTGATATTAATCGAGAAAATTATCGCCAATACAAGAAATAACAAGCTTGGACAGAAGCGCACCACTACTTGCGCCGAAATGGTGTTTGAAATGACACCACTTTTCCGAAGGTTCTGTGAATATTTTATCATCTTTTAAAAGAGTCTGTTTTTAAGTCGGGGATTTTTTTGCAAGAATTATTATTTATGTGAAATGAATTCTTTAGAATATTCATCTCAATTTTACAATATTATTTTCTGTTTGCTTTGTATAGCAAATTTATTTTTCAATTATGAGGGGTTGTTCACAACAGTTATATTTTTTATGTATACAACATAAGACATATGACTTGATGACACCTTATGAATCCTCCAATTATTTTCTTTCTTTACATACAAACTGATTTTATGACAAATATAAAAATGTATGTTGTCTGTCCATCGTTCTCGCTTTTATATTTGCTGCAAAGATATGCAGTTTAAACACATGCTACATTGTGCGGCTGCTTAATAAAGTAAAACTTTTTACATCAAGTTTTAAAGTTTTAATAAATTATATTGCTTTGTTGCTGTAGCTTCAAAAAAATTAGAACGTTTCTACCCGATGTTAGCCTTAAGAAGCTGCAGTAATTGATGATGCTAATAGCATTTCTTTTATTATAAATAATTTAGTGCAAAATTAAAAATGAACTGCAGCAAAAAAGGGATAAATAATTGGAGTGTTGCACTGCAATATTTAAAGTTTTAAGGTTTTTTTTTGTACTCATGCCAGGATATTTATGAAAGTAAGATAAAATATATACATAAAAAACATTTAATAAGTAGTAATAATATGAAATAATCAAAACTATGGAAGACTGAGACGAAATAACATCGAAATAAACGAGTTAAATAAATTAAACCAAATAAATTTTTAAATAAAACTTTAAAAATATTGAAACAGTTGCGTATCCAATGGTAGGACTTTTTTATATAAAACACTAGCTATCCCCGGTGCGCTTCGCTACACCCATCCACAATAAACACAATAAACACTTGAAAGAAAAGTATGACCAAATTTAACCGCGAAAACGCACGCTATTCTCAAGTCAAAAATGTTCCCATCCAACCTGTTTTTTGCTAGACTATACGTATTAACATGATAACAAATTTTTACTTTTAATGGGATGTTCCACTCCCAGTATTCTTGTCCAGTCTGTATTTTGCTAGTCTATGCACATTAGTATGAGGGTTACTTGTGCAAAGTTGCAAGACTATACCTAATGTAGTTCTCTAGATACGCGATAATAATTTTTCACTTTGTATAGGAGGTACCACGTCCTCCATTCAAATTCAGTCTGTGTTTCTCTACACAATGTATCTTAATATGGGAGTTACTGATGCGAAATTCCAAGGCGCTACCTATTGCAGTTCTCTAGATACATGATAATAATTTTTTACTTTGTATGGGGGGTACCACGCTCACTGTCCCAATTCAGTCTATGTTTTTCTAGAGTATCCGCATGGGTATGGGGTTTACTTGTACCCACCTTGAAGACCATACCTATTATAGTTCAGTAATAATTTTTCACTTTGTATGGGAGGTATCACGCCCACTGTCCCAATTCATTCTGTATTTTGGCAGACTATGCGCCTTAGCATAAAGGCTACTCTTGCAAAGGTTCAAGGCGCTGTCTATTGCAGTTCGCCAGGAACACGATAATAATTTTTTACTTTGTATGGGCGGTACCACTCCAACTATTCCGGCTATAACTCATGAACCAATACACATACAGAGACCGTTTATACATAAAAACCTTGGTATTGACGTCACCTTTCATATAAACTTTGCAGAAACAAAATCGGTTCACGCATTCCAGGAACATCAATTTCTAACACAATGCAACTTTTTTATATATATAGATTACCATCACCGAGTTATTTGTATAGAGGACACAGAATTTTCAACAGAAAAGCTTAGCAAATAAAAGAAAACACAAACAGAAAGATTTTCTGAAGAAAAGCTTAACATACTTAAGATTTACTAGAAAAAAAGTTTACAAAAGTCCAGTTTTCAGCCACTCTTTAAAAGCGCTTGGGCTTAAAATAATGGCCTTTTGCGATATTAGTCAGAAAATTTCGTTTTTAAATGTTTCTAGTTTGTTCACATTAAATTTTAAGACTTTTTTATAGTAATTCAGATACGTTTTATGTATTTACTTTTTATTAAGGTACCCATCTCTGAGTAATTACGCAGGTACATAGGAGTGAAAGGAACTTATATAGGTTTTATATAAAATTTTAAAATGATTGTATAGTTCTGTAAATTGTCTTTAATTATCTTTCCCACTGACAAAAATAAAAGGTGCTGCAAAGTTTGCAGTACCATTGAATTGGTAAAATTGCGTACTTCCACTACCTCATCTCTATTTTCTCTTGGAAATTAGATATTTCTAAAAAGTATCCTATGTTTGAACCGAGATACCAAGGTACCTCCTCACAAAATTTTATTAAAATTCTTTACATGATGCGAACACAGACAGACGGACATACAGACAGACAGGCAGAAAGTTACATTTTATTATATGTAAAATGAATAAACCCTCATAACATTTGTCCATGATATGAGTCTAGTCTCAACACAGGAGCAACACTTCACCCCGGGAGCATTTTTGTCTTGTGTACTTCTAACACCTTGACGCTAATGCTTTCGAGGAATATAATGGTACCAGTGCCCGATGTTAGTAGGGGCTTGAAACTTTAAGGTAACAACCTTCTAGATCAGCCCAATAGCCAAAATGACTGGTATCACGGGAACTCGTAGCCCTACATGATCACAGGAAGGTCGATTAGGTCCGTTATACTGTTGCACTTCAACAGAGGCACCAATAGTGTGTTAAGATAGTCTCCAAATTCTCAATAAAGGGTATTAGCATGACCCTGTCTATGGTATGTTCTAAAATTGCTACTAGTTGCGGCAGACGCCTTCCTCCGTCAGGTTAAGGTAACACGCTAGGTACTGACGTAATTCTGTATCACGTAAATCTGTATCATATGAATGGTTAATTTCAGAGATAAAACATTTGTTTAGATCTCATAAACATGACAACCTATTGAGTCAAATCTATAAAGTCTGTGGCCAAGGGTATACAAAGAACTAAAATCTTAGACTTCGGTTGGGCAGTTTCGGACTTGTATTACATAAATTACTCGTTTTCCTACTTTTGTTTTTTTTTCGGAGATCACTTCCAATTTTCAAACCATATAACTCTGAATTTTTATGAATCCACTTTTAAAACACAGAAGAAACAAATCAACAAAAAAGTAGAATGAGTAGTTTCAGAGCTAAAATATTATTGTAGTAATTAAAATGGCAAAATTTTGTTATTTTTAATTGTAAAATTTAATTAAACTTTTAACTAAAAAAGTACGTTTTTATATGTCAAAATATATTTTTGTTTTCCTTATACTATATCATGTTGTTATTAATAAATTAATGGCAAAAAAAAAGTGGTAGCCGTTTTCTCTACCCTTTATATACCATAAATAAAGAAAAAAAATTTAATTTTTATTTTTTGTGTCGTCAGGTAAGTTTGCGTGTTATTTGGGTCTGTTGTTGTTACTTTTTTCTCTACAGCAAATACACCAATTTATTTAGACAATATGTATATGTATAAGCCTTTTTTGTGTTAAATTTAAACATTTGGCGCTTAGCGTGCCAAAGTACCACAGAAGCTTATACAAATCAACCCAACACGTACAAACAAATTTTTTAAAAAAGAAGGCAAAAGCCAAGCAGCCAAATAAGTTTTTTTTGCCGTTTTTTCATAATATTTGTATTTTGAGGTCAAAAACAATCGATTTTTTTACTTGTTTTAAATTTTTTCAACTTTTCTTTAGTTTTCAATTTTATTTAGCTTTTAACCGCAGTGTGTTAAATGTATAGGAAAATTTGCTTGTATTAAAGGAACAAAAGAACAAAATTATTTGTTCAAATCTAAATCATACAAATTGTAATGTGACAGACATTTAATATTTTTAAGCAGAGCATAACATATTTGCAACTGTAAAAACATAAACCGCAGCAAAAAAAATTTTCCATAGCAAACCTTAACAGCACCAAGATTTTCTATAAAAAACCTTAACAGCAGCAAAATTTTCTATAGAAATCATTAACAGCAGTAAGATTTTCTATAGAAAACCCTAAAAGCGCCAGGATTTTGTATAGAAAACCTTAACAAAAGCAAGATTTTCTATAGAAAACCTTAACAGTGGCAAGATTTCCTAAGAAAACCTTAACACCAGCAAGGTTTTCTATAGAAAACCTTAACAGCAGCATGATTTTCTACAGAAAACCTTAACAGAAGCAAGATTTTATATAGAAAACCTTAACAGCAGCAAGATTTTCTTTAGAAAACCATAATAGCGCCAGGATTTTCTATAGAAAACTTTAACAGCAGTAATATTTTCTATAGAAAACCTAATCTGCATGAAGATTTTCTATAGAAAACCTAATCTTTATAAAGATTTTTTATAGAAAACCTTAACAGCGCCAAGATTTTCTATAAAATACGTTAACAGCTCCAAGATTTTCTGTGGAAAACCTTAATAGCGCAAATGTTAAAAAACCTTAATAGCACCAAGATTTTCTATAAAAACCAAAACAGCAGCAAAATTTTCTATAGAAAACCTAAACAGCAGTAAGATTTTCTATAGAAAACCTTAACAGCAGCAAAATTTTCTATAGAAAACCTAAACAGCAGTAAGATTTTCTATAGAAAACCCTAAAAGCGCGATAAGATTTTCTATAGAAACTCTTAAGAGCGCAAAATAGAACACGAAGATGTTTTTTTTAGAAAACAGCAGCCAGATTTTCTATAGAAAACCTTAACAGCAGAAATATTTTCTATAGAAAACCTTAACAGCAGCAAAATTTTGTATAGAAAACCCTAAGAGTGCCAGGATTTTGTATAGAAAACCTTAGCAGAAGCAAGATTTTCTATAGAAAACCTTAACAGTGGCAAGTTTTCCTAAGAAAACCTAAACAGCAGCAAGGTTTTCTATAGAAAACTTTAACAGCAGCAAGATTTTCTACAGAAAACCTTAACAGAGTTAAGGTTTTATAGAAAATCTTAACAGCAGCAAGATTTTCTATAGAAAACTCTAATAGCGCCAGGATTTTCTATAGAAAATCTTGCTGCTGTTAAGGTTTTCTATAAAAAATCTTGCTTCTGTTAAAGTTTTCTGTAGAAAATCTTGCTGCTGTTAAGATTTTCTATAGAAAACCTTCTGCTGTTAAAATTTTCTATAGAAAACCTTGCTGCTGTTAAGGTTTTCTTAGGAAATCAGTAAGTAAGATTTTCTATAGAAAACCTAATCTGCATGAAGATTTTCTATAGAAAACCTTAACAGCGCCAAGGTTTTCTATAAAATACGATAACAGCTCCAAGATTTTCTATGGGAAACCTTAAAAACGCAAATGTTAAAAAACCTTAATAGCATCAAGATTTTCTATAGAAAACCTGAAAAGCAGCAAGATTTTTTATAGAAAACCTTAACAGTACTAAGATTTTCTATAGAAAATCCTAACAGCGCCAAGATTTTTTAATGAAAACCTTAAGAGCGCTAAATAGAAAACAAATTTTTTTTATAGAAAACAGCAGCAAGTTTTTCTATAGAAAACATAAACTGCATCAAGATTTTCTATAGAAAACCTTAACAGCGCCAAGATTTTCTATAAAATACGATAACAGCTCCAAGATTTTCTATGGAAAACCTTAATAGCGCAAATGTTAAAAAACCTTAATAGCACCAAGATTTTCTATAGAAAACCTGAAAAGCAGCAAGATTTTTTATAGAAAACCTTAACAGTAATAAGATTTTCTATAGAAAATCCTAACAGCGCCAAGATTTTCTAATGAAAACCTTAAGAGCGCTAAATAGAAAACAAAGTTTTTTTTATAGAAAACAGCAGCGAGTTTTTCTATAGAAAACATAAAGTGCATCAAGATTTTCTATAGAAAACCTTAACAGCAGTAGGATTTTCTATAGAAAACCATAACAGAAAAAATATTTTCTAGAAAACCTTAACAGAAGAAATATTTTCTAGAAAACCTTAACAGAAGCAAGATTTTTTATAGAAAACCTTAACTGAAGCAAGATTTTCTATAGAAAACCTTAACAGCAGCAAGATTTTCTATTGAAAATATAAACTGCATCAAGATTTTCTATAGAAAACCTTAACAGCAGTAGGATTTTCTATAGAAACCCATAACAGAAGAAATATTTTCTAGAAAATTTTAACAGAAGCAAGATTTTCTATAGAAAACCTTAACAGCAGTAAGATTTTCAGTTGAAAACCTAAACTAAACAGTAGGATTTTCTATAGAACTTAACGGCGCCAAGATTTTCCATAATATACGTTAACAGCTCCAAGATTTTCTATAGAAAACCTTAAAAGCAGCAAGATTTTCTATAGAAAACCTTAACAGCAGCAAGATTTTCTATAGAAAACATAAACTGCATCAAGATTTTCTATAGAAAACCTTACAGCAGTAGTATTTTCTATAGAAAACCTTAACAGCGCCAAGATTTCCCATAAAATACGTTAACAGCTCCAAGATTTTCGATAGAAAACCTTAATAGCGCAAATGTTAAAAAACCTTAATAGCTCCAAGATTTTCTATAGAAAACCTTAACAGCAGCAAGATTTTTTATAGAAAACCTTAACAGCAGCAAGATTTTTTATAGAAAACCTTAACAGTAATAAGATTTTCTATAGAAAATCCTAACAGCGCCAAGATTTTCTAAAAAAAACCTTAACAACGCAGAGATTTTCTATAGAAAATGTTATAAGATTTTCTATAGAAAATCTTAACAGCAGCGATTTTAATGACACACATGTTGAAAAAAACCTTAGCGCCAAAATTTTCTGTAAAAAACCTTAACAGTGCCAATATTTTCTATAGAAAATCATAACAGTGCCAATATTTTACACAAAGCGGCTAAGAGAGCTACCAGAATCTCGTAGAGTAGCAACTCTGAAAAATTACCTGGAATACCTGGACTCAACTCCACAATCAGTTTATTCATTATGGCGTGCATGTAGAAACCTTAAAAGACCTGTCGTACGTAAGCCTCCCTTACGAACTTCTTGTGGAGGCTGGGCAAGAAATGATACGGAAAAAGGCGATCTATATGTTAGTCATTTAAAAAATGTTTTTACTCCACATGTCTTGACTGATATAGCTGAGTTGCCACCTGTCGATGTTAGTCCGTCAGTTACCCTAAGGATTGAGGTTAGAGTTATTGAAAGGGCAATAGAACTACTAACAAGATGTTATTCGAATTGCCCCGTGTAGCTAAAAACATTATTCTTTTGTTTTAATGTCTTGAGTACTTTCCTACAGAGTGAAAGATTTCTTTGATAACTGTGATACCTCAGCCAGGAAGAGACCACACAAAAGTAGAATCATACATCTTTTACCAAATATATGGAAGCTGTTTTAGAGAATATTAATAAATAAGCATAATCCAATTCTTGGCGCGAAATGCTGTATTCCGAATCATCAATTCGGCTTCAGAAAACAACAAACAACGATCCAACAAACACACCACATTTTTCACCATTTGTTAGAGCGACTAAAATGGTATGACTTCTGTAAAACTGTCAGGTGGCTACTTATTACGGTTTAAGGGATATAATCCTGCGACATACATAAGTACTGTTATCAGAGTTATCGTATCGGTTCTATTGACCACCTTTAAGTACGAAACTCTAAAAAATAGTGCCAGTGTACAGTGGTACAAAATGAAGCATATTCTAAAAATCTAACACCTTCTCTCAGAAAGTCTTAAGTTTCAAACAGCGGTATAAATATGTTGCTGAGAGTCAAATAAAGTTTTCGAAATTTTAGGGTGAAGCATTAGGATATATGATTAGAAGTCCGAGTGGAATGAGAAAATATATAAATATCTGTGTAAAAATTTAACAGGTAAATAAATACTACTACTAAGGCCCATTATTATAACTTGCCTTTAGCTAAAGTTAGGATTTTGTTGAAGCTATAAGTAGTGTTTCGCTATAATATTGAGGATAATGCTCATTGCTATAACTTGTCCTTATAGTACGTGATAGTTAAAAATGGTTTTTAGCAAACTTTTAATAACGAAAAACTTTTTATCGCTCCAACAAAACGCAAACTTTAGCTAAAGCCAAGTTATAATAATGGGCCAAAGAATTTTATCTTTTCAATTAAGAGTTACTAATAGCTTCTAAGCGAGCAATTTTTAACACATAGAGGCCACTGATTTTTATTACTTTTCATTTTTCAATTTACATAACTTCGTGCTTTATTTATAATTAAAATATCAGGCAGTATTTAATTAGTTTGAAGTAAACACTTGCAATTTTGTTAGTAACTATGGTACCATAAGCCAAACATATGTATGTACATATGTATGAATCTACATAAGTACCTAAAAAATAGTACTATTAATTTTTATTTGTTTTTTTTTCCATAATAATTAGTTTTCTTAATAGAAAAATACAATAGATAAAAATTATAATTGTTTTGTAGCCAGAAATAAGAAATTATTAAAATTTTTGCATGATTATTCATGCGGCATGACAGCATATTCAATAGTGTTCACACCTGTTTAGGGTCGTTTGAAAACATTGTAATAATAAGTAAAATAGATACGTAGTTACTCGTACTTGTAAATGCAAAACATACACATGATAAGGTTGATTAACCAAAATAAATTAATAAAAAACACCACCCACCCTAAATTTGACTTAAACTTGCTGTTAAAAAATGGGTAGGTTTCACACGTGCCATTTAACCAAAAAACGTTTGGTTGGTTGGTTATTCAGTTAAGGCTTAATTAAGGCTGATTCACTTTTCACATTCAGTCGTCAGATCTGTCAAAAACAGCATGTATGCTAAAAAAAAGTATGATAGTGTGGATTAGAAATGTATGTGTGTGACAGACTTTTTGACAGGTCTTTAAGATTTGATAATCTTTTGAAAAAATTCATAAAATAGTATTTTTCCATGCGATCAGAGTTGCAAAATCTTGTTTTGTATAATAGTGTGGCATTTACAACGCCATTATGAAACGATTTTTTGAGTTGGATAGAATTCTGTCAGATTTTTTTTATGTTTGAATCGTACGATTGTGTAGGATAGTAAATCCTGGCCTTTAATAACAGCAACACCTTCAAAATAGAAAAATTCTGGCGTTTTCCAAATAATATATCAGTGGTAACACTGAAATAGTGACTGGTAAAACAGGAACCGGTAGCCCCACAGGGATTTCCCCAATGTTATGTGACTGCTTATGCAAGTGATCCTTCGGGAAGTAACGTGTTAGTTGTGGTTTGTACCTAAATGGAAGGAAAGGCGATTTAGTCCAGTATGCTGTTGCACCAATTTCGCATCAAAAGTTTACATTGGCTCCAACCGCTAAACAAGGAATATGATCATGGTCCTGCCCAATATGTTCTACAATTGGTAGAGGTTAGAGCTACACGCCAGGTACTGACGTAAACCTGTATCGCTCTAGAGCTGTGTTTGGTTGGACATTTTTTCTCCATTACTGGTAATGTTAGAATTCTAATTTTTGATAAAAACAATTTGGGCACAAGAGATGGGCAGAAAAATCTCTCAAGAGGTAGATGGATTAATCTATAAAGGCACTCCTGAGGCAATAGCCTCTCGACACGAATTCAAGGAAGTTTCTTGGATATAGTCGGAGCACCTTAAACTGGTGCATTAGTGTCTAGGCATGGAACCTCAAGTATCAGCTTAACAAAATGTTAAACGAAGATGATGATACTTGCACATAGTACCTGAAAGAGGCTGAGACGGTAGCAGAATCTGATGAGTCTAATCAACATCCAGTGGCCTCTGAGTAAGCCAGTAAGCTTCCAAAAATATTCTTTACTTATAAACATGATAGTTTTAAAGCGATTGTGGTCATATGTCCCAATTTCCAGCTTCTTACGTCTTAATCCAGGGAAGTTAACTCAGTGATGATTCCTATTGTTTTTGAACTTGGTCAAGACTCCCTCGCGGATTCTGTTTGCTGTAACTCCTCAAAATTGTCCCGGTCCGACCATGGCCAGCCTATCTGCTTTTCATTATTTTCCACTTCAGTGTGTGAGGCAAACCAGCCTAAAACCTTGTTTTTTAAAAATTAGCGTTTTATTATTTTTTAAAGAATACTTTATTTAAAGGTACTTGTTTATGGTGGTTTTTTGAAGATAATTTTTACCAAAATTATTTCTTCAAAAATCCATTTTTTAAAATAAATTTGTAAAAAAGATTTTTTTTAAATGTCCTTTTTTATTGCGTACTTATTTAAAAGCGAATATTTTAATTTGCACACGTATTAACGATAAGTAAAACGATCCTTTTCTTAAATCTACCCGGATTTTTTTTAAATATATTTTTTAAAGTTGTTTGTAAATATAGATTTTTTAAATATAGATTTTTAAAGGTACTTTTTGATAAAAAGGTACATTTTTAAAACTTACATTTTAAAGGTACTTTTTTAAACGTACTATTCTAAAAGTTATTTTTTCAAAAATCCATTTTTTTAAAGGAAATTTAAAAAAAAAATTGTATAAATGTACTTTTTTATTGCGTACCTTTTCAAAAGCCAATCTTTAAATCGTACCAACGATTATTAAAACGAGATTTTTTAAATCTACTTTTTAAAGTGGATCTTTGTTAAAAATATATTATTTAAGTTGCTTGATTAAAAATATACTTTCTTATATATACATTTTTAAAGGTACTTTTTTAAAATGTACTTTTTTTGAAAGGTACATTTTTTAAATGTACTTTTTTAAGACGTACTTTTTTGAAATGTATATATTTTAATTTTTTAAAGTTCGTGGTAGAATTCTAAAAATTTTACAAGAAAATACTTTTTGGGAATTATTATGGCAAGTCCTGTAGTTCCATATTCACTTGTTAAATGAAATATTTTTTTATATTTGATGTTTTGACTTTCACATCCACATGTTTTTATAGAGAAAATTATATGAATGTGAACATCACAGACCACGACAGAAGTGTAAAAATATTTCACTTTCAAGCGGATGTGGAATTATAGAACATGCCCGGTACTTCGATTACTACGCAAGATGTAGCGCAACAAATAAAGTCTTCTAGTGGCCTAAATTATGCTTTCTAAAAATTTCACTTGAGGCATTTGGGCATGTAAACGACGATATGAAAATACATGCATATACATATGTACGTATATGGTTAACGTACTTAAATTTAAAAGAATTATCTTAACAGGAACATAAATTAATTTTTATGGGAAATTGCTTTTTTAATATTCATTGTGAACATTTTATGTTTTCTTTTTTTGTAAAGTTGTGGAACTGTTTGCAAGAAAAATAGTTCTTATTAGCAAATAAAATATGCAATAGGGTGTTCCTCTTTGAAAGAAGTACAACAAATAATATGTTAAATTATATTAAAACAAAAATTGGGGTCTTATACTGTGCAGATATTACCATTTGTATATTTCTGTTATTCATAAAAAAGGTAAGGTAAATACATATAATATTTTTTAAAAACTTTATCTATAAATAGGAACTGAAGTAATCTTATTTCTAAGATTATAAAAATTGTTCATTTATGAACAATTTACTGGCGATGAAAATAAACGCAGGCTATTTTGTAACTAAACTCTACAAAATATCTTCAAAAACTTAAACCCGTCCGGTACTTGTACTGGACAAAGCTGTATGTCGTATCAAAGAGAACTTTGTGTGTCGTATGAAGGCAGAAAGCATAGTGAATTTATTATGCAAATGTTGCTGCTTATATACTATTTTATAATACTTAGTTGCATATAAAAGTAGTTAATTCTAAACATAAGCAGAGTTGTGAATAAATCGTGGTAACAGAGTTGTATTTAAATAAAATCCGTTAATTTCAAAAAGTGGACGTTAACATTAAATTCAAAAACTAAAATAAGATATGTGTGAAATTATTTAAATATAATTCATTACGTTAAATAAAATTAAAATAAAAGATAATTGTAAATAATAAAGTATTGGGCTGCTTCAGAACTCATTTCCTGTATGTCTGTCTTTCTTATTTTTGTGTTCGCATCACGTAAAAACTACTGGATGGATTTTAACAAAATTTGTGAGGAGGTTCCTTAGTACCCTGATTCAAATATAAGATACTTATTCTCTTCTCTTCTCTTCTCTTCTCTTCTCTTCTCTTCTCTTCTCTTCTCTTCTCTTCTCTTCTCTTCTCTTCTCTTCTCTTCTCTTCTCTTCTCTTCTCTTCTCTTCTCTTCTCTTCTCTTCTCTTCTCTTCTCTTCTCTTCTCTTCTTTCCAAGAGATAGTGAAGAAAAAGCAGTGTAATTACGTCGCTTTTAATTTAAAGAAACTGCATACTTTATTTTTGAAAGCAGTATATTTTAAGCAATGTTGCGCAACAGATGGCGCTGTTTTAAAATAATGAGTAACTCATTTTGTGTCTGTCTCTTACAGAGCTCTACAACAATTTTTAGAATTTTTGTTTTTTAGAATTTCATCCAGGGCTGGGTACCTTTATATAAAGTAAATACGTAAATTTGGTGTGGGTTACTTTCAAAGCAAAATCGAACAAAATATTGTCAGGACACACACAACGTGTGTGGCCACAGCTAGTTTAACATAAACTGTGATGCTAATGGTGTTTTTAGAAGGGACACCCTAATGATAATAATGATCCCTAAACATCTGCATGTTTGCAAATCGTTGTTATTTTTATCTTTTATTACAGTTGCTATTTTTTTCTCTCTTTTCCGTTTCATTTCTTTTTCACTTAAACATATCTTTCATATCCTTTTCATAACATGTTTTAAAATACAAATACAAGTTGATGGCTGCCATATAAATTGAACAATAACCATAAAAATGAACTAAAAATTACTACAAATCATTAAAAATTATTTCATCAACAATGTACATTATGCATCAAATTCGATGCTAGAAAGAGAACTTAATACAGCGGATAAAGATGTATGTATGTATGTATGTGGTACTTGTTGGATTAACGTGGAAACATGTTAACATTCATTACAGGAAACTCTTATCTTTATAAAGGAAATGGTGTAGTTTTTTTTGCTGGATGGTTAAGAACTATAAATTAGTAGGGAGTTAATGCCTGTAAAATGGAAAAATCAAAGGGACTTATGAGAAAAGCAAAAGGTTTAGATGTAGATAAGAAAAGAGTAATATTGGCCAATGGATGCTGATTTTGACGAGGTAAGCAGTTTAAAAACTAGGCGACCTCTCAACGGACAAAAATCACTCTCTTTAAGACAGTGATGCTACCCGAAGCATGGGTACTCGTAAAATCTATGGACCAATCGGAGTTGGAGTTGTTGGAGAATATCGGTGTCCTATGAACTATGAGCTTTATTAGCTATATGCCGACATTGACATAATCAGACGTATCAAATTACAGCGATTGCCTTGGCTAAGTCATGTTGTGAGAATGGATGAAGATGCTTCAGCAAGGTAATTTGAATACGAATCTGGAGTGGCTTCACGCAGAAGGGGAAGACGAAACAGTTTCTATGGAAAGATCAAGTTGAAGAAAACATCTCGAAGCTTGGTGTCAGAAATTGAAGAAGAAGAGCGGTAGATAGAGGCACTTGGAAATTTATTCTACGTTCGGCTAAAGGAACAAATGTACCGTAAAAGCAACCTAATTTTTTGTCAAACAATATAAAGGTTAAGGCATCCTATTAAAAACTTTTTGAAGAGGAGAAAAAATACTTACAAAAACTAACTTCTAAAAAATGTACCTTTTACCAATAATAAAAGTACCCTTCGTAAAAATTCATTTATTAAATTTTTATTTTAAATTTTGATTGAAAAATGTTTTGCAATAAATTTAATTAATTTCCTGCACTGTTTTAATGCGTTGCATTCAAAAGTTTTACTTTTTTAGAACATCAACAATTAATGATGTTTTTGTTTAAAATAAATGCGAAGAAACAACTTTTCAAAAGCAAAACGAACAAACTTTTTCTTAGAAGGAAAAAGAAATAAAACAAAAGAGAGAAAAACTTTATGAAATTAATTTTATGGAAATGTTTGCGATTACAGTGTAATTAAAACCATTAAACAAGTACAAAACACAAACTTTTAAGTTGAAATATTATTTGTTCAAACAGCTCGAATGTTTTGCATGTTATTCGGAAATAAAAAATAAAAGGCCTTACGTGCCAAATGGATTAACTTGAAATTATTAAGTTAAATTTATTTTATTGTTTGGGATTTTTTTTTTGAACTGTTAACATTCAATTAAAATGATATTTTGTCATTAAGTAGTTTTATTATCTAATGAGCACAGCATCGCCAAAGTGTGTTGAAAGTTACATAGAATTATGAAAATGGAGTTAATCGATTTTGCAACTCAGACATCGAGGTTAGACAATATAAAAGTTGTAATAATATTTTCTGCACCTTAATTAAAAAATTTAAGTTTTTGTTTCAAATATTTAGTGTAAAAAATAAGCGTAATGGTTGTCCGTAAACTTTTTTAGAATTTCCCTTAAAAATGTGATTTTAAAAGGATCAAACATTTTTAGGTTAAATTTAAAGCATAGAAATACATTTGGCTTGCAAATGTGATAATGGAGGAAAGTTCTACAGAAAGAAAAAGGAAAGAAAAAATTATACAGAGGGTAATCGTAGAAGGGGACGTCCGAAACTCCGCTGTTAATCTATTAAAACTTGGTGTAAAAAATTGGAAAAGTTGACCGAGATCAAAGAATTCGGAAAAATATCTTACACTCAGGTGCTTAATTTCAGAGAAACAAAACTTGTTTTCATTGTCATCAGCTAGAGCAACAAAAATATAATAAAACCTTGCATGAGCACAAAAAACGACGCTCATTATAATATTTCATTGAAATCATGTCTGTTCATTGCACTCGAATTTCCATGAGCAAGTTTGAATAAGTATGAGCAAATGCGGAACCTAATAACAATAAACTTGAGCGAGTTCAAACAGTTTTATGCTTGAACACAGGACGAGTGTAGAAGCAAAATTTATAGAATTTTTAAACAACAACGTCAGTACGTTCATTTTAATGTCTTCATTTCTTAGAAAATAAAAAAAAAACGAAAAGTTACTAATTCAAGCAAAACGCACTCAAACATGAGACGAGTAAACACGGCGATCACTAGTATAGAAAGTTCGTTGTACTCGATCAGCTCATTCCGTTGTCTACTAGTAGTGTGGTACGAGTAGGCATGTGTTCAGTAAATTAGTTTGTATTCGAGTATGATCACTTGCTCATGAGCTTATGAGCGCACCCATTAGATGAGCTTGCTCATGCAACTGTTTAAAGTATAAGATGGTAAATATTAAAGAAAAAAATAACATATAAATAAGAGGCAAGCTAAAGGTGGTAGTAGTCATTCTAAACAACTGACGATAGATTATTGGAGTAAAATTTTTCGTATTATATTATCTAAAATAAGTTGATTAAATAGATGATGTTTAGTAGGTAGATTCGAAGAACGCTGGAGAAGGATGTGGCGATCCAGCAAAATCATTACATTCTCTTGATATATAATATATAAATTTTCAGATTTTTCTTTAAAATAAATCAACCTATTTATAGAAAATACTCCTTAAACCCTTTTGAGTTGTTAGAGAGATTTAACCAACTTAAAAGACTGACTTGACAATTTAATTATTTTTTTTGTGTTATTTCATATTCTTATCTTTAAAAATATATATTCTTTAAATGCTTTCATCCTATATAATTTCCATTATCTTCTCAAGTTTCTTTTACTGATTTTTAGCAAACATTAAAAAGTAATTGAAATTTTATGTAATTTATTTTCCACTTGTTAAGTGTGTTTTTCCTTTGCTTAGTCTTCAAGAAATTAAACAAATTAAATGGATACCAGTTCAGTAACAAGTAAACTTAATTAAGAAATTAAAATTTTATTTAAATTTCTTAAGAACTATGCAAACAACTTTGTTGTTTGTACATAAGTTTATATGTACTTCTAAGTATATATTTACTACAGTTTGTTGGTAATATATTGATTGATAAACATTCTCTGGCCACTTAAATTAAGTGTTTATTTGTTTTTATTTATTTGAAATGTCTGAATACTTTAGGCAAAAGGTTTTTGATTTATTATAAAGCAAAGTTAAAAACTATGTACATTAAAAAAAAGTACAATTGTTAGACAAGTATTACATCGTTTTATAGTTTTGAGTTAATTAAAAAATGTTATTACACAGAAAAAAATTTGTGCACCAATCAAAGGTTTTAATTAGTTTCAGATAGAAATTTAATTATATTTTTAATTATATTTATTTAATTTATTAAATAAAGACACAAATTTTTTCTTTCTTAATTAAGTGTATAATTAAATTTAATTAAATAAAAAACTAATTAAATTTGTATCTAAAACTAATTTAAATTTTTAATTGGTACAAACATTTTTTTCTGTGTAGTTATATAAAATGATAAGTTATGATTAAATACCTTTGAGAATTTTTAGAATTTTTAGTTTAGAAACTTTTATATCTGAAGAGCCTTTTAAATTTACCTAAAAAGAAATAACAAATGTACAATTAAATTAATAAATTGATTGATAACTATTCATTAAAATTTGATCATGCACAAAAAATATCATTATTTCAAACTAGCCGTGCCCACACACTTTGTGGCCGTCTTGATAATATTTTGTTTGATTTTGCATTGAAAGTAATCCACACCAAATTTTAAGGCTCTTACGTATTTACTTTATATATAAAGGTACCCATCCCTGGATAAAATTTATATACAATTTTAAAATTCTAAAAATTATTGTAAAGCTCTGTAAAAGTCAGACAGGAAATCAGTTACTCATTATTTTAATACAGCGCCATCTGTTGCGCAACATTGCTTAAAATATATTGCTTTCAAAAATAAAAGAAGCCTTAAAGTATGCGTACTTAAAGGGACCTTAAAATCGGCGTTATTTCACTGCTTTTTTCTCCACTTTTTCTAGGAAATAAAATATTTTTCCGGAAAAAAGTATTCTATATTGGAATCAGGATACAGGATACAAAGTTTTTTGTTAAAATCCATCAAGTAAATTTTACGTGATGTGAACACAAAGAAAAAGACAGACAGACAGGAAATGAGTTACACATTTATTATATGTATAGGTAAAACTAATGATAAATCAATGCCAACAATGCAAGTTAAATTCAAAATTACACAGTCTAACAAATAAAAACTTTTAGAAAAATACACGAACTTGACAATATAAGTTCGATTCTACTATCAAAATGTAGTAAAACCCTATATTCAGTTTGGCAAAATTGGTGACAAACTTTTAGTTTTGGGCCTCGAAAGATTTGGAAAATCTGTGGCCCGTCAAAAAAGGTGTAATCAGTCTAATGTCTAATATCTCATTAAAACTAGGTGATAGCGCTTATCTTTGTTCGGCAATAATGTAGCTGAGAATTCACTGAAAAAATTCTATTAACATTTTACGCAAAAAAAAACAAAAATTATTCCCGCACTTTTTTTGCATAAAAAATTTTTTTTTTTACTTTTTCAGCATAACTCACAGTAACTCTTAAATTTTCGCTTCAAATATATAGGAAAATAAATGAGAAATAAAAAATTTTCATTTTTATCATGTACCAAATGAAAATTTTAAATTTCTCACTCACAAAGTGCACAATTCTTATTCATGTGCTGTGAAAGAAAACATACAACAAGCAGTTTCATTCATTAAGAATGATAAGTGTGCAAAACCAAAAAATATAATTTCAAGAAAAAAAAAAAATAACAAGCAAAGGAGGTGCTCTTTCATGTGCAGTGAGAATGAGTGAGTAAGCAAATACCTACTCTAGTTCAAATGCAAGAAATATATTTAACGAGCCTGTATACGTTCAGATTTTATTGGTATGTTCAGAAAAGGTGTTCAGTTTGTACAGTGGCTACAATTTTTTCATATGAATATTGTTAATGCAAACTTAAGAGTCCCTGTAAGATATGCTGAAAAAAGTAAAAAAAAAAATTTTTACTTTTCTTATTCAAAAAAAAAAAAAAAAAAAAAAAATACAGGAATAAATAATTTTTTTGGCATAAGATATTAATAGAAATTTTTCCAACTCATCCTCAGCTATACTATTGCCAAACAAAGTTAAGCACTATCACCTAGTATGAAGAAGAGTTAAACAAAAATTGATGACACCTTTTTTGAAGGGCCCACTGATTTTTTACAATTTTTCGAGGTCCATAAATAAAAATTAGTTTCCAAATACGCCAAAGCGAATATAAGATTTTACTACCTTTTGATAGAAGAATCGAACCTATACTGTATAATAAAAACAGTTTTTTGCCTTAAACTCTTCTTGTGTTTTGCAAAGAAAAAAAAAATACTTTTAAATATTAATTCACAGTTAAACTTAAAAACACAGAAAAAAACAGTCAAGCGCGATTCTGATTAACGTTGGGTGGTTTCGTACTAATTTCAACATATAATTTTAAAAGTAAAAAATTTTATATTTCTACCTCTCTTATGACGCACCCTTTCATTTTAATTACATATTTTTAAAAATTTAAAAAAAAAACTTGCTTATTACGCTACAAAAGATAAGCACATACATGTCATAATCACGTCTACTATAAAGTAACCCTGTAACTTTTTAATTCTTTTTTTATAGTTTTTATTATAACGAGCATATAACGAGTACTGCATACTCTTTGTAAATTTCTAATATCTTCCTATAACATTTAAAAAACTATGCTTAACTCGTCAAATTCGGGACTTCCATGGCTCACCCTTTTGTTTTTGTTAACTTTATTTTTAACACTTGTTGTCATAGTAGACATTGTAACACAAAGTCTTCTGTGTAAATTAAAAGTGTATGACTATTATGGTTTAAAAATCGCATCACTATCAAAAGACCCTTTAATTCTTAGTTTTAGTATACCCTTTACCACAGATGGAAGGGGTATATAGAAATTTGTCATTCCGTTGGTAATTTCAACAATATCCATTTTCGAAACCATAAAATATATGAAAATATGGAATTGACCCTTTTTAACGCGAATCCGATATAACGATATTCGTTAGCCAGGGCACCAGGTTAGCCAGGGCACCAAAAGAGGCACATATATATATATAAGTATAAATTTAAGACCATGTTTGTAATTTTTACAATAATCATTTCCGACCACATAAAATAATTGTATGTATTAGAAATTCGAATAGAATTGGAATTGACGCTAATTCGATTTAGCGATGTCGCTTAGCCAGGGCACCAATAGAGGCACAGTTTTATAAGTATACATTTAAGATCACTAATCTGTCAGGCATAGTTTCTAGAATTTTATAGAAACTTTTTTTTATACATTTATTTAACAGTTAAAAAAAGGTGTCAGGGAACGAATAATTTTTTATTTCTTCAAAACTTTTAATTTTTGAGATATACCTATGTTGCTTAAACGTATCTACATATGTGATACAGATTTACGTCAGTACCTGGCGTATTGTCTTAACCTGACGGTGCTCTTACGACGTAAAAACGTAAAAAGAAGCGTCAACCAACACCCTTATTGTGCCTAGTGGCAATTAGCAATTTCATAACATGGCTGGCAGGACCATGCTCATACCCCTTATTTAGGAATTGGAGACTATCTTAATTCCTAACATGCAATTTGTGCCTCTGTTGAAAGTGCATTAGCACACTATCAGACTAATTGCCCTTCCTGCTCGCATCAGGGACTGTTGCCCCCAAATAACCCACGGAGGAATGGCACCCGAGGGCAGAAAAACGGATCTATATGTACTTAGATTTCAGCCATTTCGTCGAGGAAGATAAACGGATCTACAAAACCCTATAAAATATAATTTTCATTAAAATTATTTGACACTCAATCACCACATATACAATGTATATGTAGTTTCAAAATTTTCTTTAAAATTTAATATTTTCAATTTCATATTTTAAAATGTAAAAAAAAACACTTGAGAATAATAAATTAATTTTTTGTGAATATCTTTTTTGTTTATCTTTTTATTTAACATTTCCTGTACTAAATACTCGCAGCGTTCATTTCTTCATTCAATATAAATAGAATTTGCAATAAAAGAGGTAAATGTTTTATTGACATGTAACAAGTTCAGTGAACATGTGACATTGTGTTTGTTTGATTGTTGAAATAATATTAATTTACAAAAATGTCATAATGTCGCTCATATCTGTGAGTACGTGTATAAATGAATTTATTAATTAAAACGTACCAAACTACAAAAGTGGCTGGCACTTTAATACAATTTGCAACCACAGTACGGTGGAAAAAGCAAATAATTAAAATGAAAAAAAAAAACGAGTAGCAGATGATAAATGAAAAAAGAAAAAAAAAATAATAATAAAAAGCTGTATAAAATTAAACAATAGTTTACTGAAATCCATTACAAAAATAATAATAAAAAACTGATGATATTTTTTAAAGAGAAACTGAATCTACAATCAGAAATTTATTTTGTTTATTTTATTAGCTGTGCCCGCCACGTCGTTGGCGTCCTGACAATATTTGGCTCGATTTTGCTTTGAAAGTATTCCACACCAATTGTAAGACTATTACTTTTATAGTGCTTCACTTAAGGTTTATATATTTACTTTATATAAAGGTACCCATCCCTGGATAAAATTCTAATATTTATAAAAACTTCTAAAAATTCTGCAAGAGGTGTTTAAAACAATGTAATTCCACAAAGTAAAAATAAAAATTTTATTTAATTGGCGCCATCTGTTGCGCAATTTTGTTTAAAATACCCCACTTTCAAAATAAAAGCTGCGCAACCGTGTTTAAAATATACCGGTTTTTAAAAGGTGCGCAACGGTGTTTAAAATATCCCAGTTTTAAACCGAAAATGTCAGTACGTTTAAAGTGGAAATTGCTTACTTTCACAGCTTTTTCTTTACTTTCTCTTGGAAATGAGATATTTCTGCAGAAAAAAAGTATCCTATATTGGAATCAGGATGCTAAGGTACCTCCTCACAAAACTTTCTTCAAATCCATCCAGTAGTTTATACGTGATGCGAAAGCAAAAGAAAAGTAGACAGACAGTCGGAAATGAGTTACTATTTTATTATATGTATAGATTTTCCCATGTTGTTATTTTTTATGTTGTTATTGCTATTTGATTTGTTGTATTTAAAACAAAAATATTTTCTCAAAAAAATATAGATTTAAAAAATAATCAACATTTCACTAAAATTCGAAATTGAAAAATCTGGAGTGGCCTACACTTAACTTTACCATACCCAATGGAAACAGATATTTTTATGGATATATTACATAAAGAATAAAGCTCAAAGTATATTCGAATCGAAACTACCCCTTCCCGATTATTCCCAAAATTTAGAGAGCTCTTCATCTTCCTTTCTCTTGTGTTAATTTGATTAATTGTTTTTCTCAGTGTCTCTTAGTTTCTATCACTTCCTCAAGCACAATTTAAAATCGTTAATCCTTTTCTAACCCTGCTTCAGGGTTAAGTGATATGTCTAGGTTTATTATACTTTAATTTATGCATAAATTATAAATAAATTATAAAATAAAAAAAAAAAATTATTTGTTAAAAAATAAAGCTTTAAAACCTATTAAAACTCTATTGAGGTGTGAGTTATTATTATACAGGTCTGAAATGCAACAAAAGATACAGCAATGATCATATCGCACATTAAGTCATAAACAGTCACTAGTCAAATTTCACAAATGTTCAAGCAAAACACTGTTTTAAAAAACATGGTTGTATTTTTTTATAATCAAATTGAGTTGCAGACATAACGGGATTTTTTCAGTTAAAGAAGACAATAATGTAAAAGATATTTTCGCGGTCGTCGTTAGAAAAAAACAACGATTTTCATAAATTGTGTGTTGTGACTATAAATGATTTAGTGTGCGATATATAAACGTTTTTAATTTCCCTCTCTAGTCACATTTAAAAGGCTTGTTAGTTTAAAGAGAAGAAGTCATAACTTAAATATTAACTGTCAAGGCGGCGCCACCTGTTTATTTTCTCTATATTCCCTATAAATTTGTTTTACTATACGACATTCTAATGTACCATCAGCATCAGCCAATTCATCTTAAAGTGCGTCATAACTAGAAAACACCTTTTGTTTTAACCTTTATACAGCTGGTTGCCAACAAACAGAGGAGCTTAAAAGGAGCAGATATTTCTGATCATTAAAAAAAAAATGGCAAATTTTAATGGTAGATTTTACTAAAAGCATTACCAAAATTAAAAAAAGAATATTTTTTTCTTCAACGCTGAGTTGTGTGCAGAAGTTGTTATTTTTTACTAAGCAATCCCCAGAATGTGTGAAAAGTACGAGGGTTAGAAGAAAGGTTAGAGACAAAAGGTTGCAGTAATAATAATAATCTCTGCATAATTATAGGGCTTCGACCCTAGCAATGCTTATCTAATCTGACCTTTAAGTTAAATCAAATAGACTAGACTCTTATTAACAGGGGCAATTTCTCACCCGCAATTATCCAGCATACAATTTCCGGCATACAATTTCCTTGCTTTTGGATTAATTTAAGTACTTTTAAACGTCTGGAAATTGTTGTTGGATCCTTTCCTTTTATTTGGTTGGTGAGGTCGAGTAACATAGCACACAAAGATTTGACTTCAGGTCGGACTTAACGGAGCGCTTCCATTAACTGCTGGTCTAACGGACTTTATGGTCACTGAGTTTGATTTCAGCAGGATAACCTTAGTTGTATAAGCGAAAAGGAATAGGAAAGGAAGACTGGAAGGGGTCTGATAAATTGTACTACGAGGCTGAAGTGTTTATGGATGGTTCAAAGATGAAAGGGGGTACCGATGATGGAATCCACATTCTAGGAACTGGAAAACGCATGTCGTACAGACCACCAGATGAAAGTGTGTTTCAGGTAGAGGTGATGGCGACAAATTCTGGAAGGAGAGGTCACTCTGTACGTCGACAGTCAAGAGGCACTTAAAGTCTTGAAAGGACACAGTGTTAAATCAAGGCTAGTAGGCGAGTGCAAAAAGGCTATCGATGCGCTGGAGGACAAGTATAAAGTTAGATTGTGCTGGGTCCCGGATAATTGCAATGTTGAGGGCAACAAAACTTCTGACGAACTCGCAAGATTGGGCTCGGAGGTTACTAAAATAGGCAGCGAATCGATGAAGCCACCTATTGGCCACTACCATAGGCTTCTTTCCGACTGGGTAATTTGACCCAGACGCTGCAAAAACTAAGCTTCTTACCAAGAGTGGATGTGCCATTACTGGCACAACCCTTCTTAACTTAACCTAACCTTCCCCTATAACTTTGCAAGCTCTTCTTGCGTTTTAAGCGAAAACATTGAGCGAGCAAAGCCCTCTATTTTTTATCTTAGCCTGCCCGAACAGAGACGCTTCATGGCATACTCATCAAAATTTTCAATAGCAAAATTTCCGAAACTATATCTGACCGGATTGCTATACTCAAAACTTCAACAGGTTATTGGCGTCCCTGAAAAATATATTTAAACGTCAACATGGACAGACGGATATTGTTAAATCAACTGAGAGCCTACATAAATTTATTGGTAATTCGCTAGTCTAATAGTTTTTTGGGTTGCAGGTTAGAAAACCTGAAAACCTGTATTTGCGGGAACTCTGGGTGTTTTCTATAGACAATCCATAAAGATATATCTTTAGCAAAAAGGATCCAGGATCTACATATATACTTTATAGAGTAGCGAATACATTTTTATAAATACTCTTCCCACCTAGAGTATAAAAGTCAAGGCTTTATGTCTGCTATAAATAACTTCACACAAATGTTGTTGTAAATATATGTGACCGCGCAAACAGAAAGGGACCTGAGGGTAAAAAAGTAAATTTTACAAGAGAGCCGTTCAAAGTTTAAAATCTTTATTAACGTTTTTAAGAGTGTAAATGCTGTTACAGGTATGTTAGCCTACCTGAAATAATCGATTATAACCTATTTTGCATATTTTTTCAGTACTCAACTTACAAACTGAAAAACTAAATTTTTACATCAGAAACACTTTGGTGGGTCTGCGACCACTTCCATTCGATTCCTCACTTAATTTTACCCCAAATATAAAAAAAAATTGCTTAACCCTTTAAAACGGTCCATTGAAAGATTTCAAAAATTTTGTCGAAATTTTATAATTTTTTCTGTAATTATCTTTCATGCAGAAAAATCAAATTTTCGGAACGATCTCGGCTTCGACAGCGTTCCGGACCACTCGATTATCCAGTAATTTTGACCTCAATTAAAAAATAAAGTCGGTGCGCATATTGAGTCACCACAGATATGACATTAACGCATATTATATTTCTCTTATTCCTCTCTTTTCCCGATTTAAAAAAGAAATCCTTTTTAATTTATTGAAAATTTTGCTGAAACTCTTTCTGCACCACCTTCTTGCATACTTTGTGTTAAAATTTGTATGTCTCGTTTTTTCTTTTTTTTTGTTGCTATTTTTGTTGTCTTGCACTGAGTTGCCGTAAGATGCAATCTATCGTGTTACAAACATGCATGCGTAGAATTTATCGCATTTCAGCGCGTGTGTTTTTTTATTTTTCCTGTTTTCTACTGCAACATCAGCATTCACGGCCTTTGATATTTTATGTATTTAGCCAAAAGTTTTTTTTTTTTGGTTTTGTTAGTCTTGGGAGGTTGGTGTCCAGAGAAATAAAAAAAAATATAAAAATTAATATTATAGTTTTCCTCATTAATAATTTAAAAATTTGTTCAAAAATTTAATTGATATACATTTATTATACTCTGTGCTACAGAGGGAATAAGTATTTATGTTTTTTGTTTCGTTTGTGGCACTAGACACAAAACTTAAAAAAAAAAGATTCATTAATAGCACTTCACTAATAGCCGAAACGTTAACATCAATTATCAGAAAGGTATGTGGACAGTAATCTGTGCCAAAATGTTAGAAATAAGGTTTAATAGTTACAATAGTACCGATAAAGGTGCTCTTAGGCTATGTAGCCGCTGTAGGGGCATAACTCTGCTGAACATCAGTAAAAAACTGTTATCAACCCTAATCTTAAATAGGATCTCATCAGTTGTAAAAACCATCCTCCGAAAAGAACTAGCAGGATTCAGGCTGGAAAGATCTCGTGCAGACCACATAAATACCGTGCGCATTATCATCAAGCAGTCTATAGAGCACAACAGCAGCCTATACATTCTGTTTGTAGATTTCGAACGGGCCTTCGATATGCACTAAGTGTCAAGTTTATACCGCTGAAAATACCTAATCTAATCCGAAAGCTATATGCAGAGTACGAAGAAAGTCTACGCTTCGAAACCGGCACAGGTCACACAACCGGAGCTGTGTTCTGTCCCCCACCCTATTCTTGCTCCTATTAGATTGCGTAATTCAGAGATCAAAATCCGATGCACCTTATGGCGCCTGGTGGAATGTGAGACAGATCCTAAACGATTATGCAGATGATATTTGTCGTTTCGCATACAGATTTGAAGACATGCAGCGGAAGCTTTTCCCCCTATCAGAAAACGTCAATAAAGTTGGACTAAAAATAATCAACGTAAAGAAAACCAAATTAATGCCTATTAGTATTAGAGATACATTGCCATTAACATTTCAAAACCAGATAATCGAGAATGTAGATTCCTTCTCATATCTTGGCAGCAGCATCAGTAAAGACGGTGGTTCCTATTCAGATATTACGGACTGAATCAACAAAGCCCGCACGGCTTTCCACTCCTAGTATAGCGCGCAAGCAACCACAAAACTGAAGATCTTTAACTGTAGTGTCAAATATATATTTCTCTATGGAGCTCTATCCAAACCTCTCGAAGGAGACTACATACAAACGTTTTTCAACAAATGTCAAATATTACGAATTATCTGGCCAAATTGGGTCACAAATGATCAAGTGTTCGTGATAGCCAAATGTAAACCTATTGAAAACGAAACCTGCAGACGCAAATGGACCTGAATTGCCATTTTCTTTTTTAAGACCACCTGACAAAATTGCAAGACAAGCGCTCGATTGGAATAAGGCCATAGAAATTCTGGCACCAGGATAGTAAAGAACGAATGTACATCTCGTAATGTGACTTGAAACCAAGTAATCTTCCCAGCTAACTTCCCACTGTTTTTTTAATATTAGTAAAATTATTCCTAGTGGTCATATCCTGAGATATAATCAGAAATAGCTGACTGTCTTTTTCTGCAATTAATCTAAAAACCGAACATAGAACAAAAATTCGAAATAAGTATCAAAATCTAATAAATCTAGTTGGGTGGCACTAGTTAATTCTAGACACTTTACTCCAAAATCTTATTGTTACATTGTGTTTCCCTTCCAATTTCATCGAAAGTATTCTCAGAAACTAATCTTTAAATAGGCTTCATTATCTGTCGTTAAGACATCTGAAGAAAAGGCGATAAAAAAAATTTTATTTTATTAAAAGCCGAAAGTACACATAAACTACTAAAAACTATTAATAATTGATAAGATCGCAAAGAGATCCAAGTTCATTAATAATTTTCTTATTCTTATAGTATAAACTAGCTATGCCCGCCACGTCGTGGTCTTCCTGACAATATTTTGCTCAATTTTGCTTTGAAAGTATTCCACAGCAATTGTAAGACTCTTATTCTTATAGTGCTTCAGTTATGGTTTATTTATTTGCATTATATAAAGGTACCCATTCCTGGATAAAATTCTAATACTTATAAAAATTCTAAAAATTATTGTAAACCTGTGTGTTACAATATTTAAATATTTTAATAACAATGTAATTCCACAAAGTAAAAATACAAATCAAATACAAATTTTATTCAATTGGCGCCATCTGTTGCGCAACCATATTTAAAATATCCCAGTTTTCAACCCAAAATGTCTGTACCTTTACACTTTCTCTTAGAAATGAGATATTTTTGCGGGGAAAAAAGTATCCTATATTGGGACCAGGATACTTAGGTATCTCTTCACAAAATTTTATTAAAATCCATCCAGTAGTTTTTACGTGATGCGAACACAAAAGAAAAGCATACAGACAGACAGATGGAAATGAGTTGCTATTTAATTATATGTATGTATAGATATAGATGAAGTTGAAAATCATAAGAACATAAATCGAATATATAGTGTTGTGTGATATCTAAGATCACTATGACGAAGGATTTATAAGATAAGGTACGACAGGATATAGCACTCTTACTTGTTTCGAAATAAAGGTTACTACATTCTACATTGTGAAATATAGTCGTCAATTATATTTAAAAAGTGTTTGGCAATAAAATTGAATTTTTTTTTTAACCCAAACCGATTCCAAACTATTCAATTTATTTATCATATGTGTGGCAACGATTTTCTTTTCACCCTCTTAATTTTATTCTTGAAGTCATTTGTAATGTGTAATTTCAATTGCGAGTAGTTGTATAAATTCATTTTAAACTTTTATTACAGCATTGAAAGTTTATCTCGTAGAAACCCACAAAGTAAAATACTTTTAACACAAATAATTGTGGTTTTTATGCCACCACATCAATCAGAAAAACCTCAAGTTTGAAAAGTCTTTAAGATGACAAGTCAGCAAAAAAATTTTGTGTTTTTCTCTTCTCAATAGCATTTAAAAGCAGCAGTCAGAAAGTAATTTTTTATTTTGGCTTTTGCATTGTTACTAGAAAACTAAAAATTCACATCAGCATGAATTGTCTTGGTTTATATTTTTGTTTTTGCTAAAAAGACAGCAAATATCAGCAGCTATCTGGCTAAAAAAAATCACAAAAGATTTTGTTAAAAAAAATGCAAAGAATAGCATTTCTAGCCACACGATCAGAAGATGCCCCCATATATCATGGCAGCATTGACGTCAAGTGTTAGAAGTCAACCAGACAATATGCCCCGTGGGAGAATTGGAAAAGCAGTGAAATAATTTTTATTCTGCTTTTGAAAACTCACCGCTCTTTGTGGTTTAGCTATGTTTTAATTTCTTGCTTTTGCTAAAATGCTAGTAGCTTTTTAAACACTGCTTATCAAATGCTATGGTTTATAACTCTAAACAAATATTTTTTGTTTGTATGAATTTTTATAAAGTCGGTTTTGTGTTATTTTTAGTTCTGTTTTATAAGTAAAATTAAAAACAAATATTTATTTAAAACATACAATTAGGTTGGGGCTGCTTTTCGATTAATTTATGTTAAATATTTGTTTAAATTAATACGCATAGTACAAATAACAGGTATATTTTAAGTTATATAAAACTACAAAAATTATATCTAAATATTGAATTAAAGCAAACATCTATACATATAATAAAATAGTAACTCATTTCCGTCTGTCTATCTGTCCTTCATTGTTTGTGTTCGCATCACGTAAAAACTACTGGATGGATTTTCATAAAATTTTGTGAGGAGGTACCTTAGTATCCTGATCCCAATATAGGATACTTTTTTTAAATTTTAGAATTTTATCGAGGGATAGGTACCTTTATATAAATTAAATACATAAACCATAACTGAAACATTATAAAAGTAAGAGTCTTTCAATTGGTGTGGAATACTTTCAAAGCAAAACCGAGCAAAATATTGTCAGGGCACAATATTGGGGGGCACAGCTAGTTTAATAATAAAACAAATGTTAAACAAATTCTGTATGCTTTTAATTTTAAACAAATGTTTTGGAAGTAATTATTTTAATGCTATCAAGTAATGTAATCATTTAGATATTGATTAAAATGTATATATTTTTTTCGATTTTTAAGGGAAAAAGTGGTCGTGATATTTCTATAAATATATACACTATCGTTTATCTACAAACTGTCAGAGATACGGACTTAAAATTTTTTGAAAAGGTTTCTTTTATATATGTTGGGTTTACTAACTGAACTAATCAATGTTTCTGTTTAATTTTAGCGAAGTCGGTCCAATCACTAAAGTCATGTTGCATGTAAACTTTTTGTTGGAAAAAACAAAATTTAAGCTTGAAGATGAGTATTTTTGCGTAGTGCACTAAACGAATCCAACCAAAACAAGGTTGACCACATTGCACAGAATCCGCAAGAGTAATTATTTAGTGTGGATTTTGAGCCGGTGACATTACTGGTCTATTTAACTTTAAATCGATCCAATTAAAGGTAGTTTTTTAGGTTTTTGCAGTATTTTTTTTTTTTTTTTTGAGCCAACTAGCTGTTAAGCTCCTGGGGGGTTACTGTGTATTTCGATTCGAAAGAAAAATTGTTCGAAACACAATGTAAAAGACATACAAATTCGAACGATTTTTCTTTCGAATCGAAATACGCAGTAACCACCCTGGCTTGTTTGCGGAAACACCTAAAGTCTTTGGTGGGAATCGAACCTGCAACCTCTAGAGTGAGAGAATAGCGCACTACCATTTACTTTATCGAAGCACCATAAATCGCTACAAATCAATGATAAGCTATTTTGGTTCAAACTGAACGAATTGGACGTGAACGTCAGCTCTCCACTAAGTCTCAGACATGGGATGCAACAATGAATGATTTGAATTTATGTTTATCATTCGTAGATGTATGGCAATACCCTTATGGGATTTGATTCCACTTGATTTTTATACGGTCTTTTCTAAACTCGCAGGGTTTACATCTTCTATATCTAGCAGTTTTTATTGATACCAGGATTCACTGCTTCTAGGAGCCTTCTGCGAGCAGCTTAATTTACATATACAAAACACGAATGTCAACGCGATATCGCAGTTTGGAGTTGGTTTATTTAAGAAAGCTAATAGAGAGCATATAGTCTTGTTGACTTTTAATGTTTACGAGGAAACTGGAAGATAACAACCTTCGATGTCTGACTAGTGTCGAAATGACTGGTTCTATGGAAACCGGTACTAGAGATTTCGCAAAATCTCTGTGACGCGTTACTGGTGGGGACCTTCGTGGAGTGACTGTGGTTTACACATAAATTGCAGGAAGGACGATTAGTGTGCTCTACAGAGACACCAATTGCATGTAAAGAGTTTAGGTAGTCTTCAACTCCTAAACAAAGGGTAAGAGCATGATCCTACTAGTCATTTCCTAGAATTGCTACTTGTTGTGTCAGTATGTGCACAACAGCGGAGTTGATAGAATCATTGTTTTCACTTAGTGTTAATACCACGCGGTTAGGTAAAGGCATCACGCCAGGCAACGACGGAAATCTGTATCACAGCCATTGGCGTAGGAAGGCCATTCTGGGGGGTGCAATGCCTCCTCCAGACTTGTTGTTGCCTTCCCCAGAATTTTAAAAAAATTGTACTATATTTTTATGTTCATAATACTATTTTCCTATAAAAGTGGATTTTGCCCCCCCTAGAAAATATGTCCTCCTACGCCAATGATCACAACCTAGTGTTAGTGAGCCTTTTAGCAGGGGTGGTAACTAAGTAAGGCGAGTAAGGCGAAAAATTACCATACTTGATGAAACAGAAAACGTTAAAAGAATACACGAATCTATTCAAGCAGGTAAAGTGACATTAATTCCTTTAACGGCAGCACAATCTAGGTTTAGATAAGGGAAAATAAGACCGGGACCGGGAAAAAGGTTGAAGGTTGAAAACTCTTTTAACTCCAACCAATCCAAACATGAAATGCAAAACGCATAAAGAAGCGAAACAGCAGTTAATCCACTGTGACTTTCTGCGGATCTGAACCCAGTATTACGTTAATTGATTGGACTATATAAACCCAAGCAAGGAACGGATTTGAAAGGACGCCGCCACTGCAGACATAACATAACATCGAAACTTAAAATATCATGTAAGCGAGATAAAAATCGAGGAATATGATTTTGGAAGTTGTGCTTAGAAGTTCTAAGACAATAAAGTACGTGTTAGAAGAAAAGCATATACGAGTATGTACATATCTTTTTTAAATAACGGCAAACTCTTTACAAAAACAATAGAATTTATCCGGAAGTTTTTAGGTCGAGTTGATATCTTGTTGTGCTTCAAACCATATCAAATTCAAGTGAAACTAATACCGTAATGTCTAAAACTTTTATTTCAACGCAATGCATTGTTTTTCTTTAATTTATTGTTGTCTCTATTGAGATGAACTTCATGAAAATTAATTTAAAAACAACTTCACTTAAAATTAAAATGAAAATAAAATATAAAAAATAATGAACAACAACTAAAATTATCATTAAAACTAAAATACGAGTCTGCTATTCATGATAATCATCAACCATTACCGCTGCTAATGATTAAGACAATGATGATAATGAAGATACATATGTTGTTGCTACATAAGATTTTGTTGCTGTTATTATTATTTTTTTTTTTTTTTTAAATAAATGACCATGAGTATTAAGTTATGGTTGCATTATCCATAACTGATCATGGTCAAGGTAGGAAAATGAATACTTTAACTATGGCAACCCAGTATGTGAGTAATGTTAATGCTGCTGCAGTTGTTGCTGCTGCTGTAAACGAGACAAGAACCAAAACCAGCAATGCCAAATGTAACAACTTTTCAAACTACATTCATGTGTGTTTGTTCTAACTCAAGTATAAGTATTTGGTGGTCAATGCAGATCATCACTTTACTGTTTAGGGAGGGTAAAAACTTGAAACACCGTTAAGTCTATTACGGAAACTGGAAAAAAAGCACTGGGGATTTCGCAAATTATTACTTTTTGCAAAGACTTATTTTCTCTTTTTCATTCTCAAATTTAAATGTTAATTTAATAGTTATTATTTAAACAAAAAAAAAAAAAAAACTTTTGTACAAGAATCTGTATTTTTTAATTAGACGACACTTAAAACATTTTAAAATTTTACGTGACGACATAAAATTAATTTAACTGCACAAGTTGACAAAATAGATAATTGCTTGTAAAAGTTTAACCAAAATTAATTTTTAACAAAATAAAAAAAAATGTTACTTCTTTTATGCCCTACACTACATACGATATAGATTTATCGCTTCGTTTGGATCTTTATACTCAGCAAGAGCGCAAGTTCGATCTCAAATTATGAGTGACTCAAAATCGAACTTTTTCACAAAAAAATTAACATGAACATAATTTAAGAGTAATAAAAGTCTTAATATAATTTGGAAATTTTTCTCAAATTGAGAAATTTTTTTTATCAATTTATTCTCAAACGTGGATTTATAAAAAATATGGAATTTATTTTCATACGTGGATTGATAAAAAATATGGAATATGTTTCATTATATATTATCCACTTTAATTTTTTATATCAAAAGTCATAATGTCTTGAAATCTATTCTATTTATTCTCAAAGGTGTTTCGCAAGTTGAATTTTTTTTTCAAATGCGTATCTAAAAATAAGTAATAATGACTTGAAATCAAACATTTTCTCAAAGAGTTTGCGTTTACATTTGCAGATGAACATAATTTGAAATTAATATACGGCTATATCTTAACATAATCTTAACATAATTGTTTCTCACATTTAAAACAAAATAGTCGACTTTTTCTTTTTTTCGCAAATGTTTTTTCAAAAGAACATTTAAAAAAATAAATTTTTCCATATTTTATTTATTTTAAATTTTTATGTTAAAATTTATATGCATATTTTAGATTTTTAATTTTTCTCTCTAACATAAAATAAAATAATAATCTTGTAAATCTTGCCAATTTACTGGCTTATGAATACATATACTAAAATAATAACTCATTTCCTGTTTGTCTGTCTTTCTTTATTGTGTTCGTATCCCGCAAAAACTACTGGATGGGTTTTAACAAAATTTTGTGAAGTGGTAGCTTAGCATCCTGATTCCAACAACAATATCAATATTTCCAAGAGAAAGTGGAGAAGAAGCAGTGAAAGTACGCCGATTTTTTTGCCGATTTTAAGGTACTGCATACTTTAAGGAATCTTTTATTTTTGAAAGCAGTATATTTTAAGCAGTGCTGCACAACAGATGGCGCAGAAATGAGTAACTCATTTCTTCCCTATCTTTTACAGTGCTTTAAAATAATTTTTAAAATTTTATATAAATTTTATAATTCTATCCAGGGATGGGTACCTTTTTATAAAGTAAATACGAGTCTTAAAATTTGGTGTGGTCTACTTTCAAAGAAAAATCGAGCAAAATATTGTCAGGAAATACACAATGTGTGTGGGCACAGCTTGTTTTTAATATAATTCTTGCAAAAAAAACCGACTTCAAAACAGATAGATGGGCACCAAATCTAAACTAAAAATTTAAGAAGTAATCTGTAAGAATTAGATTTAAACCAAATAAAAGATGCGCCAAGCATCTCCCTATTACTGTTTAAAAGTTAAGCTAGTTTTACCGTCTTTTATGGGGAAACCATTCAAGCCTCTGTCTATAACGGTTTCAAAGATAGGGCCACATAGATTAAATAACATGACCTATTGGGACACCCTTTAAATTAAAATTTTAAATTAAAGACCTGTTGTTATAGAGGACTTTGCCATATAGATTGTTTGTAATAGGGCCATATAGGTCAAATTACGTCATTTATGGGGACGCCCTTTTATTTCCAAATTGAAATTGTAAACTTGTTATAGCGGACTTTGCAATACAGGTTCCTTGTAAATTTTAGCTGTTTGTCTATAACAGTTCAAAAGTTTGGCCACATACATAGAAATACATTAACTATTGGGACACCCTTTTATTTCCTAATTCAAATTTTATACTTTTTGTTATAGCGGACTTAGCACTACAGGTTCTTTTTAAATTTTAACGGCCTGTGTACAACTGTTCAAAAGTATGGCTATATACATCGTATTAAATGAACTATTGGAGCACACTTTAATTTATAATTTTGAATATTTATACTTTTTATTATATCGGTCATAGCAATCGACATTCTTTCAAATTTTCAAGGTTTTATCTATAACGGTTCAAAAGATATGCCCATATAGGTCTAATTACGTAACCTATGGGGACACCCTTTAAATTTTAAATTTATTTTTTTATTACTTTCTATTGTTGGGAGCTATAGTGACACGAAATTTTTTACAATTTTAAATTGGTGCCCTTTACGGTTCTTAATACACGTAAAAAACATGTATGCTGTATGGGGACACCCTTTAATTTTTTAAATAATGAACTGTTTTTAAAACGGGACCAAACTTTAAGCATAACCTTTCAAATAAAGAAAAAAAATTTAAAATCGGTTCAGAAATGGCTGAGTTCTGCAGGCACATACATAAAAAAAGCAACATTCAGACGAATTGATTGAAGTCGGATAAAAATAAGAACGAATCAGTTAATTATTTGTTACTTATTCTATGCCCTACACTAAATCCAAATAAATTTATAACTTCGTTTGTAATTCCAATGAAGTATGTATACTATATATTGAATCTTTATACCCAGCAAGTGCGCATGTTCGATCTCAAATTATGCTTGACTTGAAATCGAACATCTTATAAAATTTTTCTAAGATTGAAAAAAATTTACATAATTTAAGAATAATAAAAGTCGCAAATTGAGAAAAAAATTTTTTTCAGTTTATTCTCAAACATTTTTCTCAAATAATAAAAAATGTGGAATATATTTAATTATCTATTATGGAATATGTTTAGTTATATATTATCCACTATTTATCACTTATACACACTTTATATCAAAAGTCATAATGACATGAAGTCGAACATTTTCTCAAAGATTTATCGTTTAGAAATATACATGAACTTAATATAAATTAATGCATATCTTAACGAAATCAGAATTTTTTTTCTCAAATTAAGATTTTTTAACGATTTATTTTTAAGGTTTTTCGCAAGTGTTTTCTTCAAATGAGTATTTAAAAAAAAGTAAGCGTTTCCATGTTTATTTATTTTCAATTTTTATGTTCAAATTTATATTTATGAATGTTATCGATTTTTATTTCATTTCACAAACATATAATAAAATATTAATGTTTGAAAACCTTGATGATTTGCTAGCTTATATATTTATATTATTAAAACTTAATATGATTGCGTATACAAACATGTCGAAAAAATCAACTAAACCTCAATTCAACTTTAAAAAAATAGTTAAATTCGGAAAATTTGTTAAAAAATTTTAATTTTATTTTTTTTAAATTTTTTGAAAATTTTTTCTAAAAACTTTTTTGGAAAATTTTTTGCAAATATTTCTTTAACATTTTTTTCTTTCTTTTTTAAAAAGTTTTTTAAAAGTTTTTTTTTCTAATTTTTTTGTAAAAATTATTACGTTAGAATGCAATCTATAGTGCCTTAAAATCGTCAGACTAAAGCAAAAAATCGTTAAAAAGAAATTCCTCATATTTACCCCCCTAATGAGCCTATGGACTGCTCCTGTTTACCAGTAGGCTCCCTGTGGTCTATTTGCTACCTCTATATGTATTGCTTTTTATAAAGGCCTTTAATACAAATCAAAGCAGAAAATCTTACCAACCTAAAAATAAATATAAAATCAGCTCCCGGGGAGATTATTATTGATCCCCCGAGATCTGTAAGGGCGTTGTTTTTTGCCTAATGTTTGATGAATTGCAATTGGGCTAAATATTCTGTATCTCGTCTGTTGCCTTGGAAAATGACATTACTAGCCGAACACGGACAGACAGACATCACTTAGTGAACTTTCCTAAGTATAAAGATCCAGAATATATATACTTTATGGGGTTATATACCCTTTCCACCTGAGGTGAAGGGTATAAAAAAGTCATTTAAAGACTAAAAATAGATTAATTCGAATAAATAGTTTAAGAAGAAAATAAAACTTGAAATAACAAACCTAAACATTCACACATAATATGCGCTACCGTCTCAGCTTCTTCCAGACACAGTCTGCAAGTATCACATTATCATGTAAAAACCAATCGCTAAAACTGAAAATAGCAAGAGCCAGATAAAGTCACTTAAATTACATAAAAGTGCCAAAATGGTTAAGAATTGGTAATATCGGAGAAAACTAAAATGGTTAAAAATCGAAAACTAAAATCGTTAAAATCACATAAATCGGTTAAAAATTAATATTTTATTTCATTACATTAATTACTTTGAGAAATCACTCTGAGAAATAGTATGTACATTTATGCAATGCGTGTAAGGTTCGACACAGTCGTGTGTGTGGAGCCTTTATAATTGTTTTAGCTACACATTGTTTAAATAATTACAGTACATTTTCAAATTTAATTTTAAATAAGGCCAACAAATTGGTTATTCTATACATAATTTTGTAATTTATAAATGTATCTCTTGGCAAACAACTGTCTACTTTCTCATAACTACAACAAACAACGAACAACAAACTTGTATCAAATTATGCTTTGAACTTGATTACAAAAATATTCATCTATTTATAGAGCAAACTGGCAGGGGTGTGTGTATGTGTATGTGATGTGATGTGAATGAAAATTTTACTAATACTGCACAATGGGTGCTAAAAGGTGTTATTTTTATTTGTTCTTACACAAGTTACTTAAAAAAAATACTTTTTATAAAAGACATGGTTTTTATAAAAGTTACCTTTTCATAAAAATTTGATTTTTATTACGGGTTCTTTTTGTTAAAATTACTTTTAGTGGAAAAATATTTTTCAAGTAGTACTGTTTTTTATAAGTAGTACTGTTTACAAAGGTATTTTTATAGTAGCTACCTTTTGTATATGGTTGTCATAAAAGGTAACTTTTATAAAGTAAGCTTTTTTGTAATTAAAAGAGCCAATTTTAATAAAAGGAATTTGTTTCAAAAAAAACTACTATTTTTTAAAATTTATTGAAATCAAATCAAGATGTATAATAAAACATTAATTTATTAAGGTACTTTTTTAAACATAAATTTTATCAACAAATTCCAAAAGGTACCTGTTATTAAAACCATTTTAATATTAAATAGCTTTTTAAACGATATTTTATAACAAGTACTTTTTATATTTTATAAAAACAACTTTTTATAAAATATTCTTTCTTTGTAAAATGTAATTTTACACAAGGTATTTTTTATAAAAAATACTTCTTATAAATTTGTATATATATATATTGTTCTTTTTTAAGTGAATTCTATAAACTTTGATTTTTATTAAGGGTACTTTTTGTTAAAATTACTTTTAATGAAAATATATCTTTTAAAATTATTTATAAGTTGTACTTTTCACAAAGGTATTTTTTTATAATAGGTACCTTTTAAAAAAGGTTGTTAAAACAGGCAATTTTTATAAAGCAAGTTTTTTTTGGCGCCTATGCTCCAGTGGGAGTTAGAGGAATAAATATATAAATATGTATGCTTTTTATATAATATGTTTTTTTATAAATTTTAAAAGGCAATTATAATAAAATTATAATAAAAATTAAAAACTATTGTATATAAAGGTACTTTTTTATAAAATATTATTTTGATATTAAGCCCATTTTTAATATAAACTAGCTTTTTTAAACGGTATTTTTAGAAAAAGTGTTTTTTATAAAATTAACCTTTGTAAAATGTAAATTTTACACAAGGTACTTTTTATAAAAAATACTTCTTATAAAATATATTGTCGTTTAAAAGTGGTTTTTTTATAAAATTAGATTTTATTAAGGTTACATTTTGTTAAAAAATATCTTTTAAAGTTATTTATAGGTGGTACTTTTCACAAAGGTTTTTTAATAGTAGGTACTTTTTATAAAAGGTTGTTAAATAAGTTAATTTTTATAAAGTCAACTTTTTTATAAATTAAAATAGGCAATTTTATTAAAAGGTGCTTTTTTTAAAAACCATTATTTATAAAGGTACTTTTTTATAAAATTTTATAAAATAAAAAAAAATATGAAAGATAATTAACTTAAAAGGTACCTGTTATTAAAACCATTTTTAATATAAAATAGCTTTTTAAAAT
The DNA here is from genome assembly GCA_949628195.1 of Phasia obesa. Classification (NCBI taxonomy): domain Eukaryota; kingdom Metazoa; phylum Arthropoda; class Insecta; order Diptera; family Tachinidae; genus Phasia; species Phasia obesa. Next base: position 134,722,348 of record OX451216.1, on the reverse strand, counting down.
GTATTTTTATAAAAAGTATTTTTATAAAAGATATTTTCTTTGTAATTATATTTATATAAAGACACCCTTATAAATGGAAAATATTGTAAAAAGGTATGTTTTGATAAAATGTCCTTTTAAGAAAATGTAAGATACATTTTCTATCATAAGCGATATTTATACATAAAATAAAACTGTAACAGGACTATTTCAGTACACGAAATATTTTATGATATTTTTTTCTGGTGCAGTTAGTACGTACTTTGTTAAAGCTACTTGTTATCAGAGGTATTTTTAAAAAAATGTTCCTATGTAAAAGGGGCTTTTTATCAAAGGTTCTTTTAATAAAAGGTGCTTTTTATCAAAGGTACTTTAAAAGGAACTTTTTATGAAAGGTAGTTTACTTAAAAAGATTTTAAAGATTCTTGTTATGAAAAGTACTTTTTATTATGAATGGTACTTTTTGTAAAATGTACTTTTTTTGAGAGCAACTTTTTACTTAAGGTACATTTTATTAAACATCCTTTTGGTAAAAATTCACTTTTATAAACCTTTTAATGGCTTTCTTATTATGAAGAATTTTTATATATCTTTTTATAAAAAGATCTTCTCATTAAAGGTACTTCTTATTAAAGATATTTTTAGAAATCGTATCTTTAAAAAACGTACATTTTTTGCATCAACTATACTAAAGGTACTTTTTATTAAATATATTTTTGGTAAAAATTCACTTTATGAAAAGATACCTTTTATATTGTACTTTCTATAAGAAGTACTTGATATAAATGGCTTTCTTATTAAAAAGACTTTTATTCAGGGTACTTTTATAAAAGGTACTTTTTTAAAAGTGCTGTTCTTATTAATTGTACGTTTTTTTTTTTAAAAGTACTTTTCTAAAGATTTTTTCCAGTGTTCTTTTTAAATATGGTTTTTTTATAAATGATCCTTTTTAAATAGGGGGATATTTTTTAAAGGTCAGTTTTTAATAAGTTCTTTTTATTTTCTTTTTTTAAACTTATAACAAAACAGAAAAGGAAAAATATATACAGAAAACGATTTTTAAATTCTTCATGATGAATTTCAAATCGATTGATCAATTACAAGCGTGTTTCACAAAAGCACAATTTGATGGCATTGGGTTAAAAAACTCTAAATAAAAACAATACGACCGAACAGTAGTGCAAAAATAACAACACACATTTTACCAGTAATGGTGATGAAAACAACATGAAAAAAAATACCAACAAAAAAAAAATCATAATATTCTCAAATGCACTTGTGCTCTAGCAATTGATTCAAATTTCTAGTTTAACTTGAATTGCAATAGTATTTCCATCAGAATACGTAAATGTTTATCTATACATATAATAAAATAGTAACTCATTTCCGTCTGTCTGTCTGCTTTTCATTTGTGTTCGCATCACGTAAAAACTACTGGATGGATTTTAACAAAACTTTGTAAGGAGGTACCTAAGTATCCTGATTCCAATATAGGATACGCAATTTCCGGTTTAAAGGTACTGACGTTTTTGGTTTAAAACTGGATTATTTTCAACACGGTCATTATTCAACAGGATTATATTTTCAACACACCTTTTTATTTTTGAAATTTTCGGTGTAAAACTAGGACATTTCCAACTCGGTTATTTTTCAACTATTACGCAACAGATGGCGCCAGTTGAATAAAATTTGTATTTGATCTTTACTTTGTGGAATTTCATTGTTATTAAAAAAATATTTTAAACACCTCATACAGAGGTTTACAATAATTTTTAGAATTCTAAATTTTTTTATAAATTTTAGAAGTTTATCGAGGGATGGGTACCTTTATATAAAGTAAATACATAAACTATAACTGAAGCACTATAAAGTAAGAGTATTTCAATTGACGTGGAATACTTTCAAAGCAAAATCGAGAAAAATATTGTCAGGACGCCCACGAAGTGGCCGGCACACCTAGTATTTGAATATGCGAATAGATGGGTATGTATGGGTGTGTGTGTATACATATTCTCGTATATTCAAATGTTTGCAAAAATGTAGAAATGTATGCTCAACTACGATAATTTATAGATTCTGTATGTGACACAAATACATATTTGCAGCAGCTGTTTTTGAATTCATAAAAAGAACACACAGATACACTCGTACACACCAAGATTAATTTTTTTGTTGTAGTTTTTTTGTTTTATTACAAACTGAAATAAAACAAAGTATTGGCTATAAAAGCAGAAAAACCCCAAGAAATCAAAGAAACCAACCGTAATAGACGATGAAAACAAGTTGCATGTTAAGCACCAAAACCGTCAGCAACACTCTGACAACAAATATGAGGTTATGAATACAGCACTACCACGAAGTGTTGTTGTTGGTGTTGCTGTTGCTGTTGCCGATGATGATGATGATGATATTGTTGCTGATGATGATGATTTTTAATTTCACCCAACTAACGAACTTTAAAAATTCTAATAATAAAATGACAACATATTGCACGCAATATATAATCTTGGCAATAACAACGCCATCATTTAATGTAGTATTTTGTTGCATGCAGCATAAGGACTAAAGCAAGAAAAATAACAAGTTTTTTTTTTTAATATTAAAGCTTGAGTTGGAAAATGCTTTAAGCATTTATCGAATAGTGTGAGTAGTTGGGAAGGTAGGAGTGATATGTACAGTGGCAGCTGTCAGGATTTATTTCCAGTTCGTCACTTCAACAAAAAAAAAAAAAAGATTGACTTATAAACGTTGCCTGTAATTTGTACAGGATTATTTGAAAAACCTGGTTTTTGTGATCATTTGTTGCTGGACACATTCGACTGTCCGTCCTTAAAGGATGGATACTCTTTCAACAACCTTATTGTTCTATGGCGTATTCATGCTTTTTAAAAGAGCAGTAACAGGCAATTATGGCCTACATTAATCGTGTTATTTCCTTTAGAAACGGATAGGAGTTTATATAATAATGTAGGGGGGAATATTGAAGCAGGTCACTTCTTTAATGAAGGGACCCATTCATTCGAACCCCTTCCGTCGTCCATATTTATAGGCAACCGACTTGTAATTTATTGGCTCCTTTTTTTAAATTTAAATTTGTCTATTTTTTTTTTAATATTCGTATTAATCCAATTTAAGTTTTTACGGACAGAAAAATTGACCACGCCTTTCGGTCTTCCTTCTCATTACGGAATCTATGGTAATTGCTAGCATTTGTCCAAGGTTTAGTTCCCCAAGGCAATCACATTGAACAAGTTTCTGCTCGTGGTGCCTAGTCAGTGCTGGCCGTTCTCACACAATGTTCGCTATCGTCTCAGCGTCTTACAGGATAAGTCCCAAGTTATCAAGCTTAAGGTATTTCTATGTTATAGCCTTCCTGCCTAGGAGTTCTTTGATCACCATTCGAGCCTGTATACATGTTATAGCCTCCCTCCACCTTTTTAAGTTTAGTGAGTTCAACCATTGTAGGACCTTCGCTTACCCAATGCTACTCTGGGTTGTGTTCCACAGAAATTCACAGGGATAGGAGTAGATAAGGCAAATGGTTAAATTAGATAGTAAAGCTTCACTTTCAGCAGCACTGCAATTGTTCGTTACGTTTATTTTTATAATACGCTGTGATATGTACTATCAGAAAAATAGATGTTGCCACGACTGGGTATCGAACTCCTAACTAACTGCTTTAGTAATCAACGTGCTAACTACATGAGCAACAGCAGTCACAATAAATATCAATCTATAGAACACGGCAAGCCTGGGCCCATGTTGTCCTAACCTCCTGTTTTAAGGTTGGAGAGCATCCAACTCCTTCTGTTGAGATTGCAACAGTACACTTGCTCAACAATGCACCATCTCTGCATACATCGATCCAAACCACAATCACCACGTAAACCCCCGAAGGGGACCTCTCCAACAATCGGACTTACAGAAGAGCAGCTGTCTGTGGGGTGGGCCATCGAGAAAAGCTAAAAAATAAGTTTAACAATCAAGATGCAGAGCATATAATCATTAGGCAAAAAGGCTAGAATAGTAGGATAATCATGATATGTCCGCTGGTACTGTACTGTAGTGGTCTACAGTAATTCTCTTTTATTTTTTTTCTCTTGACTATACCCTGTGTCACTTTTACAGGTCCTTACACAGAGTGATGTGCGAATCTAAATAAGCTTTATTTGCTCTTCATCCTTCTATTTGAAGCGACAATTTGAAATTTATTATTAGACAAAAAACCAAACAACCAGAAATTGAAAATATAGAGTTGCGTCATGTTAACTTGTCAATAAGATAATGGCCACAAAAATAAATTCTACTTTAATGTTGATGTAAAATGTTTGGTTTGTACTTTGTCACCACAATTTTTTATCCAAATCACAAGGACAAGTAAAATATTTAGATATTAATTAAAACAAAAGACAATATAAAATATTATTATATCAAATTCATCTTACCTTAGAAGTCCACTATAGAAAATGACAACAACGCATATGGGTTAAGAAGTTTGTGTAAACACGTTTTTAATAACATTGATATCTGCAAGAAAAAGAAATACATGAAGGTTAACAGAATATACAATTTTATTAAACAAATATTCGAACATACTTTATTAATTTAAATTGAGGAAACGTGTTGGAACCAAACAAATAAGAGATTTTAAGCTCATATTAAAAATACCTTAAAGTATGCTTTAATTTTATCGTTTAATCATTTATTAATTTATTATTTTTTATAATTTCTTTATTTAAATAAATGTTACAATACATACTAACGAAGACCTTAACTCGTTGTAGTGACACAACCAGAGTCTTTGTTGGGAATCGAACCCATAACCCCAGACAACCTACTATCCTACCGGCGCACCCTTATTAATTAATTTATTTCAGTACCCGTATTTCTGCAAAAAATATCTTACTTCCAAGAGAAAGTAGAGAAAAAGCAGTAGAAGTATACAATTTTACCGATATGCATACTTTAAGGCGCCTTTTATTTTTGATAACGGAATATTTTGATATTTTAGTAGGGATGAGACCCTTTATATAAAGTAAATAACGCGTTATCCATTTCGAGGTTCCCTACTTTTTAAAGAAAAAAAAAAAAAACACAGAAAATTTAAATTTAATGGAGAATGTTTATTATCATTTGAAAAAACATTCTTTGGCATTTATTTTTTGAAGATTATGTCTACCAAATGTTGGCCGTTGCTACGTCTCATCCATCCATTGAGTCCAATTTTCGATGACTCGTTCGAGCATTTCGACTGGTAACTGGCGAATGACACGTGTGATGTTTTCCTCCAAAGGCCTGAATCGAAGCGGGTTTGCCCGCATAAACTTTAGACTTCACATATCCCCATAGTATAAAGTCTAACGGTGTGATATCACACGATCTTGGTAGCCAATCGACCGGCCGAAAACGTGAAATTATGTGCTCACCGAAATGTTCTCTCAATAAATCCATTGATTGATGCGATCTTGCCGTCTTGCTGAAACCAAATGTCGCCGAGATCACGAGCTTCAATTTCAGGCATCAAATAGTCCGTTATCATGGCACGATAACGGTCGCCATTGATGGTTACGTTCGCACCGGCATCATTTTTAAAGAAATATGGACTGATGATTCCACCGGCCCCCCACAAATCACACCAAACCGTAGTTTTTCTAGATGAAGTGGCAGCTCTTCAATCTCTTCAGGTTGCTCTTCGTCCCAAATGCGGCAATTTTGTTTGTTTACATACCCATTGACCCAGAAATAACTCGAAAACGTCCGATCTTCTTGGAACTTTTCAAGAGCCCATAGTGCGAAGCGATGTCGCTTGGGAAGATCGAGCGGCTATTTTGTATGCTTTCAATTTAAGATCTCGACGTAAAATGCGCCAAGTCGTTCCATACGTAAGTCCGAATTGCTGCGAACGGCGCCGAATCAACTCTCCACGGTCTTCGTGTACACTCTCAGCTACGGCCGCTATATTTTCTTCACAGCATTCATTATCCAATAATGAATACTGGGTCTCAAAATGGGTGCTGGTGTTGCGAATAGTACGCTCAGTAGGCCGATTATATTGACCATAAGTTGAGCGAAGTGCACGAAACACATTCCTGATAGAACGTGAATTTTCGTAATAAAGTTAAACGATTTATAAACGTTGTTCAGTCTTTGCATTATGAAATGCCAAACATTACTAAATACAAATAAAATGACAGCATGACACGACTCACACGTGATCTGCCAAAAAAAGGCTATTGAAAAAAGTATCTCTACTTGAATCACCCATTACATATACCATAACTGAAGCACTAAAAAAGTAAGGGTTTTTGGCGTGGATTGCTTTCAAAGCGAAATCGAACAAAATATTGTAAGGACGCTGACGTAGTGGCGGGCACAGCTGGTGTTACAATATAATGACAAGTTTCTATTCCAACTTATTGATCGTAGTAAGGAAAAACTTTGCTCGTTTTAGTGAAACTCCCAGCGGTAATCGCACCCGCAATCGGGTTGGCTAGTAGGTAGTGTGCGAAAGCTACAAATAAAATATCATTAAATAAGAGGAATACGACTAGCTGTGTCTGACATATGACTTCTGATATCTCCAAGAAGATCCAATTTTTAAGAACTTTGCTGAATAAATAAATTTAAGCAATGGGCTGGGTTATCCACACTTTAAAGGCTATGGACTTCTAGGTATAGAATCTTAAAAACCATTAATAAAAAGCCTAGTATAGCCTTGTGACTTCTGCTAGAGATTAAAACATTCGTTATATATGCAGCATTATTAAAAAATAATAAAAAGAATGGAAATTTCTACCTTAAAAAAAAATATGATATAACTTCTCTTCGGGTAAATTATTTAGTTTGAGGATAATAAATTTATGGTTTTAGAGCATTCCCATGAAAAGTTGTTGCTGCTGGTCTGGTAAATACTTTTCTCGATTAATATCAAGTTTCCTCAAAAATCGCATTTCTTGAATTTTTTTAATAGACAGGATCATCTTATTATTATTTAGGGATACCGGTAATAATAACCGAATATCTATCTTTTAAATCGAGGGTGCTTTAGCTTAAGTGGTTAGCACGTTGACTACTAAGCAATGGTCACGAGTTCAAATCTCAGCCGGGGCAACATAAATTTTTCTGATATGTATTAATTTTTCTTTATAATAATGGATATCACAGTGCCCTCCTTCGCCGGTATTACCACATAGCACCAAATCGCCGGCGAAGTAAAATAATTATAAATTGGCTATGCTAGCTTCGAACTAATTCGCCTAAATAAAACCAGAGGCGCTGCAATACTGTTCTAAAAATAATCATAACGTGCAATTGCAGTGTTGCCAGAATCGAAGCTTTACTATCACGAACCATCTTGTCTTATCTACTACTATCCCTTTCCAAAGGAAGTACCACAGTTAATGTAGGCATTAACCGCCTGAGTGGTACTTCTCTTAAAAAAAAATGGCCTTCTATATCAAAACCGCTATTCCTTGCAAAAGATTTGTATCAATGATGGACTTGATAACAAAGTAATTGCTGCCCAAATTGTATGATAATAATGAAAATTATATTAATTTGAATCTTCTGTTAATTTTGGCACACTCTTTACAATAAAGTATTTTTAAATAAATAAAGCCATTTGTATGCAAACGAAATTTTTATTTTTGTAAAACAAGAAAATAACAATATTTAAAATATTTAAAATATGTTTTATGTAAAGTTTAAAATAAAAAGCCCTTAAGGTATGTATTTAGTTAAGTAGGTAAGCTTTTAGACAGGCTTTTTGTGTTTTTGTGCAAATATTAGTAGAGCATGATGATGTGGATTTTAAGTAATCATTATAATCCTTTAAGTTTGTAAATAGGAAATAATGTTTATTTATGATTTATTATTTATGAAAAATAAAGCCTTTAAGTATGCTTTGAATTTGCTAAAAATCATAAAATATTTCAGAAGGATATTAGAAAATAAGCTTATATTTTAAAATGCCGCAAAGAAAAAAAAATTATTCAAAAGTTCATTTTACTTCCTAAAAGTATGCAATACAATTGCATACTTTGAGAGTTAAATATCATTTAAATTATAATTACTTTTTTTTTCGTTGCATATACATAAGTAAGAATTAGTTCTTAAGTTTATAGCCCACCTTCTTAACTTTTATTTCTTTAAAAAAAATGTTACCTTTATTTTACTTATTGCGATTTGCTGGCAAATTGTAATTATATATATTTTTCATTTTCATTAATTTCTTTCTGTCCGTTGATGTCATAATAACTTTAATGATAATGATGCTGCCATTAAACAACTGATTAAAAAGTTACAAAAAAGAACGTACTCGTACATATGTAACGAAGTGAAAAAGTGAACATTTAATAAAAATTAATTAAGTCATAAATAACTTTTAAATAAAAAAAATTAATTGAATTTAAATTAAAAACGGCCCACACATTTTCGCACACATACATATACATATATACTCATAAAAATGTCCGTCATTAAAAATGTTACAAATTAGTAATGAAAAATGGAAAATTAAAAATATATGTATGCGGTAGTGGACATTATTTGATGCTGGAAATTGTTAAACGTATTTTATGCCATTTAATGTCATTCACCAATACAATTAGAGCATAAGGAGAGTTGTGGTGATGTAAGTATAAAGATGACAATAAAAATTGGTTTGTTGTACTGTTTGTAATATTAACGGACATTAACTAGATGTTGTTCTTTGTGTAAATTTAATTATTATTTAATTATTCATTATACTTAATTATACAAAAGTATAACTGAGCCCCTGATTATGAAGGAGGTATAAGTCAGTCGAAGTATGGAATAAGATATTTTGACAACAAATAAGTATTTATTATGATTGTGAAATTTATAACTATTTTTAAAAGAAATTGTAGCAACAACAAATATAAGGTGATATATATTAAATTAAAAATATTAAAACAAGAGGGAAGCTTTAGGTAGTGGTAGACTTCGTTCTCACCAACTGACAATTGATGATTGAATACAGCTTTCTTGTATTCCTTTATCTGAGTTTGGTTGGTTAAATAGATGATGCTTACAACTAAACACTACCCAAAATAAAGGGTGTTTTTTATAGAGGTATAGAACTTTAAGTTGCAATAAAACAACGATGGATTATTCGATTGACATGAATTTTATTTATCCGAAAGATAATCTTGTGGCATTACATTTTAAATATGATTTCTGGCATAAGACCGCCACGGCTGGCGTGGATGTAGTCCAATCTGGACTTCCAATTTTCGATGACTTTTTCCCACATTTGTGGCCGTATATCGGCAATAACACGGTGAATGTTGTCTTCCAAATGGTCACGCGTTTGTGGCTTATCCGCTTAGACCAATGACTTTACATAGCCCCACAGAAAGTAGTCTAGCGGTGTTAAATCACAAGATCTTGGAGGCCAATTCACATGTCCAAAACTTTAAATTAGGCGGTCACCAAACGTGTCTTTCAATAAATCTATTGTGGCACGAGCTGTGTGGCATGTTGCGCCGTCTTGTTGAAACCACATCTCCTGGACATCATAGTTATTCAATTCAGGAAGGAAAAAGTTAGTAATCATGGCTCTATACCGATCACCATTGACTGTAACGTTCTGGCCACCATAGTTTTTTAAAAAGTACGGACCAATGATTCCACCAGCCCATAAAGCGCACCAAACAGTCAGTTTTTCTGGATGTAACGGTGTTTCGACATACACTTGAGGACTACCTTCACTTCAAATGCGGCAGTTTTGTTTGTTGACGTAGCCATTCAATCACAAGTGCGCTTCATCGCTAAACAAAATTCGCTTATAAAAATCGGGAACAACGGTAATCTCGTTTTGGGCCGAAATTGCACTATTAGCAAGCGTTGTTCAGGCGTGAGTCTATTCATGATGAACTGCCAAACCAAACTATATCACTTGACAGCTGTTACATTGGTAGCCATCTTGAAAAGTAATGCCAAGTTAAAGTTCTATACCTCTATAAAAAACACCCTTTAGATAGATACGAAGAGTGCTGATGACGGACGTAGCTGTCTAGAAAATGTACATCCGCTCTGCTGGTGTCTAAAAATTTAATTTTCCCAATTTTTCTTTCATAATATCACCTAATTTGTAATTTAATTTATTCTTTCTTAGAAGGAATAGAACGAACTCAAGCTTGACTACAAATATCATTGTATGTAATAAATTGTGGTTTTGAAAGGTTAAAATGGCTTATACCATTTTCAACATTAACTGCATGTCTTTATAAATCAGTTAAACCGTCGAGGAAAAATTTTTATTAGAAATTAACATTTCATTCAAAGTCATTACATTGCACGTAGGGGTATTATGCCAATCTAGCTAGACGTCAGCGGACATTACTTTTTTTTAGCTTATATTGGCTCTGAAAATTTACCGAGTGCCCCTAGATTAATGAAACTTGGCAGAAAAATCTCTTATGGTCATAGGCTATACAATAAGAAAAATCAGACCAAGGAGAAAAAGGAGTTCGTTCCTCTCTGAAAAATAAATTTTTTTTTTATGTTGTCCCATACTTTTGTCTAGCAAATACAACTTTTATAGTCAGCAAATATTCAAAAACCAAACTTGAACCCTGAAGATTCTAAAATGCCATTTTACGCCCTCCCTCTTTTGTGGGCGGTGACATAGCATTTTATTTGTAAAAATAATGTAATTAATAAAAGAAATGGATTACATACGCCTTAATACTATAAAAATAAAATTGTTAAATTTTAAGGGCAGGTAGAGGTATCTCTTGAATCACACCCCCTGAAACGTCCATGTGAATGTTTTTTTTTAGTTGCTAATTTCCAAAAAATATTCATTTTTAAGCTTTTATGTCGAAGAGAAGAATATTAATAAAAGTAATTTTTGTAATTTATTACTTTATAGTATTTAATTTATCTGAGAATAATTAATTTATTCAAAACTAGCTGTGTCCGCCACTTCGTAAGCGTCCTTATTTTGCTTTGAAAGTAATGCACTTCAAGACTCTTAATTTTATAGTGCTTCAGATATGGTTTATATAATTACTTTATATAAAGGTACCCATCCCTGGGTAATTACTCAGAAACATAGGCTTCATATAAAAATCTAAAATTTGTATAAAATTCCAAAATTATTGTAGTGTAATGTAAATAGTGTTTTAAATTATCCGCTGACAAAACTAAAAGTTGCAGCCAAGTTTGCAGTACTTTACTGCAGTACTTACACCATTTGTTCTCCCTCTTTTTTGGTAATGAGATATTTTTACGGGGAAAAAATATCCTATATTTAAAACACGATACCTAGGTACCTCTCCATAAAATTTTATTACAATTCAATCAGTAGTTTTTACGTGATGCGAACACAAACAGATAGACAGAGAGACAGGCAGAAAATCACAGTTTTATTATATGTATAGAAAATAAATAATTTACACTAATAACAATAAATTTTATTTAAAATAATAACAGTTATTTTATTTAAAACAACTTAGAAACCAAAAACATTTTATTACCGACAAAAAGGTTTCTTACTCGTACCTATGCAAGAGGAGCAAAAACCGAAAAGTGATGAAATTTTTAAAAAATAGAAAAAAGAATTACGCAAAAACGCGCGACGTTTTTTTCTACAGTAAAAAAGTAGAGATCGTAAATTTTATAGTGATTTATAAAATTTTTAGGATCGCGATGGCCCTCACTCTCAAAAACCTTTTCACTTTTTTTTTAACAAAAAATCCTCTTTTTTAATTTCAAAAGAAATTCTGTATCATAAAAATTGAAAATAAAAATTTTCTAAAAATAATATAATTAAGTAGCTGTTAATATAGCCTTTCACAGAAAAAATCCATAGAAAATCTTTATTCGTTTAGCCACAAAAAACAATATATTACAAACCTCTCAAAATCGTAAAAAAACAATAAAAACGTATGCGATTTACTCATCTTTCCTAATTTCAACAGTGTCCCAAAACGGCAAAAATTAGTTATTTAATTAAAATTAATTAATTAATTAATTTTTGGTCTAATGACCGGCTAGATCGGCAAAATGCCCCTCTGTGCATTGTTACTAAGTAATTTTTTTTTTAGTTTTTAGGGAAATAAAGTGTTTGTGGTAAATTGGTGGGATATAGGGTAGCTAATTCATCATATCTTTAGGTTTATCTTCTTTTATTGGTCTAATGGTTGTGTATAATGGAAGCAAATCAATATTTTCGTATATTCTTGGTCTTCCTCACTTTGAATTCGGAATTGTCATCCAAAGAAGTTTTATAAAACATTTTATATGCAGCATTTTTTAGAAATCTGATCCATTGTATTTTTAGCCAAGACACAGCCTATACTTTGGTGTTTGTCTTACTATTAGTCTCCCAGTTGTTTCGTTGCAATAACAACTTTCTGAGCAATTTGTTCTACCATAAATGGGTTTCTCTTTTTACATAATTCTATTCAATTATAATAATGCTCGTGGATGTATAAATAATTCGATTTTTTTAATTTTAATTTCTATCAAACCAAAATCGCGATCATATGGCAAAAAAAATGGACAAACTTTGAAAACAGACGGACTTACGCCATTATTAAAATATACAGTAACTGTATTTTGTTTATCAACCAAAAAATAAATTTAATTTATCAACTTAATTTTCATGGCATACTGCGAATTTCTTCAGATTATGTTAAACTAAATTTTTAAAATTTTTGACTTATACCACTTTCAAAATTAAGGGCTCAATTAATTAATTAATTATACTTTTGTATAATGAAGTGTAATTATTAATTACACTTTTTTAATATAATTAGGTTTATTTAATTTTTTTGGTATTCCACTGCCTCGTAGTAAAAAAAAATAAGTTTAATTTTCATAAAAAAACAAACATTTTGAAGAAAATTTCATACTTGGACTATTATTGAAAAAAATATTAAAAGTATGATTTCGCATGTACCATTTTAATATAATTATAAAATTTTAATATAAAATTAAAATCTCGAAATTTGCCATGAAGCGTTTTTTGATGACAGAGGAAACAATTTTAAAATATCGGATTTGGTGTGGAATGCCCCATATATTCTGGTATAAGAGTATTCTGCACCTGGTTTGTAAGGAGGTTATGGAAACTCGAATGCTGATGGAACGCATGATTAGAAGAAAAATAGTTGAAAGACTGTATCGGACACTCATTGCGGAAGGCGTTTCACTATGTCTGCTATTGTGCTCTATTGTCCTATTGTCATAAATATTTATGACTGTCATAAAAATGTTGTTGGTATTTCTCATTAAAAAATATTATATGATAATAGTACTTTGAAACCTATGTTTTCTCATCGTGCTATTGAACTCAGTGATGCCACACTCATATTTCTGCGTTTTTTGTTTGAAAAAGTTGGCATGAGTGATTTTATTATATGTTTTCTGTTGTTTATGAAATTTCTGTGTAGACGTATGACGTTTATTGAAATACACAATGGCTGACATACGACAGATCGTTCTCAGTAGTGCTATTTGACTCTAAATAGCACTTTAGGATTTAGGAATTTAGCAGACATAGTGTATTGGCTAAATGAGTATATAGCGAACGACATCAGCGACTCAGCTGAGCTGAGTCTGTCCCTTTACCAGGCAGAATTGCTTGGGCTGCTGCATGCGTTTGATTGCCTGTTGGAATGTCGGGTGCATGGAAGATAGGTTCTCATTGCACTTGACAACCAGTAGGTTATAAAACGTATGAGACAAGTGAACGTGTACTCTAATCTAGTGCTGGAATGTGTTTTAAAACTTAACAGGTGTTCCTCGGTTAAAGAGGTAACGTTGATGTGAGTTTAAGGGCCATATAGGCAGAGGTGGGAATGTACCAGCAATCACTAGAGACTCTGTGGTGAGAACGAAGGCCGAAAGTTACTAGTCGACCATCTGAAATCATTAAAATTAGGAATAAATTAAGAGATTTTAGCACGTGACTCAATGAAAGTAAGGTGGCCATAAATTACAAGCCGGTTGCCTATAATCATTGAGGAAGGTAGGTACCCCTTAACGAAGTAGTCGATATTCCCCCTACATTAAAAATAAGTCTGGTGGTTTTTTAAAAGCTAATTAACTCAACACTAGGTACCTGTAGTTGATCAAGTAATATGTCGTTTTTATTAAAACCACTTACACCAATACTCTCTTAAAAGATTAAGAAAAAATGTGTTTAGCCGTACATGGAGTCTTTAAGAAATTAATTCTTCAATCCCACCAGCAAAGGTCTTAAGAAAATGAAACGATTCTTGCGGAAATGAATAGATGAATAGAACACTGCTACCTCAAAGGGCATAAATAAATAAAGGGCATAAATAATAAACTCTCTATTCAATTTGCCTGTAAATATTCCAACTTAAACCGAACTGATTATTTTAACATTTAATTGCACTATTAATATTCTGAAAACAATCTAGGGTCTAACTAAAATTACGTTACTATAATTTGTGCTTAATGTTTTCAAATGGAAATCATTTCCTTGTAATACGTGTCAGCACCAGAATTCTCCTTTAATTTTTGTTTAAAACATTTTATTTCACTATAAAATACTACATGGCCAGTTATAAAAAAAAAACCCAAATATCATTTACATCCATTTTAGATATTTGCATACACATTAACTCATTTGCTTACGTGCACATTCATGCACAAACAAATCTTGTCAAACACAAACAAGCCACCATTTGTTTTAGAACAAGAGGGCACAAAGTTTTACATTGTTATTAGGTATAAAATGATTGAAATAAGCTGCAAAGTTTTAGATATTTTTCGTTTTGAAACCTAACCAGTAGTTCTGATGGAGTCCGTCCTTAAAGGAGAGATTTGCAGTGGATTTTATTTTGGGTAATTTAACACTTTGTAATGTAACGTAAAGCAAAGTCTGTAGGTCTCTCTAAATTAATTATTTATTCGCAAAAGTAGTTTTATTTTAACCGACTTCAAAAAAGAAGGAGGTTATCAATTCGTCTGAATGTTGCTTTTTTTTATGTATGTAACCGCAGAACTCAGCCATTTCTGAACCGATTTTAAAATTTTTTTCTTTATTTGAAAGGTTATGCTTTCAGGTTGGTCCCATTTTAAACACAGTTCATTATATTAAAAATTAAAGGGTGTCCCCATACAACATACATGTTTTTTACGTGTAAGAACCGTAAAGGGCACCAAATTAAAATTTTAAAAAATTGCGTGTCGCAATAACTTCCAACAGCAGAAATTAATAAAAAAATAAATTTAAAATTTAAAGGGGCCTATCTTTTGAACCAATATAGACAAAAACTTGAAAATTTGACCAAATTTTAAATTAAAGGGTGCTCCAATACTTCATTTAATTTTATGTACGTATGTGGCCATATTTTTGAACAGTTGTACACAGACGGCTGAAATTTACAAAGAAACTGTACTGCTTTTCAGCTATAACAAAAAATATAAAATTTGAGTTTAGAAATAAAAGGGTGTCCCAATAGTTAATGTAATTCTATCTTTGTGGCCAAACTTTTGAACTTTTATAGACAGACAGCTGAAATTTACAAGGAACCTGTATTGCAAAGTCCACTTTAGCAAGTATACAATTTGAATTTAGAAACTAAAGGGTGTCCCCATAAATTATGTAATTTGATCTATATGGCCCTATCTTTTTAACCGTTAAACACAAACACTTGAAAATTAGGCAGAATATCCACTACTTTCTCTGGTATGATAACAAGTATAAATATTTAGAATTATAATGTAAAGGGTGTACCAATAGTTCATGTAATTTGATATATATGGTTAAACTTTTTAACCGTTATAGACAAATAGTTGAAATTTACAAAGAATCCTCTATAACAACAGGTCTTTAATTTAAAATTGTAAATTAAATGGTGTCCGAATAGGTGATGTTATTTGATCTATGTGACCCTATCTTTAAAACCATTATAGACAGATGCTTGAATGGTGTCCCCATAAAAGACGGATGTTGGTGAAAATAGCTTAACTTTTGAACAGTAATAGGGAGAGGCTTGACATTCAAATAGTCTTTATTTTTCCCCTCTAATTTTGGCGAATCTTTTATTTGGTTTAAATCTAATTCTTACAGATTACTTCTTAAATTTTTAGTTTAGAATTGGTGTCCTTCTAACTGTTTTTAAGTCGGTTTTTTTTCAAAAATTATTAGTAAAATCATTATTTTAGGTTAAAGTAGCTAAAAATAGAAAAGGCTGTGAAATAAGCAGGAAATATTAAAAAGTTGTTTTGGTGAATCGATAGACTGATTGGTAGTGCGCTAATCTATCAGTCTGAGAGTTCAGGGTTTGATTCGCTCCAAAGTCTTTGGGAGTTTTCTGCAGGCAAGCCAAAAGCTTCGCAGGTAGTGTTGTTAAAAAAAAATAAACCAAAATTATAAGAGGACAACTGTCTAGAAAAACTGTCATATCGTTGTCAGATCTGGCAACCCTTTTATCATTACTGCTCATGAATTCTATTTTATGAGCTGAAGTGAACTACGGTAGAAAAAAATTGTATCAAGGTAAGGTTAAGGTCGTAATATTCTGAGTAATAAGATAAGTTTGTATAAATTGCAGGATTTCGAGTGGGAAATAATCCGAGAGAAATTCTCCAGGATCTGCTACACCTAAAAAATTGGTATTTGTAACTCTTTATAGGACAGTGGAATTAATGTACCTTATTATTGTACTTTAAAATGATACCAGCGACTGTAGTACAGTCAATGCCAAGCTGTATAAAGCCAAGATTATCAATTATTTGATGCCCCACTTATATAGAAGATTTAAATATTTTGCAAACACTTACTTCATAAAATGATAAATATTGAAAAGGTTGGTTGTTTACATGCAGTCAGAACGAAAATTAGAAGAGGAAAACATTTTAGAAGTAGAAGTAAAGGGTTTTCCATCAGACAGGGAAGTGTCAAAAGATCATCAGATCTGGCAACTCTATTATAAATATGCTAGAACAACACCTGCTGCAATTTTGTAAACTTCGGAAATATTTTATAGTAAAATGTTCTGAGTAATGAGGCGCGTATCTGATTCGATAGTCAATAGATAAAATTGCAGGGTTTGGTTTAGTAAGAATCCCAGAGATCTGCTATACACCAAAAAAATCTATTTTAGTAATTTTTTATAGGACGGTGGACCTGCAAGGCGAGCAATATAAATCCAAGATAATCAACTAGTTGGGGCCCCAATTTTATATAATGTTTAAAGAACATTCGTATATAGCCAACAGGGTGAGGCTACATGCCTCACAGCGAATCAAACAATGGACCTAATATTGATTAGTAATTTATGTGAAGTGAAAACGAAAATTAGAAGAGATCTGGCAACCCTATTATTATTTTCTCATAAGAGACTTACACCAGATTTACGCCTGCAAATTATACACAAAAACGTAGTTCAAAACGTAGTGTAAGCGGAAGGTAACAACTGCTTCCCTATCAAGTAAAAAATTTCAGGATAATTTAGTAATATCATGTACATTTTTTAGTTGCTATTTTGTAGCGAACTTTGAAAAACTTTAGGGTTGACGACACACCCCAGAGAGCAATCCGCAAAGCTAGAAAGTCCGGCGTAGCGTAAGGTCAACTCAGGTTTCGTAACAGAATATGAAAATTAGAAGAGGAATTTTCATATGGTTGTTAGATCTGGCAATCCTATTATTATTTATTATTTTATCATGACAGATTTACGCTTGTAAATTTTGAAAATTTATTTACAAGGTCAGCTCCACAATTTTGTATCGTTACATTTTGTCTAGTAATGAGTCTTAATTTTGGCTCAACGGATATGTCAGTAATTAAATATGTACGTACGATACGATACGTACGTACGAATATACGTATGTATATTGTATTTGGATTGGAAAAATGCACGAGAGATTCAACAGCTGAGACTTTATCCACAAAAAATACTGCTTAATTCGCTATATGCGCCTGTGAAATCATTGGTCACTACTTTTTTAAAAAAATGAGCCCAGTAACACTGGCTTGGACCCATATTATTAATTACTTTTGGTCCTAATCGGTACGGATGTTTCTGAAAACATGATCTTCCTAATATAATACATAAATTTTCTATAAAATTTTACAAAAAATTTTCTATAAAATTTTACAAAAAATTTTCTATAAAATTTTACAAGAAATTTTCTATAAAATTTTACAAGAAATTTTCTATAAAATTTTACAAGAAATTTTCTATAAAATTTTACAAGAAATTTTCTATAAAATTTTACAAGAAATTTTCTATAAAATTTTACAAGAAATTTTCTATAAAATTTTACAAGAAATTTTCTATAAAATTTTACAAGAAATTTTCTATAAAATTTTACAAGAAATTTTCTATAAAATTTTACAAGAAATTTTCTATAAAATTTTACAAAAAATTTAATATAAAATTTTTGATAAAATTCTGAAAAATTCTTCCAAAAAATTTTAGATAAAATTAAAAAAAAATCGATAAATTAAATAAATTTTTACAAAAAATTGTCGGTTAAAGTTTTAGAAAACATTTTAGAAAAATTGTTAAAAAAAATTTAAATTAAATTTTTATAAAAATTTACAACAACATTTTTATAAAAAATTTTATAAAAATTTTACAAAGAATTTCTTTAAAATTTAAAATTTTTAATAAAATTTTTACAAAATTTCTCGATATAATTTTTAAAAAAAGTTTTCGATATAAATTTTACAAAAAATTTTCGATAAAACTTTTACAAGAAAAAATTTTCTATATCTATATATTATATTTTTAATAATGTATGTTGTTGTGAAATTCAGAAATATAACAGAAAAAGGGATATTTAACATTACTATGGTGAAGGGTATGGACGAATATAGCACTCTTACTTGTTTGCGACTAGGAATATGCAAACCCATACACAGTATAAATTTTGGCTGACTTATGCGCCAACATTTTATCGAGAGAAAAGGACAAAACAAACTAGTTGCATTATCGTTCAGGTAAGTGCATAATGGTATAAAGTCTTTATTTAACACCTCTCGTGAAAACAACCTGTCTAACGACTTAACGATTACTGACTGCGTGTGTGTAAATAAATGTATCTGTAACTACATTTAAATATTTCAGTATATCACGAAACACATATGTATATGTACTTTCAACAGTGTGTATTTAATAGGATTTATATACAACCATTTCCATTTGAAATGGGGCAATTAAAAGCACTCATAAACCATATCAAAATAGAAGAAAAAAAAAACAACCTTTACTTACGCCCACCCTCTCAGAAATATACATATATTCATACAGAACCCCATACACTCAAATACTCGTACGTAAAATTTTAACCAGCTGTGTTTAGTGGTTTGAATTTTGGTTTTATTTTTCTGGCATTTAAATTTTTTTTTTTTTTCAGAAACTTAAAGTAGAGTAATTAAACTGGTGACATTTGGCTCAAATTAGACTAGAATTTTATTGTTATTAAAAGTACTACAAGCTTTTAAAATTGTATGTATAAAGGACAACAACATGTCGAAATGAAATAAAATGAAATACGTAATCAGTTCAAAATTAAAGGTCAGCAATGACATTAATAATAATTAGAATTAAATTACAAAAATAAATAAAGTGTAGCCCAAAAATATGCTATAGATTATTTATTTTATTGTAAGCCTATGTGTATGCAAGGTTTATTTATATCTAAATGTCAATAATGGCAGTTGTAAATTATTCAAATACAAATACTTAGAGTAAACAAATACGAAACGGGTAGAAGTTCGTATTTAACTAAAGGCACTATATTGTATTTACTAGCGTGAACAAAACAAATTTTTAAAATACGATTTTTTAACTCAGCGGTAGTATTTTTATTGGTTTTTGTTCTAATTATCAATGGGTGGCATATTTATTTTTGAAATAAAGCTATAAAAATATTAAATTGAATATTTGGAATATTTAATAATTCAAAATTTAAGGATTTTTTAGGTCAGGTATAAAATAACAGAAGTATGAAGTGCCAGGCTTCTAGTATGACTAATTATTTAGAAAATGAAAAGTAAACTTTAAAAATATACCGATTAATTCTTAAGAGATGCTTGGTTAGTAGTATATGGACTCTGGAGTCTAATAAGTTTTCAGTTTTGTTACAGGATTACCTGCCTAAAGTGCAAGCGAATCTTTCTGGAGTGAATGAAATCGAAATAGATGGCCAACGAAATCTATCAAAAGTTAGAGGGGTTAATATCTAAGACTATTCTAGACAAAAAGAGGATAACGCTTAGCGTAATGGACAATATTGTCCAAAAAGATGCCGAAAAGTCCGTTTCTACAGATTTTCATCAGTTCCTGGCTTGTGACTTTAACCTAAGTGAGTATGATGCGTTTACCAACGACCTTGCTTCGCATATCAATTCTAGTACATGGCTGGCAGAACCATGATTATACCCCTCGTTTAGGACTTGGAGATCATCTAAACTCCCGCCCCATTATTAGTGGCTTCTGTTGGTCTTCAACAATATACTGAACTAAATCGCTTGTGGCTTCTGTTGGAGTGCAGCACTACACTGGACTAAATCGTCCTTCTTTCGATTTAGGTTTAAACCGCAGCCACTACATTAATTTCCGAAGTGTCTTATTAATAACCAGACACAGGGACTGGGAAAGTCCCCGTAAGTCTACCGGTTCAAGTGATTTCAGTAGTTTGGTCGTTGGTTAAAACTCTTTCAGCTTAAGGCCTCGTTCAAACCACGAGGACTGGCACCCCATATATTCTGGAAGCATAAGTATTAAAGTGTTAGAAGTCAGCAAAGCAGGGATACGAGATACGATACGGGGCGAACGTCAATTTCTCTATTCTTCTTCTCAATTTACGCTATTCTATCAATTGAGTATATTGGCCCAATAAAATCTCCAATAAAAACCTATGGACAACAACAAGAGTCAAGAAATTCGACGCCACAAATGGAAGTGGATTGGCCACACACTCCACAAGCCACAAAACGACATAGCACGCAATGCACTCGATTGGAATCCTCAGGGAAGCCGTAGAAGATGAAGGCCTGCAAAGACGTGGAGACGTCTAGTTGAAGCAGAAGTCACAGAGAAAGGACTCACATGGAGACAAATAAAAACTCTAGCCTTAGATAGAACTATGTGGAATGATTTGGTTACGGCCCTATGCTCCTCTTAGAAACCACAGGAAAATACATCAGTCTGGGAGCTGCAGGGTCGATTCCCGCCAAAGATTCAGGGTGTTTTCTGCAGACATGCCAGATAAATAATCATGAGCGATGGTCGAGAAAGAGCTGAAAAGGTTAGAACTAAAAAATACTATTCCAGTAAAACCAAGGAAGAGCAAAAAACAGTACCAATAAATAAAATAGGTAATGGTATGGTAGGTCTTGCAATGAATGGGCTCAGTAAATCCGTCCAGATGACTGGGGATAGCTACATGTGGATGATTTCAAAAGACTGTTGTCAACAGCCAGTTGCGACGATCTTCACCGAAAGTTATGACAACAGTATTTTATTTACTGGCGGAACAAATCCAATCAATTTAATACCAGATTTCAAAAGACGTTGATGAAGCCCTTATACAAGGAAGAAAAACGAAAAAAAGGTTCATCAAACCCTAAGCTGGATAAATGCTTTTGTGGCAGAAAATGATTAGGCTAAGATGGCAGAATAATTTTTATGTGAATGTCCGGCACAAGCTGGCATTAAACTAAGGACCACAATCAGATATAAATGTTATAAATGATGATGATGAGGAATGAATGAATCTGTGTTTAATGAAGAGAGGCTACGAGTATCACTCAGTGACTCAGTGATCAGTAAAAAGGTGAATAACTACCAGTCGAACTTAAAGCAATGCTTCAGTATTCTTCTACACAGTAATTATCTTCACATATAATAAAACAGGCACTCATTTCCTGTCTATCTGTCTGCACGACTTTTTTTTGGGTTCGCATCACGTAAAAACTACGGGATGGATTTTAACAAAATTTTGTGAGGAGGTACCTTAGTATCCTGATTCCAATATAGGATACTTTTTTCCTATACACCGATTTAATTTTTGTTTACCGATTTAAAGGTACTGTATTCTTTAAGGCATCTTTTATTTTTGAAACCAGTATATTTTAAGCTATGATGCGCAACAGATGGCGCTGTTTTAAAATAATGAGTTATTCTTTTCCTGTCTGCCTTTTACAGGACTTTACAATAATTTTTAGAATTTAAGAATTTTATCCAGAGATGGGTACCTTTACATAAAGTAAATACGTAAGAGTCTTAAAGGTGTGGATTACTTTCAAAGCAAAATCGAACACAATAGTGTGTGGGTACAGCTAGTTTTATATATAAATATGTACATAAGACAAGGTTTGACGCTCTAATTTAGGTTTAGCTGTTATTTTTTATACTCGTACCCATTGTAAATAAATTTAAAAATTATTACCTCTTTAAACAATTCTTGAAAATATTATTTTTTGATTTCTCTCCATTGATTTAAATTTCTCTTGACGTAACTAAAACGCCTTTTAATACAAAACTCAATAACAATAGTTTCTTTTTTAACTTGTATAGTGTTTATTGATATTTTCAAAGCTTTAGGCAGTTTTTCTTTCCTCCTTCCGTTTTGTTAAACAAACACCAGAAGTTAAAAAATTTAAAAGTCTTAAAAGGTTCTTCAATACTTTTTATCAATTGTAGGAGGGCGGACATAAAATAAGAAAAAAAAATAAAGAAATCTTATGGAAAATGTACTCAATTTGCATGTATGGATTTGTTGCACAAACATACATGCCACAAAATACATACATATGTACATAAATACATACATGCCACAAAACCTAATATTTTTAAAAGTAGATTCACTACCTGTGTTTAGTTTGAAAATATAAAAACAGGATTTTATTTCAATTTCAGTTGTGCTGGTATAAAATATACTGAAAGGGACAAGTTTTCCGGCACTATGGGTTAATTATTTTTAAGTGCGGCCTGTAATTTTAGTTAAAAAGAGTGTTTTTGTGAAAGTGAAAGTGTGCATTTTCTATATCTCTTCTGGTGCCTTGACGGCCAGAAGGACATTCGGACATCTCTTAATCAACTTCTCTATGTATAAGGATTCAGAATATATGTATATACTTTATGGGGTCGGAAACGAATATTGTAGAAATTACACACGGAATGAAGGGTATAATGAGTGTGAGTTAAAGAAAAGTAGCATTAGTTATTGTTGCACGACAAATCCCTACGAGTAACTAGAGTAAGTGTACGTAAGAGTGCAAGGAATATCATCCATTGTGTACAAGTATTTCTTTTAATGCACTCCAAAATGTATACATGCATACATGCACACATACATACATGTTTATGCATGTATGGTGTATGACACCGTACTTGCTTTAAATGCTATATAATGCATTTATATGCAATATCATGCTTTTTTATATGCAGGTCCACATATTTAGCAAGTGCCATTGGTGCAAGCATGTATATATGACTAGTATGAATTGCAAGAGAGTGCACTACAGTGTTTCTACTTCTGGTTGACTTTGTTAAACAATAACATTTGGTTTTATGAGGCCTATGAGTGTTTTACATAAACATACATACATATTTAGAAAAGGTTTCTTATTTTGTTTTTATTTTTTCACCTCTTTGTTACTCACTCATCTACATGAAAACTCATGTAAATGTGTAACATGGAGCTCTGTAGATGTGAATTTTGTTATAGTAATTTTTTCATAGTGATTGTTAGACTGGGTGTTACAGTATGAATGTATAATATCTGTTTGTTTACTAGGTTAGCGAGCATGTGCTGCTGACGAGGTGGATAATGGTACTTCAAAGGTCAACAATACATAAATTATAAGAAAATATGTAGTTTCCGGACTCTTTAAATTATACAATAAATTCTTTTACAACAAAGAGTGAAAAATAAAAATTAAGCTTGAATGCTAGCAAGGGTGGGCGGGGGTGTTAAATTTGTAACTTTCTTTTGTCTTAAAGGTAAAATAAAATATGTTCATAACTTTTGTACAAAAACGTCGAACAAGTGTTGTTTAAAAAGTTTCTTTTTAAAATGGGACTCTTTTAAAAAGGGATCTTTCTAAGGTAAACTTTCAAAAGGTACATTTTTAAGGTATTTTTAAAGTACTTTTAAAGGTACTTTTTAATGTACTTTTTTAGCCAGTTCTTAAAAAGTATTTTTTTTTTTTTTCTTAAAATGTGTTTTGTGTAAAAGTACTTTTTTCTGCAGTGTTTTCTTTGAAAGCTCCTCTTTTAAAGGCATTTTTTAAAAACCACATTTTCTAAAAGGTAATTTAAATAAATAAATAAATAAAGACAGTAAAATTATCTTTTTAGATTTTTTTAATTTACACAACTTTAGAAGCCTCTTTTTTTTTGTAGCACATTTTCAAAGTTTTTTTAAGGTTTTTGTTAATTTGTTTTTAAACGTACTTTTGCTAAAGGTACTTTTTAAAGTGTGCTCCAACTATTTTGTATTTTATTTTACCTATTTTATAACAAATGAATTATTACGTTTTCAGGCCTTAGTTCGTAATTATAAAGAGTTAAAACAAACAAACTTTTTATTAAGAACACTTTTTATAACAAGTACTTTTTTTAAAAAGGTCTTATAACAAGCACTTCTTATAAAAACACTTATGACAACTACTAATATATAAAAAGGACTTTTAACAAGTACTTTTTATAAAAGGTACTTCTAAAAAATGTGCCTACTTCAAAATTTACTTCTAATAAATACTTCTATATAAAAATGACTTTTAACAAGTACTTTTTATAAAAGGTACTTCTGAAAAAATGTACCTACTTCAAAATTTACTTCTACTAAATAGCACATTTAATAAAATATATAATATAGCTTTTTAATACGGTATTTTATACTAAATAACTTTGTATAAAAATTGTTTTTTATTGTACTTTTAATAAAAGGTACTTTGTAAAGAATTCTATGTAGATAGGTACTTTTTAAGACGTTATTTTTAGAAAAAGTACGTTCTAAAGTGTTTTTTCTTAAGGTACTTCTAAAAGATATACTTCCTATGGAATTTACTTTTAATTAGTGGTACTATTTTGTAATAAAATTTTTTAATGTACTCTTCCTCGAAGGTACTTTATACTTAATAGCGTCGTATAAGTATGTGTTTTTTATAAAATGTACTTTTTAACTAGGTTTTTTAGAAGAGCAAATTTTTAAAGACCTTATTTTAGAAAATGTACTTTTTAAGAAGTCCTTTTTGGAAAATGTACTTTTGAAAAATGTATTTGCTATGAACTATTTTTGAATGGTACTATTTTTTATAAAAATTAGTTTTGTGTAATATAAGTTTTTAATTTACTTTTCCTCTAAGGTTATTTATATTAAACTAGCTGTGCCCACACACGTTGTGTGCGTCCTGACAATATTTTGTTCGATTTTGCTTTGAAGGTAGTCCACACCAAATTTTAAAACTCTCTCGCTGGATAAAATTTTAAAATTTATATAAAATTCTAAAAATTATTGTAAAGCTCTGTAAACGACAGATAGGAAATGTGTTACTTATTATTTTAAAACAGCCCCATCTGTTGCCTTAAAGTATACAGTTCCTTTAAAAAAAAGGCGTACTTTCTCTGCTTTTTTCTACTTTTTCTTAGAAATAAGATATTTTTGCGGAAGAAAGTATGCTATTTTGGAATCAGGATACTAAAGTACCTTCTCACATATCATACATATCAAATGAAAGCGCGATTCCAGAGGTGGTTTGGTTTTTCATGTGCGTTACACCTATAAAAAGTTACACGGCCTGAAAGTCGAATTATTTTGATAATTTTTAAGTAACAAAAAATGGGTTTGGAAAAATAAATATCAAAAATTTATTTTTCAATAAAATGCATGCAATTATATTTTTTTATTAAGAAATGTAGCAGAAACAATGAAAATATCCTAAAATTTAAATATTCATGACAACGCCGCAAAAAAATGGTGAAGTTTTTAGCCAAAATATGTACTAAAAAAATAGTCCGATTCGGTGGACGCGAAAAAATAGGCACATCAAAAAACTAATTTTATGCATCAATAATCTTATTTTCTGTTACTAAAATATGTATTAAAAGGTTTAGGTGTTTTCTATGACAACTTTTGAAATATAATGATTTTAAAAATCATCCATATTTGATATTTTTATTAAAATTATCAGTTGATAGTTTTAATATTTGATAATGTACGATAATAGTAGGCTATGCTTGAAACCAATACCAATGGTTATGAATATTTTCAAAACTTTAAAAAATAAAAATACTAAAAAGTTTTAAATAATGTTATATACAAAAGAGGTATACGGACACCCTAAATAATTAGAGATTGGTTATATTTTATAAAAAAAAAACTATACGCTTTATCATCTTGTATGTGAAATGATAGATTAATATTCCAAAAAATAATAATTACTGAAATGGGGGAATTTTGGGTATTTGATTGTCCTAGCACCGGAAAAATAAAAGGATTTCTAAAAATGTTAATTCATTTTTGAAAATAATAGGCCAAGAGATTTATGTGCCAAAAATTACATAACTCCTTCGATTTTTTTCCAATTTTACTGTGGGAACCGTTCACTGTGGGGTGGTGCCTCTTGCCACACAGCTAACGAAACAATGGCTCTTTTGCGCAACAAATTCAATGGCCGTGTTATTTCATGTGGTGGCGATGTCAATTTACCGCCAAGATCATGTGATTTGACACCGTTGTTCTTCTTTCTTTGGGGTTATTTAAAAAAAAAGATGTACGTCGATAAGCCAGCAACAATTCAAGAGCTAAAGGATGAGATATGCCGCAGCGTCGCCGAGGTCGCAGTTGCCATTTGGCCGATGTATTGTTCCATACATAATTGAACCATACCAATATTATCAAAATAAAAATAAATGACGATAATTTCCTAAATACCTTGTGTTTTATTCAAAATCAACATCGGCCCTTAAAATTTAAACACCCATTATATACTTAAAGGTGCTTTATTAATACGTATTTATTCAAAAAAAAATATATTAAAAAGCCCTATTGGGAAATATAATTTTTATAAAGAATTTTTTGTCGCTTATTTTTAAAATGTTTTTCTTCTAGAATTATTTATTTAAATAAGGATATAAATTGTTGTTGTTTCTTACTTTACATTGTTAAAAAAGTTTCCAAAAATAAACATCCGCCTTAACATATGCAAAACTTTTCTTTTCATTGCTCACATACAAATCAGGCAATGTAAAATCAAACTGCACTTGCTTTGTTATTTCAATTAGCAGATCTCATTAAAAATACATAATTTTAAAAGATAATTAAAATTTTATTAAAAAAAAATCCATCCTGAGCTTTTTAGCAAATTATTATTATTATTTTTTTTTTTTTTTGCTGAAGGTCTCCCCCACACACAAAAGTGGCATTTGTAAGGAACTTACATTGCAGAACTATATATTTATAGCAAACTCGTATGGACACTTTTGTTTTTGCTTTATCCAGTCATTTCTACAGGGTAAATTCTTGTAACCGAATTACGAGCATTTCAATTTTATTTATGGTAATTTTCTTTTAGTCTTCTTAATGAAAAATGTTTAGTATACAATTTTACTGCAGTCTCAGCAATTTTGTTTTGTGTGGTGGTTGTTTAAGCCATATGTTTTCGTTTTCTTTTCCTTTCATAGTCTTTATCTTTAAAGGTATATAGTGTGTAGTATTTTTATTTGATGTATGCCCAAGAGTTAGCTTGCAGTTGGCATTTTTCTCCTACCACTATATAATGGGTGATTTTTTTGAGGTTAGGATTTTCATGCATTAGTATTTGACAGATCACGTGAGATTTCAGACATGGTGCCAAAGAGAAAGATGCTCAGTATGCTTTGACATTTCATCATGAATAGACTTACTAACGAGCAACGCTTGCAAATCATTGAATTTTATTACCAAAATCAGTGTTCTTTTCGAAATGTTCAAATGTGACAAATTTTGTTCAGCGATGAGGCTCATTTCTGGTTGAATGGCTACGTAAATAAGCAAAATTGCCGCATTTGGAGTGAAGAGCAACCAGAAGCCGTTCAAGAACTGCCCATGCATCCCGAAAAATGCACTGTTTGGTGTGGTTTGTACGCTGGTGGAATCATTGGACCGTATTTTTTCAAAGATGCTGTTGGACGCAACGTTACGGTGAATGGCGATCGCTATCGTTCGATGCTAACAAACTTTTTGTTGCCAAAAATGGAACAACTGAACTTGGTTGACATGTGGTTTCAACAAGATGGCGCTACATGCCACACAGCTCGCGATTCTATGGCCATTTTGAGGGAAAACTTCGGAGAACAATTCATCTCAAGAAATGGACCGGTAAGTTGGCCACCAAGATCATGCGATTTGACGCCTTTAGACTATTTTTTGTGGGGCTACGTCAAGTCTAAAGTCTACAGAAATAAGCCAGCAACTATTCCAGCTTTGGAAGACAACACTTCCGAAGAAATTCGGGCTATTCCGGCCGAAATGCTCGAAAAAGTTGCCCAAAATTGGACTTTCCGAATGGACCACCTAAGACGCAGCCGCGGTCAACATTTAAATGAAATTATCTTCAAAAAGTAAATGTCATGGACCAATCTAACGTTTCAAATAAAGAACCGATGAGATTTTGCAAATTTTATGCGTTTTTTTTTTAAAAAAAGTTCTCAAGCTCTTAAAAAATCACTCGTTATATGTATAAACATATATATGTGTATGTAATAGGTCAAGCCTTAAAATAGGCAATATTTATGTTAAAAGCTAAAGAACGGATTGTGTTTGCTTACCTTGTTTAATTTATGCTTTTGTCTATTGTTTTTCTCTAAAGGCTTTAGGATATTTTTCGTTTGTTGTTTATTATTATT
The DNA here is from genome assembly GCA_949628195.1 of Phasia obesa. NCBI lineage: Eukaryota > Metazoa > Arthropoda > Insecta > Diptera > Tachinidae > Phasia > Phasia obesa. The sequence goes on along the minus strand of OX451216.1, from coordinate 134,693,513 downwards.
ATTCTGCCCCCTAAAGTATGTAGTTCATTTTAATATTATTTCAGCCTTTAACAACCACCTTTTTTTCTTTCTCTAAAAATAACTTTTATTAAACTAAAACTCTTTTTCAAACTTTTTTTTTTGTGGAAAAATATGTCGTTTTTAATTAGTTTTTCACTTCTTTGCACTTGACCGCACATTTGAGGCACTTGATGTGAAGAAATGAGTGGAATTAGGGTTTTTGTTGCTCAAATTAAAAAGCCTAATAAAGTAATCTGTCAATTTTGTATGTTGCCTACTTTAAGATTTGTGTTGGGGATTAAGAAATAACAGGGCTTAATACTATTTTTGTTACGGGCAAACGGCGGTAAGCATTTGTTTTAGAGGAAATATTTAAAGGATTTTTAGTTTAAATACTCTCCCCGATAATGGTGAATTCCTTATTCCCTGGTTTTAATTCCTAATTATCTTTCTAAATGCTTTATTAAACTCCTTAAATTAGGCTTTTAATAATAAAAAAGGGGAAATTAAACTTTTTTTTAGTTTTTTAATTTAATTGATTCAGTTTTTTATGTTATATTTGAAAAATAAATCTCTTAAACATAACTTGTATTAAAAATATTTCTTTCAAATCGAATAGCCTTGAAAATATTTGTATTGCATACTTGGAATATGCTATCTTGCACTTAAAATAATTGCATATTTTTAGGATGTTAACAAAATTATTTATAACTTTTTGGAAGCCAAATTTGATTTTAAAAGAAAAGAATCCCTAAGAGAAATCAATAAATGGTAATAGATGTAAGAATAAATAAGAGAATTAAATGCATTATACATAATTTTATTCAGTTTAAAAACTTTAAGTTTATTTTTTACTTATTTCTAGCTTGCATTTGTTAACTTTTTGTTATATGTTAGAAGGAAAAGAAAAATTTTTATAAAACAAACTAATGAATTTTGATTTCTCAGTGTTGTTGCGGCCATTTTATGGTCATTCCAATGAATAGTTTTAAAGAAGGAAAAACAAAAACTTTCAAACTTTTGTTTATAAAATATACTAGTATTAACCACCTCAATAATCCCCTATATATATTAAGAACTTGACTTCAAATATAAAAAATAATGTTAAAAAATTTAGGTAAAAAAATTAACTCCAGAGCTATTAGTAGATATACCAGCTAGCATGTACTGATAGTAGTGCATTAAAAAAAACAACCATAAGTAATTAACATTTTCTTTTCTTAGGCTATTGGTCCAATCGGGACAAAACTTTACATGGAGAGCGAAAATAAACATTCGAGTTAAATATAATAAAATAGTCACTCATTTCCTGTCTATCTTTCTTTCTTTGTGTTCGCATCACATAAGAACTACTGGATGGACCATAACAAAATTTTGTAAGGAGGTACCTTAGTATCCTTAGTCCAATATAGGATACCTTTTTCTGCAAAAATATCTTATTTCCAAGAGAAAGTGGAGAAAAAGCAGTGAAAGAACGCCGATTTGTTTTAACGATTTAAAGGTACTACATACTTTAAGGCATATTTTATTTTTGAAAGTAGTATAATTTAAGCAATGTTGCGCAACAGATGACGTTGTTTTAAAATAATGAGTAACTCATTTTCTGTCTGTCTTTTACATGAATTTTGTATGAATTTTAGAATTTTATCCAGGGTTGGATACCTTTATATAAAGTAAAATCCTAACAGTCTTAAAATTTGGTGTGGCCTACTTATAAAGCAAAATTGAACAGCTAAGCACAGCAGGGTATTTAAAAATTTTTAAAAATAATTGAATTAAACAAGACAAGTTTTCAAAAATTAAAAAAGTTTGCAATTTTTTTTATTTATATTATTTAATGCATGCTTTTAGGATTATTTAAATTTATTTATTTAAACTTATGTATTACAAAAACACAGTTATTGTGTGAAAATACCCTTTACTTTTTTATTTCATTATTAATAGTTGCCATAGTAATAAACCTTCTGTAAAAAATCAAGTTATCGACCTACAATGGTTAAAGCAAAACAGCAGTGTTTTAGATGGTCGGACAATGGAGCTGAGAAGTAACACTCAGGCAATTATGGCTACCAATTAATTGTGTTACTTTCTTTCGGAAAAGGGATAGATTTGAGGTAAGACAGATGGTGAAATAAATGAATAGAGAAAAGCTTCACTTGACAACACTGCAATGCACGTCATACGGGTATGTTCTGTAATCCGAAACCGAGTGAAATTGAATCCGAATGAAATTTTAAATTGTCATAACTTTTAAATCTTACAACATTTTGATATTATTTTTTATACATTTGATTAAAGACCATTCACATAACTTCCTTGATTGCTAATGTTGTAAAATAATAGGCGCAACTAAATGATATTTTTCTTTAAAAATTTATTCGATTTCAATTTTACTCGGTTTACAGAACATACCCGATAGTTATTTTTAGAAAAGTGTTGCAGCGCCTCTGTTGTCAAGTAGACACATTAGTTTTGAAGCTGTAAACCGACGATTTAGTGATATAGAGAAATACCCGCGAAGACGAGCGCTATGACATATACTGGAATAAATAAAAAAAACTAATACATATGCAGCCAGTTCCTATAATTGTTATTATTAACTTATAAATTTATTTAATTTTAATAAATAAAAATAAAATAAAATAAAATAAATAAATACATATCAGAAAAATGTATGTATGCTTGTCACGGTTGGGATATGAATCCGGCGACTCCAGCAACCCTGCAACCTTAGTAGCCGACATGCTAACAACCTAAGCTACAGCATCCTCAAAAAAAACTCTGACCCACTGTGCATTGTATAATACGTTAGCTTTATTGAATAGTTATCGATTTCATATTAGACTAATACAAAAGGCAGTGTGCTCTTTGATAAAAAAGTAATAAACTATTAAATGTCGGATGGTGGTAAAGAATAGCTTTAGAGCCCGCAATATCGGCTGTATATGATAGTAGTCTTCTTGCAGTTTAAAGGCCTTTAATCTGCACATTCATGATATTACTTTTGCGTCATTCGTTATAAAAATTATATTTTATAAAAAAAACTGCCTTTAATAAAAGAAACCTTACCAACTAAAAAGCCAGTTTAGTATAGAATAATTTTTTAAGGAGTATCTCTCCCTTTTAGATAATTAAAAAAATCCATTTTTAAAAGTACTTTTGCAAAAGGTAGATTTTTAAAAAGGGGGAAAAGGAACAATTACATAAAGTAGTTTTAAAGATATATATATATATATATATATATATATATATATATATATATATATATATATATATATATATTTAGATATATAGATATAAAAAAAAATTTTTTTTTTAAGTACCTTCTGAAAAAATTTATTTATTTTTTTAATTTAAAAAGTTTAAAAACTTTTTACAAAAAGTACCTTCTATAAAAAAACATTTCGTAAAATAGCCTATTTTTTTAAGGAGTATCGCTTCCTTTCAAAAAAGTAATTTAAATAAAAATTTATTTTTGCAAAAGGTACCTTTTCAAAAAAGTATCAAAAGTAACTTTTATATAAAGTAGCTTTAAAAAAATTAATTTTATAAAAAATATGTTCTAAAAAAGTAGTTTTTATTAAAGTAGAAACATTTATAAAAAATAAATTTATGAAAGTACATTTTGTAAAAATTATTTTTTGATAAAATTAAAAAAAGTAAATAAACCTTTTACAAAATGTACCTTCTATAAAAAATACCTTTCGTAAAATAGCCTTTTATTTTTTAAGGAGTATCACTTCCTTTCCGAGAAGTAATTTAATTAAATTCCATTTTTAAAAGTTCTTTTGCAAAAGGTACCTTTTCAAAAAGGTATCAAAAGTAACATTTATAAAAAGTAAAAAATTAATTTTATAAAAAATAGGATCTAAAAAAGTAGTTTTTATTAAAGTAGAAACTTTTATGAAAAATAAATTTATGAAAGTAGCTTTTGTAAAAATTAATTTTGTTGCGAAAATTAAATTTCTCCAAGAAGACTTTTCGCAAAAAGTACCATACATAAAAAAGTAAGGAAATGCATAAAAGTAAATTTTGTAAAAGGTAGCTTTTATAAAAATTACCCTTTCGATAAAATACCTTCTATGGAAAGTAGCTTTCTTAAGAATTACTTTTTGCAAAACTTACCTTTTTTTAAATTAACTTTAAGTGGAATAAAGTAAATATATAAATTACATTTTATAAAGTAGTAACTTTATAAAAGTACTTTTTGCAAAACATACCTTTTTTTGAAATTGGCTTTAAGTAGAATAAAATAAAAATATAAATTACATTTTATAAAGAAGTAACTCTAAAAAAGTACTTTTTCTAAACATACACCTTTTGCAAAAGATACCATTTCAAAAATACCTTTTATGGAAAGTAGCTTTTTAGGAAGTACTTTTTGCACAAAGTATATTTTGTATAGTATATAAATAAGACCATATCAACTATATATGACAATAGTCTTATGGCGAATCGAAGGCATATAATCTAAACATCCCTACGTAAATTTTATCCCCAAGTTAACTGCTTAGATTATATTTTTACATCACCTAGACACCATCAATCTATTGGACGCAACTGTTACTATGCATCAGCATGTCAAATCCCGCGATTTATAATTAACCCACTTTCATTTCCGCCGCAAACTCTTTAAAACAAGCGGGCAAAATTCTAGCCTTAAAAAGGATTTTAAAATTATTAAGTTTAGCTGGAAGGTGTGTTTCGGCCTAAGAAAATACTACCTGAAAGAACGAAATAAATGTATGCCAAATAGTTTTCAGATAATTATAGAACCATCTTCGTTTATTGATTAATTTGTTTGTGTTTCTTTATTTTTTGTGTGTCATTATCTCTTGCAGTTATTTGTTTGTGGCCATTATTCCAATATTCGTATTGAACATAATTGTACATGAACATGACTGGTTTTCTGTTCATTTTTCTTGACGAGGAAGAGGTGTGTGTTGTTGGAGAACGTAAAATATTAACTCTGATGTAAATGATGAAATATCAAAAATATTCATTAATTATAATGTAAATCTATGTACAAGTGTCGTTATTTTCTACAATTTCATTTACAACCAATGACCTTATTTTCTTGTTGTATTCAAGTATTTTTTTTTGTCATTTAAGACAATTAAGTAAATATCTGAACATTAGACACTTGTATTGTGATTAAAAAGTTGAGTTTGAATAATGTCAGAACAGAAAAATGTTACAGCACTTTATTTAATGAAATTTTTTTGGAAAAAATTAAAATAAAGTTCAGTTGATGTATTAATTAGGGGTCAAATATAAATGTACCTAAATGTAAAAAAGTAAAATTTTACCCCTTTCTCAAAGTTTTGTTATAAGTGTAAATGCTGTTAAAATACCGAAATTAGCGATTATGACCGATTTTTAATTTTTTTTCGGTACTTAAATTACACACTGAAAAAACAATTTTTTCACCTCAAAAATATCTTTTCATTCAATTTCACATTAAATTAAAAGAAAAATAGTTAATCCTTTAAAGTTTTCAAAAATTGTAAAAAAAATTTATAATTTTTTTCTGTACAGGACTTTCATTCCGCTTCGTAGGGGTCTGGGTGCACTCTTATTCGATTCTTTAGTAAATTTTACCACAATTTAGAGAAAATGTAGCTCAATCTACCATTTAGGTCCCATTCTTTTCCCCTCGGGGGCACTAATTGTCATTGTTGACACATTCTAATGCTCTGACGTAGTACTTCCAGGGGTATATGGAGGTTTCTGGAACCCGAATCTGAAAGAACAGATACATATGTGAATATAGGTCTTTCAAGGCCCGAACAGTGTTTATACGACTGGTACCACTGGAAACATTAACCGAACATTGACCGGTTATCACTGTAACCGGTTTTTGGTAAGACCAAGGTTTTGCTGGGATCGTGCATGGTTGTGCTGTTGCACTCTCAACAACAGACACCTATGGAGTGACAGGAGTTTAATAGTCTCCAAAGATCCCTAAACAAAGGGTTAGAACACAGATCCAGGCTTTCCATGTTCTATGAATTCCTACTCATTGTACAATATTCGTATTGTACAATATTCGTATTGTACAATAGAGGCCAAAATATTCCAAAATTTCACTCAGCAGTAAAACCACCGTCAGGTTAGGCCAACATGGTAGGTACTGGCGTTAAATCTGGACCACATTTGTAGCTTTCTTTGAGCGCAGTCTATATCTAAAGAAAGTAATTTAAACACTACTTTCGCAAAAACTCACTTTTAAAGAAGTAACTCTTTTCAAACAATCTTTTTAAAAAAGTACCTTTGATAGAAAGTACATTTTTCTAAAAGTACGCTTCTTTTTAAAAATTTACTTTTATTAAAAGCATTCTTTAAATAAGGTACCTGTTCTAGAAAAATATATTTTATTTAATTATATAGCTTCAAAAAAAAAATCACTTTCATAAAAAGTACCTTTACAAAAGCAAAAAGATCTTATCAAAAGATACTTAAAAAAATAACTTTATAAAAAAAAAACTTTATAGAAACTACCTTTATAAAAAGTACCATTATGAAAATGCCTTTTGCAAGAAGTATCTTGTGCGATACCTATAACTTTTATAAAAAGGGGATCTCTTGTAAAAAGTATTTTTTGTAAAATATACCTTTTGTTAAAAGTACCTTTTGGTAAACAAGGTACTTTAAATTTCAATTAAGTAAAAAATACCTTTTATAAAATCCACATTTTGTAAGAAGTACTTTAAGTAAAAAGATACTTTTATAAAAAAAAAATTATTCGTCTTTATTTCCCCATCCGTATTAGGATCTCAGCGATCATACATTAAGAAGTGTAAGTATACATATTACAGAATATATTTAATAATTCATACAGCAATGATGAGTTGTCTATTCTTGGCTGCATTTAGGAGACATCGTTCATCTGGGTAGTCTGTCTATTCTTGTATATTTCGTAGCTACGACATCTCTCTTTTTCCTCTTCAACGTTTTGCTTCCATATTGCCTTTGACACTTATCCGGGGGATCTTATATTTGTCATTTATTTATTTATTTATTTCTTAGTTGGTAGCTTCTACAACAAAACTAAAGTTTTCTAAATAGTAGAAGATCAATTTATGTAAATGGTTAACAAATTTTTAAAGAAAATAATTATAGATTTTAAAAACATAAATAAAAAATAATAAATGGATCGATTATCAGAATAACATATTACTGTTAATAGTTTTTTTTTTTAAACATGGCATATTAATGTGAACAACATCAATTGAGTTACATTAAGTTCCATTAAAATCCTGTATCAGGAATAATATTGAAAAATTCTTTTTTTAAATAGTAACGCGTTGCATGTTTCTCTAATAGTTGGAGGAATACTATTCCAAAGACGTATTGCGGTTACAAAGAACTGCCAGCTTGATATTAATGTGTGATATCTCAGTTGTATTAAAGTTTTGTTTCGGCCAAAGCGACTGAATCTAAGTCGGCTATAGAGATGATCAGGTTCACGGGTAGTTATAATTTTATGTAAAAATATGAATGTTCTTATTTTCAATAGGTCGCCGTAAGGCTTGAGTTTAAATACATATCTTGTAATATTGTTGAAGGTTACATTAAGTCTTGATTTGCTTTTAGCGTCAGAATTGGAAAAATTTTGCAGGCATAAGTTAAAGTTGGGTTTAGATACGTTTTCGCAAGTAGTAGCCTTATCTTGAATGGTGTGCAATACTGTGTAGGCCATAAAGTTCTCAGCATAGAAAAAGTTTTTCCACAAGCGCTTGTGATATGATCTGCCCAGGTTAATGTGCTATTAAAAATTACTCCCAACTTTTTGGCTTTATTCACAATTTCTATTTTCTGATTGTTAACATAGACCTGTGGTATTTCCGCAACATTCTGTGACCTTTTATGTAGTAAGATGCATTTTGATTTTTTTGGATTTAGACTAAGACCATTAATAGAAGCCCATAATGAAACTCTTTCCAAATCATCGTTTAATTTTCCTTCCACGTTTCCGTTTTTATTACTTATGGACAATTGAACATCGTCTGCATACATTCTAATATTGCAATGTGTTAATTGATTTGGTAAATCGTTAGCATAAATTGAGAAGAGTAAAGGACCGAGAATTGAACCCTGTGGTACACCCCTAGTAATAGAGAGAAAGCTTGATGTTAACGATGAATTAATTGCTACATACTGCTGCCGACCGCTAAGATATGACATCATTAATTTAGAAGATGTTGAGGAGAAATGCATAATTTTTTCCAGTATGTTTTGGTCAACTATATCAAATGCCTTTGAATGGTCTAACAACACCAGCATTACCATATTACCATCATCTAACTCCTTTCTAAGTTCTTCAGCTACATCAGTGAGAGCGGTGATACAACTAGGCTTAGCACGACATCCAGATTGTTTGATTGTAATGAGATTATAGTTGTTAAGATATTTTTTGTTATTTGACTATGAATTAGCTTTTCAAAAGCCTTTGATAGGTACGGTAGTATAGCTGTTGGACGATATTCAGAAGATGATTTTGGGACCGGATAGATTTTAGCTTGTTTCCATCTTATGGGAAAGGTGCTAGTTGTAATAATATGATTAAAAGTATGGGTTATTATTGGCAATATGTATTTAAGAATCATTTTCAAGAAAGTCGGATAAATACCATCATCCACCTGTGGCATTCGATTTGATAGATAAACAGGTTCTCATCAAACATCAAACTGACTAACACATTCGAAATTGAATAGTTTTTCAGGTAAGTTATTGTCCTGATAGTTTTCATAATATGAATGGTTCGCATGTATCATCGGCAAGTTAATAAAGTTTGCATTTAAAAGATTTGGATTACAAGATAGATTTTCATCGATAGATTTTTGAGTCACAATTCCAAGTTCCTTTATAGTTTTCCATGTTTTACGTTTTCATTTCTCATCATATGTCCTAAATATGCGACAGTTTTTGTTCGGGTGATTCATATCAATTGTCGGTCAGTATTCATTCTTTTCAGTACTTCATCATTCGAAACCCGATCGGGCCATGGAATCTTTAGTATCTTTAGTCGGTATATCAATATTTCAAATGCCTCAAGTCTCTTTTTACCCGCTGCTTTTTCTGTCCATGTTTCAGATGCATATAAGAGGATGGATCACATATAACACTTAATAAACCGTATTTTAGTCGCAAGGCCTACATCGGGACTAGATAAATTGCATTTTTATTATAAAACGTTATGGGTAATTAGCATAATATTAAATAATTAATATTTAAATTTCCAAAAATTTTATTTATAACTAAATATGCAACTGCTTGTGGAAACCTTGGCAACACTTGTTTTTTTTTCGATTCTCTTGCGAGAACAAAATTAAATTGTGTATGCTTTTCATCACACCTTACGTCTGCATAAAGTGATGGCAAAATAGTATCCAAAATTAGAAGGACAGTAAGGAAAAATAAAAACGTGGTTTGTTTGTTGGTGTTTTGTTGAAGCTTTAATATTCGGTAATATTATTCTATTAACATGCATAATTCTCATTGTGTTTTGTAGAATTTTATTACTTATAGAGTATTTTTGGCTTCTCTTAAATTAGAAAAAAGGTTTCCTGATGATCTGGCCTGAGCAACCAGTGAAATACGTATAGGGACTAGCTCTTTCCCCCAACAAATAAATTGCATTTTTATTATAAAACGTTATGGGTAATTAGCATAATATTGACTTTATTATATTTGAAATAGGCCTTTTTGGCCATATATATGCAACATTTTATTTCACTCGATGCATCCCATTGGTCGTTTATCAGGACTCCTAAATATTTAAAATTTTGAACTCGTTCCATTTTCGTATCTTTTATTCATAGTGACGTATTATTTTGCGTAAGATTTCTTCTACTGATAACCATAGACGTCGTCTATAAAAAACTAGCTTTTATAAAAAATGTATTTAAAAAAAACGACTTCTTCTAGGATCAAGTGGTATGGAAAGGAGTATATCTTGAAAATACATCTTTTTAAAATCGCCCTTTAAAAACGTATTTTATATAAATAGTTTCATTTTAATATATTTCTAATTTACACTTTCCTACATGTTTTAATTGCTTATTTTACATGATTAAATTTAAGCTGTAATTATTATAAAAATAACACTAAATGTACATTTTATTAATAAATATCGATTAATATAAACATGTATGGGATAACAAATGCGTGCCTACACACATTAAATGGTGTAATATTTTCATAGATTATAAAACTACTTTTAAAATAATAATTTACACTTCATCGAAAGTAATCAACAGTACATATGTATATATGTATACATGTATTGGAATATTGATGAGTAATTAGATCTACGTAAATGACTGGATACATACATTATAGACCTTGAAACGTTTATCAAGTTTTTGATTAAAATACGCACGTTTTTCACTAATGACCCGTTTTAATTTATTATGAATTCATTTAGAAACTTTTTAATGAATAATAGTTCAACGCATATTGAACAAGTTAGTAATAACAGGTAGAGAAGAGATCTTGAAATCCGTTTGTTTTATAGAGTTGGGTAACTCAAGACTGTATATAAAATGCAGAGATAATTTAATTAAAGTCAAAATTCAGAAACATGTCAGGTGTTGATAGATTTTATCGTCTTATTAAGTAGAAAATATTTTTTTGGATATGGTTGATATGTAAATTGTATTGAAATTCAATAGAAATTCTGCAGAGATTCAAATTAAAATTGTGCAGCGTTTAAGGGGTTTTATTATACCGTGTGGCGTAAAAGTTATGTCATGACATAATCTGAACCAACTAACATTTTCATAGAAATGTTAAAATAGGCTAATTTTTTTAAGTTTATTTGAACATGTAAAACTGATGGCCTTAAGTTAAAAAAATTTTATCAAATTATCGCCTGCCGAGTTGTCACAAATACAGCTCAGTGCTTTATATTAGGAATAGCGCCACCCAAGATTTTTTATCTTTAATTTGTTACTCTGGTAACTTTATTACAATGCGATATTCCAATGGTAATTAAAACCCTCTATATTAGAAATAAAATTAAAAACATTACCAACATGTTAGTCTTAAGTATAGACTGACCATGTTAATATTTTTCAAACGTCTTATCATGGTTGTTAAAACATTTGTTATAAAAGCTCTTGTTTAGCCTTACAATGACGTTGTTGTTCTATTTTTGTTCAACAGTTTTATTTTCAAACAGCGCCATCTGTTGCTCACCAGTACTAATACTCTCAGCTTTGCTATAAGCATTAAAATAACATTGATGGAAAACAGAAAATTGTAGTCAATTAGAACGTGAACTTAAGCACATACTTACCACCTATAAAAACATAAACAAATTAACACCGTTGTTCTGTCGGCATTATGTGTGTGTCTAGTTCAAATCGATGGCTAATAAAGACAGGGTGTATCATAACCTGATAACTATGTTCATGATTTATTTAACTTATAAATTTAATGTTACAATACAATTATAAATTATATTCTAACTTAATTTACCGAGTATAGTAACGCAGGCCATTAATCGTTGTGGGAATCGAACCCATAACCTCCCGACTGGTAGACTGACAGACTAGCACACTACCTACCACCCTACCAGGGCATGATTATAATCAGTAGTTTCCTTATTTTCATAAAAATAGTAGTGCCATAATTTTTTGAACGGAAATTAACCACACTTTAAAAATTGTTTAAAACTTAGAATGTAATAATCTATACAAATAATAAAATAATAACTAATTTCTTGTCTGTCTGTCTTTCTGTTTTTGTGTTCGCATCACGTAAAAACTACTGGTTGGATTTTAACAAATACTGTGAGGAGGTATCTTATTATTCCGGTTCCAATATACGATACTTTTTTCCCCAAAAATATCTTATTTTCGAAAGAATGTGGAGAAAAAGCAGTGAAAGTGGGCTGATTTTTTTTTACTGATTAAAAGGTGCTGCATACTTTAAGAAATCTTTTATTTTTAAAAGCAATATATTTTAAGCCATGTTGCGTAACAGATGGCGCTATTTTAAAATAATGATTTTATATAATTTTTAGAATTCTATCCAGGGATGGGTACCTTTATATAAAGAAATAGGTAAGAGTCTTAAAACTTGGTGTGGATAACTTTCTAATCAAAATCGAACCAAATATTGTCAGGATGCACACAACGTGTGTGGTCACAGCTGGTAATTATTAATACAGGGTGGGCCAAAAGAAACCAAGGGGTGTAAAAGTTTAATAACTTTTTTGTTTATTAACTTTTTTTATTTTTTCTTTCAGATTAAATGTTAAATGTCGGCGATATGCTCTTTGCGTTAAAATAATTGATCTCTGGTTTAAATAATAAAATTCTATTGTTCTGGTTCTCTGTTCAGTTGTGAACCTCTCCATTATAAATTCTCCAAGTGTTGTCTATATAATCTGAAAGAAAAAATAAAAAAAAGTTAATAAACAAAAAAGTTATTAAACTTTTACACCCCTTGGTTTCTTTTGGCTCACCCTGTAATAGTTTAAGCACTATTGTCGTGCCTCGATGAAATGATCTGAAACGAATAAAAAAAGGACGGAATTCGGTGGCCTAAGCTGAAGCCTTCTATAGTTAACTGCAGTCGTATTGTAACGCTTAGTAAAAGGGCATGTTTTGCGTCGTTACATTATGATTCAAAAAGAGCTTAGTTTAGCAGTTGGTACTTCTAATAATCACAGGCAGTTAAAATTTGAGCAACTTGGCAAAGAAGTGATTTTGAAACAATAGGATAAATGTTATGTCACAGTTATGCCTCACAGTAAACTGTCTAGTGGAAAAAAAAAATCAAAAAAATCGAATTTATCAATAAAATACATATGGGATGAAACTTGAGACTCCCATGATTCCAGAGGTGGTTTGGTTTTTCACGTGCGTTACACCTATAAAAAGTTACACAGCTTTAAAGTCGAATTATTTTGATAATTTTTCCATCATTTTTAAGTAACAAAAAATGGGTTTGGAAAAATAAATCTCAAGAATTAATTTTTCAATAAAAATGCATGCAAATTAATTTGTTTTATTCGGAAATGAAGCAGAAACAATGAAAAAATCCTAAAATTCAAATATTTATATTAACACTGTAAAAAAAATTGTGTAGTTTTTAGCCAAAATATGTCTTTTAAAAAAAAATAGTCAGCTTCGATGAACCCGAAAAAATAGGCACATCAAAAAACTACTTTTATGAATCAATAATCTTATTTTCTGTTATATAAACTAAAATATGTATTAAAAGGTTTAAGTGTTTTCTATGCCAACTTTTGAAATATAATGATTTTAAAAATCATCCATATTTGATATTTTTATTAAAATTATCAGTTGATATTTTTAATATTTGAAAATGTACGATAATAGTAGGCTATGTTTTAAACCAGGGCGAACTAATATAAGGTGAGTGGACGGGCGAATGCTTTAGAATGCCTAGACAAAACAATTAAGAAAGAAACGACTTGAGCACACTCGAAAAATAAATAAAGTCCTAATTTCTTCTGATCCATTTATTTCATTTAATAGAAATGCAAGAAATACAAGCAGCTTTTACAACAATAATCAAGAAATTAGTAATTACATAATAGTAGATGAATCTATTAACACTGATTCAGACTCAGAAACTTATTTTAGTGATTAAGAAATTGTTTACAATTGTTATGTTATTTGAAAATTTTGTAACTTTATTATTAATCTTTATCTTAAATAATAATTTAATTTTAAAATATTTAGTGTTGTCAATTTGGTAACACTGTTCATATAATGTTATTTGAATACCAATGGTTATGAATATTTTCAAAACTTTAAAAAATAAAAATACTAAAAAGTTTAAAATAATGTTATATACAAAAAAAGGTATACGGCAACCCTAAATAATTAAAGATTGCTTTTATTTTATAAAAAAAAAACTATCACGCTTTATCATTTTGTATGTGAAATGATAGATTAAAATTCAAAAAAATAATAATTATTGAAATGGGGGAATTTTGGGTATTTAATTGTCCCCGCACCGGAAAAATAAAAGGATTTCTAAAAATGTTAATTCAAAAATTTCATTAAGCTACCTTAACTCCTTCGATTTTTTTTCAGTTTTACTATGGGGACCGTTCACTGTGTGCCTGCCCAATTTTCTAACCTGAATCCAATAGAAAATGTATGGGGAGACATTAAAAAAACAATTTCAGACAAGAGTCCGTCGAAAAAAATCACATGTGAAATGCATGGCAACAAAGTTTTTTTTGTTTTTATTTTAAGAATTTATTTTTAACATAGGCACTGCTATTTTGTCGTTTTATGGTATTTTTAGTTTTTGCTCGCAAAACATTTGGCAAATTGACGATTTTTTTAAATTAACAACTCATGCTTTGGGGTCTGTGTCTGTTCTGGTAATTGTAAGATTAAAAAAAAAAATCCGAAAACGACTGATCACGCAGTCCGTAAATTGCTCAAATAACAATAATTCCACATTCAGCTTATTACAAACTATTTTTAAACTGGCTACAACATAGTCATGTCAAAGTAAAATCTCATTTGGACCTATTTGTAAAACATAAGGCAACAACATAGTCATGTCAAAGTACAATGTCATTTAGCCCCATTTGTAAAACATAAGGTCTATTAACTTTATGATACTACTTTTGTGTTACCCGTAGTAATAGGCTTCGTTTATCTCTGAAAGGGTTTTGCCCATCATAGCAGTCGTATTCCGATTCATTACTTTAACTTGACTTAAATACTAAATATTAATATAACAATAATATATATATAATTTGTTTCGATTTTTAACAAACTGTGATACCACCTATTTTTCCAATTCTTTACCATAACTCATAGAAACAAAAATTTTTATGTATATATTACATAAAGAAAATAAGAATTTAAAGTATATTGGAATAAAAAAATTATTATTTTCGGTTTGAGGTATCAAGTAAACTACCCCTTGCTCCCTTCCGATTATGCCCAAAAACTATTCAGCTCTTCATCTCCATATACCAAAGGCATATACTGAATTTCATTTAAATATGTCATACGGTATGACCTTTAGAGCGTTTACTAAACTTGGGGGTAAGGAAATTAACCCTTGCCCCCTTCTGATTATGCCCAAAAACTATACAGCTCTTTATCTCCATACACCAAAGGCATATAATGAAATTCATTTTGATATGCCCAACGATATGACCAGTAGAGTGATCAGATAATTGGGGTGTCAAGTAAACTTCCTTCCTTCCTCCCGATTATGCCCAAAAACTATACAGATCATCATCACCATATACTAAAGATACAAGCTGAATTTTTTTTTGATATATCCGGTATGACTTATAGAGCCTTTACAAAAATAGTAGACATCATCGCTAAAATAGTCGAAATGGTTTCAGGAGACCTCAAAACCTATAAATCCGTTAAAATCCCGATATCCATTTTTTCACGATAACTATACTTTGCCTATACTGCGCACTGTTATTTTATTTATTCAATAATAATTTATAATTTTATATTTTGGTTGGAATAAATAACCATATAAATTATCGGAAAACATTTTTTTCAAAATGTTAGTCCTATTAGACCCCAATTATATCTTTTATAAGCCTTCTATAATTACTTTTTCTCCTGCTAAAAATAGTTTTGTAAACAATTCTTGTTGTTGTTTTTTTTTCAAACAATTATTACCAGCCTTTTTTTCGCAGTCAACAACTAAAACCAAACAATATTTATGTCACTATGACATCAAAGCAGGTCAAGAGTGATTGATGAACTTGTCACCGACACATATGTATGTACGTACATACAAGCCCAAAATGCAACCAACAAAGCGCCGCGACATAATGTCTTAAAGCAAAATTTAACAAAAACAAGAAAAAAACAACAAAGTATTTTTAACAAAAATAAACAGGTAAATATAACAACAACAAGAATATTTATGCAACGAAAAAAGCAGTAATGAGTACGTCAAAAATATGTGTAACAGTCATTAGATATGTAGTGCTGGAAGCCAATGATAGTTTTAGCAAATAAACAACAACAGGTGAAGGCTTGCAAAGACGTTTAAATTGTTATATAAAACGCCTGTTTGACTTACGATTGCTAAATATTTTCAATTACGTAATTGTTTAAATTAATAATAAAAAAAAATAATTAATTTGGCTTTAATCACAAAAACGTGCTACGAATAAAATCTCAATTTAGTAGAGGCCGTTTTACACTATAACACAATACTATTAATACTCTTTTACAAAATACCACCCTGATGTAATTAGTTTTTGAAATTTTACAAAAAATAATAACAACTCATCATGTCAGGCTTTCATTTTCCTCAAAATTATTAATACTTGTATTATACTGTAAAACGACCTTAACCAAATTGAAGAAAATAAATAAATTTTTATAAAACGATATTTTGAAAATATTATACCTGTGGACTTTTGACACAACAACTTAAGTCGTCATATAATAGTCGTCTTTCATAGGGTTTTTCTCCTAAAATGTTCATTTTATCATGTGCCTATTCTACTCAAATTGGCATATCTCTATATTTAGCAGACTTGGGGGATGTTAATTACAGTCTGTAATTAATTACACAGTCAATTACGCAATTAAATGTAATTGTAATTGGATATTTTCAATTTTTAATTGTAATTGGTGTTTTTTTTTTCAATTACACATGGCATATAATTTGTAATTTAAAATTCCAAGTTTTCAATTACAATTACTTATAACGTATAATTGGGAATATCTAATTACACATTGGAAACAACCAATTACACATTACGTGTAATTATAATGGTAATTCAACTGTAATTGAAATTCCTCATTTATGATATTTATAAAAGTATTATGACGAAAAATTCAGTTCTTATCCAGTTGGTTCAGCATTAGAAAATCAGTTTTGCTTTTTGCTGAAAATTTTTTCAAAATTAGACTTAAGTTATTTGACCAAAAGACCACAGATGTATATTTATACATTATATATTATATTCATATATTTTAAGTTCAGGGGAGTACGCATTCTTA
Source organism: Phasia obesa (assembly GCA_949628195.1). Lineage (NCBI taxonomy): Eukaryota > Metazoa > Arthropoda > Insecta > Diptera > Tachinidae > Phasia > Phasia obesa. The sequence continues at coordinate 134,676,516 of OX451216.1, read as the reverse complement.
TAGCAGTCATAGATACTAGAGCTATTGCATGGGTTAGTTTAGCATACGTAGGTGCCGATACCAGGGTAAGAAAATTTAATTCTACGCTGAATAAGCGTAGACCTTATCTTGATGTTAAATGTAAGCATCTTAGTAAACGACTTAACACAGTTGTGTTGAAAGCAACACATTGGCATTACTAAGCAGCTGTTGGTTCAAAATGTCATCTCCTAAGTGAGACAAACAAGCTTGTTTGGTGCTCAAGAAACCCTTTGATAGGAAAGCGAAATATATTTCGGAAAATTAACCGACCACAACAAATATTATATATTTTGTTTTTAGTTAGACCAGCACTCCGGGACATGCCCCTACTCATATTAAAAATTGTGCTGGAGCTAGAAAATGAAATTATGCAATGGAGGAAAAATTAAAGGGTGTCCTCAACGGTGATGCAATTTGATTTACATATATGATCTTTTCTTTTAAACCGTTGTTAACAGATACTTGAAATTTACACAAAACATATAGGTCTACTATAACAAAAACAAAGTATAATTTAACTTTTAAATTTAAAGGGTGTTCCGATAGCAATGTAATATGAAGTATATGGGATTATCTTTCGAAACGTTATAGACAAGCACTTGAAATATAACCATATTCGAGTCTATATTACTACATATATCAATAGCAAGAAGAACAAAAAACTAAAAAAAGGGTGTGCCCATAGGTACCTCAATTTGAAGCATATGAATATGTCTTTTGAGCCATTATAGATAAACACTTAAAATTTTCACAACATGTGTGTTGCTGTATCCGCTTTAACAACAAGTATAATATTAGAAATTAAAGGGTGTCCCCATAGGTGCTGCAACTTGATGTATGTGACAGACACTTGAAATTTTCACAAAAGATATACTTAAAAAAATTAACGGGTGTCCCAATAGGTGATGTAATCTCATGTATTTAAGCTTATTTTTGGAAACGTTATAGACAGACATTTGAAATTTACACAAAAAGTGTATTGCTGTATCTGGAAGTACAAAAAAATAAAAACAAAATTTAAAGGGTGTCCCCATAGGTGCTTTAATTTTACGTATATGACCGTATCTTTTGAACCGTTATATCTAGACACTTAAACATTTTCACATGCTATAACATTTAGTATATAATTTAAAATTAGCAATTAAAGGGTGTCCCCATAGGTGATGTAATTTAAAGTCTATAGCCTTATATTTTAAATCGTTATAGATAGATACTTTGAATTTAAACATAACAAACAGTTACAAAGTCCACAACAACAAGTATAATAAACTTAAAGGGTTACTCCTTCGGTAACTTGGAAACTTGGGTTAATGCTTATAGATTATTCCCTTTTGAATCTTTTTTTAGTTTTGATACTAGAAGTCGATTTATTGCAGGAATTAGTATTTTTATAATTAACTAGCTCTGCTAACTTTTTAGTGCCGCCTTAAACTATGCTTAACTTATGGTTATGTATTTTCTTTATAAAACAGCTCCATCTGTAAGTGGTTATGGTTTATGTATTCAGTTATGCTTCAGATATGGTTTATGTATTTACTTTACTATTAAAATAACTGCATACTTTCACTGCTTTTTCTCCATTTTCTCTTGAAAATAAGAAAAATTTTGCGGAAAAAAGTATTCTACAGTGACAGTAGGATACTAGGTACCTTCTCACAAAATTTGTGTTAAAATCCATCCAGTAGTTTATACGTGACGCGATCGCAAATGAAAAGCAGACAGACAGACGTACAGAGAGACGGAAATGAGTTACTATTTTATTATATGTGTAGATAACCTGTAAGGATTGTAATCCAATGGCTTAATAATAATAATAAAGTTACATCATCTGGACTAGCTGCCAAGTCTTGTAACTTTAACAAATTTCAGCATAAGAAAACAGCAAAACTCACATAACAAGGCCACGGAAGACTATTAACATCGATCGGCATTAATTGAAAAAAAAAACAATATAAGCAAATAATTATTTTTAAAAGCTTATTTTCCATTTCAACATATCTTTTACTATTGAAAACATCTTTAATGAACTTTTAATATGTTTAAACATAAAATTTAACAATTTTTTTTCGTATATTAAATAATAAAATAAATGCATATAAAAATTTATTATAAAAATTTGTTAAGGTCATTAAACAAAAAAATAAAATTAACCGTGAAAACAATGAACAATTAAAAAAGCAAAATATTAAAAAAGAAAAAAATAAATAAATAAATAAAGAAGAAAAAATAAAACATTACATTGTTAACTAATATTATTTTAATTTATTTATTTACTATACAAAACAAAGATCAAACAAAACTATAATTAAATTTTTGTTTCAGTTTTTTTTTTTCGCCCTTTCAAAGCAAAGGAAGATAAATTTCAAATAAAAGCAAAAAACTTGAATAATAATAAAAACAAAATTTGCATGCTTTAAATTTTTGGCAAGAAATACCACTACCATGTGAGCAAACATCCTTTAAGAGCTGTGCAAAGAGATGCCACGAGTACTTAATGGGAACAGTACAGAAAGAAAAAAACATTTATTTCATAAGAATAAAAACTTGAAATAACAAACGACAAGCACAGAGGCATGTGTGCTTGATGCACATAAGAACATACCAGTAGTTCATGGCATACAGTGGAGGATTTTGCAAAAAAAAAAATGGAAATAATTCTGTATTCGTAAGACGGGTAGTCTAACTTTGTTGTACTTCACACAACTATAGAAGATGTAATTTTTTAAACATCTCTATGCATATACTAAAATAGTAACTTATTTCCTATCTGTCTGTCTTTCTTTTTTTGTGTTTACATCACGCAAATAATAGGGAATGGATTTTAATAAAATTATGTGAGGAGGTACCTTAGTATCCTGGTCCCAATATAGGATACTTTTTTTCCGCAAAAACATATTATTTCCAAGATAAAGTGGAGAAAAAGCAGTGAAAGTACGTAGATTTTTTTCCGTTTGAATTATACCTCCTCGTTATGGCGGCCGTTAAAAGGCTTCTAGATAGATCTTGTCTCTGCTGGCAGGTTGGCTAAAGCTAGTCCAACCAACTCTGGAGATTTGACAACCATCAGTCTTAACATAGATATATTTTTTTCTATTAATAGTACACAGGAAAAATTTTCTTGCACCAATTAAAGGTTTTAATTAGTTTTAAATTAAAGTTCAATTAATTTTTTAATTAATTCAAATATATATTTGTTTAAAACAGAACAAACTAAATTCCTAATTAAACAAATAATTGTATCAATTAATTTCTTAATTGATTTTTCATCTGAAAACAATTAAAACTTTTAATTGGTGAAAATATTTTTCTGTGTAATTAATTTAAGTCAAAAAACAGGTAGATGTTCTCGATTAAAATTTAAGGAGAAACCAAACAGTTCCACAAAACTAACACTGGGAAATAAAAAAGAGCGATAAGAGTTTTTATCGTAAAAGAAGCAAAACATAAAAAAATGGTAATAAAGCTGTACTAAGTTGTAAAAAAAAAATCACGCATTATTATCATTATTTCTTAAGGACGAACCGGCCTGTTTTAAATTTTCTGCCTTAAAAAATTGTGCAGTCCAATAACGCAGTGGTCTAGCAATCAGCCTCGCCTTACTTTATCGTATTCGACTTTATGTAATTCTGTACTATAATTGTACTTTTCTTACGGTTATATCTATATATTTTCTTTGGAGTCTTGGTGGAGTACCCTTAAAAACTCAAAATAGTTATTACCACGTTTTAGGGATTAAATGGTGTAGAAACGTAAAAAATCTTGGAAAAACTATAAGAGTACATTTTGTACTTTCAATACAAAGAAAAAAGAAGTTGATCAAAAATTTTAATTTCCATAAAAAAATAACAAACAAATCTGCTCATTTTAGTAAAATATAATTAAAACTACAATCTGATATGGGTGGGTAAAATCTGCATTTCTGAAAATAGTAAATGTCATTGTAGTGTTCAAACACACATACACACACCTTTTTAAGATCTGTCAGTCATACTTAAAAATTTAACCTTGTCGTTTTACAAAATGCTGGCTGTAAATATTACACTGCATAGTGGGTCTAAGAAAAGTACTTTTGTACTGCAATTTAGTACAAAAAATTATTTTGATTTCTTGTTTTTGTTATTTTTGGCTTCTCTTCAATTTCAGTTCAAGCCATTGTGCTGTTCATAGGTTTTTTGCCAACCTTCTTCAGAGATCTCTTGATTGTATTATGACACAGGCTGTATGATACAGCCAAAGCAAAGTTGAATATTCATTATATAAACAAACGAACGAACAAACAAAACAAACCAACCAACCACACGCTGAAGTGCCACATATGAGCACGTGTAAGTATTTCATTATTATCCTTTTTATATAATTGTTTAGTGTGTTGTGAGTATGCATTTGTAGGCCGGCCTGTCATGCAAGCTACCTTACCCTACCCCTGTAAACGTCATTTGTTTGTTTTATGTTCCTGGCTAGTTTGCTTTGGCAAAACCTTTTTCATGCACAACAACTTTTACTTTTAAATTAAATTTTTTCTTTTTTCTATCGTTTTTGGAACAACCCACACAGGCTGAAACAGTTTAAAAGTATGAGTAATAATAATAATAATACAATTATTGTAACAGTATTAGTAGCTGTAGTAGTAAATTAAATAAGTAGCAAGAAAAACACATATAACGGAAATATTTTTACTTTTATTTCCCTTTCCATGCCGTGCCAACACTGTCTTGCTTACACATTTATGTTACGGTCTTATTGGCGGTTGGCCAAATATAATAAATTTTTCAGATACAAGGTATTTAAAAACAAATATTCTTTCGATAAATTTTATTACGAAATTGCTATATTTTGGAAGAAGAGAAAACCGAGAAATAAAATAATCTTTAGAAAAATAAATCAACTCCTAAAAGTATGCTTTAATTTGTTAAATTATGATAAATGCCTTAAAGCAGACATGATTTGTTAGATGTAATTTAGCCAAGAACATATGTACTGGAATAAAAACGACTGGGACGAACGACAAGTATTCGGGACGAAATATTCCAGAAATATTCGATTATAGTCATATACACATAATATTCATAAAATAAAAAAACAGTCGTGCGTTAGCCGAAATTCGTCAGTTTATTTCTGTGTCTTACGCCGACGATTAAAATGGTTCAGAGCTGCGTTACCATAAGCTTTTCAATAAAAAACTGAAGATTTGAAGATTTTGAAAAAAAAAACAAGTAAGAGTATTATATTCCGCCATCCCGAATCTTATATATCCCTCACCATAGTATTGTTAAATATTCCCTTACTCTGTTATGTTTCTTAATTTCAAAATAATATACATTCGGTTTTTACTTTTATGATTTTCAACTTCATTATTACATATAATATTTGTATAAAGATATAGAAAATTTTTTGTAAAAATTTAATCGTAAACTTTTTGTAAAAATTTTATCCAAAAAATTTGTTTTTTAATTTTATCGATTTTTTTTTGTAAAAATTTTAATCAAAATTTTTTGTAAACATTTTATAGAAATTTTTTTATTTTACCGAAGTTATTTTTGTAAAAATTTTTTCGAAATTATTTTTTTAAATTTTTAAAAAATATTTATTGTAAAAATTTTATCAGTAATTTTTTTCTAAAAATTTTATCAAAAATTTTTTGTAAAAAATTTATCGAAAATCTTTTGTAAAAATTTTATGGAAAATTTTTTGTAATATTTTTATCGAAAATTTTTTGTAACAATTTTATTAAAAATACATGGTAAAAGTTTTATCGAAAATGTTTGGTAAATAATTTATTGAAAAGTTTTTGTAAAAATTTTATCGAAAATTTTTTGTAAAAATTTTATCGAAAATTTTTTGTAAAAATTTTATTGAAAATTTTTTGTAAAAATTTTATTGAAAATTTTTTGTAAAAATTTTATTGAAAATTTTTTGTAAAAATTTTATTGAAAATTTTTTGTAAAAATTTTATTGAAAATTTTTTGTAAAAATTTTATTGAAAATTTTTTGTAAAAATTTTATTGAAAATTTTTTGTAAAAATTTTATAGAAAATTTTTTGTAAAAATTTTATAGAAAATTTTTTGTAAAAATTTTATCGTAAATTTTTTGTAAAAATTTTATCCAAAAAATTTGTTTTTTAATTTTATCGAATTTTTTTTGTAAAAATTTTAATCAAAAATGTTTGTAAACATTTTATATAAATTTTTTTGTTTTACCGAAGTTATTTTTGTAAAAATTTTATCGAAATTATTTTTTTAAATTATTAAAAAATTTTTTTTGTAAAAATTTTATCAATAATTTTTTTCTAAAAATTTTATGAAAAATTTTTTGTAAAAATTTTATCGAAAATATTTTGTTAAAATTTTATCGAAAATGTAAATATTTTTTGTAAAAGTAAGACCTTCCTGCAATCTATATTCGATGGCGGGGGTCATGTTGACCTATTGACTGCTCCTTGTACCCAGTGGGCTCCCTGTAGGTCTATCGACTACCTCTATGTGTATTGCTTTCTATAATGGCCTTTAATACAAATCAAAGTAGAATAACCCTATCTAGCATATCGCCTCTCAGAGGGGGTTATTGATCCCCCGAGATCTGTATGCACTCCATGCTAACTACTGGTCGCGGTCTAATGTTTATTTAACAAAAAATAATCAAAATAGAATCATTATAACCGAAAAAAATAAAAACAACGTGAAAAATATAGGTGGGCGTGGTGTTTTACCCGCAGCCACGAATGGAATAATCTGATGTTGCTGAATTGATTAAGCGAAATTTTAGAAACTATTAGTGGCAGATTGGCGTGCTTAAATTTTCTGTATCTCTTCTGGTGCCTTGGCAAAGTTGATTTCAAACCGAACACAGACATGTATACTTCATGGGGTCAGAAGGGTATAAAAACTTATTTTCAGGAAAAAAATGCATATAAAAGATTTATAATAAATTATTTTTAATTTTCAAAATTAAATGTCAACGACGACTTCCTTAAAAATAATTTGCACGAAATTCTTTTATGAATATTTTCTCTTAGGCAGGGATGTAACTTGCAACCGCACTTTTTATGTGAAGTTTTTAGGTTTAAAGTATTTTGGGTCATTAATAACCAAACACTATTTTTACTATGTACTGCTCTTTTCTATGTGTTTTAATTTTGTAGAAATATTTATAACAAGCTGTTGTTTTTTCTTCTTCCTACTGTTGGTGAAAAAAAATTTGAGTAACTTTGTAACAGTCCAATTAATTCTTCCTAATTCATTTTCCAAATTAAAGGCATTTTACTCCATTTGCTACCCAATGATAGTTAAAATAAGTTTAAACTGTGTTAATTTGTTCATAAATAGCTTTGCGGCCTTAAGATATGCTATGAAATTTAATTAAAACTAAATCTAACAATATGTTACAATATTTATTCTTTTTTTCTCAAGTATTTTCATAATTTTTTTTCCATTTTTGGCATGTACGGTTTCTGTTTATTTTTCCCAATTGCTAATTTTTTATTGAAGTCCAAAACAGCAAAAAAAAATTATTTGTTTTGTGTTTTATTTTATTTTTTGTTTTTTACTTATGCGACCTGAATAAAAATTATACTGAGCAAATACCATTTCTGGGTGTCTTACTACTTCAACTAAATCACAGTGGGCAATTTTGAATTAAATTTTATCGAAATAACTGTTTAAAATTAAATGCAATAATTGGTTTGTTCCGTTCTGAATTGTTTTTTTTTTTTAATTTGTTCTTAGGAAAGAACATTTTTTTAGTTGAAATTGAATATAACAATTAGATACTTTTTTCGCGATTTATTAGCAAATTAATTTTCGGGAGATTTGGGCTGCTAACTCTCTTTCTCACTCTATGCGACAAATTTACAGTACATTACATGTTTTTGAGGGTCTAATCTGAAGGCGGTTTTATTTGCGAAAAGAATGCAAACACTTAACATGTCAACCTGATAGCATGCTGTAAGAAGATAAGGTCCAAAGAATAAAGTCCTATGAAAGCCTTTAAGTCTCTGGAATTCACAGAACTCTTTACAAATCTTATCGAAACAGTCTATGAAACAGATTTTCTTTAGTAGACGTTCTTTTCAGATTCATGAACGTTCATCTTAACTCAAACGCGATATTCTGACGTGTTAAATCCGAGACTTGAAATAAAATCATAATTTCCGAAAGTCCACATTCACAGATGTTTGGGCCACTGTAAGGCCCTTATACTTTAGGTTCAGCCCCCTGGAGAGCTTTGGAAACTGCTGTACCTAATAGCCATGGCGAAGACAAGTACCTTCAAGACAAAATGTCTCCGGGTGAAATATTGAATCAGTTATTGATGTGTTCCTGAAGAGGACTTGAGAGATCATTTTATCATGCTATATAAGCCGGTATTTCTTCATGTCGAACAGTTGCAAAAAAGGACTTTAAAGGAATATCCCTGGTCTAATTGGGAGGATTTTATTCTTGGTCTATACGCGAGGTCACAAAGATTTTGAATCTTTGGCAAGTGAAAGTTATACACTGCCCAATTTGGTCATATTCGACACAACCCGACTAGGGATTCAAGTGTTTCTGTTTTCTACTTTCGAAGAAATCCAAAACGCTCCTTGTTCATTAATCAGTATTTCTGTTGAAACGAATGCTTTTAAGTCCAAACACCCTTAAAAAAATATTGCACAATGGGTTTTCAGTTGGGACAGAGGTTACCTAAATGATAGCACACAACTCGTCTTCACCACTTTCGCATCTAGGGCCTTTATAACGGCAAAACTCTCGATGTTATCGTAGCATATCTTTACACGCTTTACCTTATCCTTATTTAATCCCAACTGGTGGCACAGGCATGGTATAGATTTTGCACAACCTGAGTTCTACCGAAAGGTGATTCCCGGATTAGTACCCATTTTCTTCTAGTAGCCGTACGTTGTGGTCGAAACTAAACTGTTTTCGATTATGCTACTTTCAACTCACAAATACAAATCTATATCTATATCCGGTATTTTAATAGTAAATGGTTTGTCAAGGTCCATAAGAGGTAAAACTCTCTACATTATCACAGTCGGTGAAAAGAAATTACCTTATCCTTATTTAAGCCTAACTATAGGCACAGACACGGTACAGATACCGGGCAACTTTTATGCGATCGAATGTTAATATCCGGCTCAGTACGCATTTTTCTATGAACTTTTGCCTAATCTCAGATCTATTCGCTATTCTAATAGCAAATGGTTCGGTGTTCTAATAGCAAATGGTCTAATTATACATGACCTGCTCCTCTACCTGCCGCTATGTCGTATGTACTGTATCTACTGCAGCTACCACGAACTTGACAACATAGGTTCGCTTCGACTATCAAAGGGTAGTAAAACCCTATACTCAGTGTGGTGAAATTGGTGCCCAATTTTTATTTATCGAAAGATTTGGAAAATCACTGGGCCCTTCATAGAAGGTATCATCAGTTTTTGCCTAATATCTCCTTCATACTAGGTGACAGTGCTTAGCTTTGTTCGGCAATAATGTAGCCGTTAAGGGTCACTTAAATTTTCACTAACAATATATGGGAAAGTTGTAGCCACTATAAAACGGAATAACTTTTGTTAACAATCTGAAGGTGTCTAGCACCCTAAATTTCTCATAAAGATTACTTTTAACCTTAAAACATTAATCTACCGATTCTACTTTGATATTAGCATCGAACCTTTACTATCATATATTACGGTATACAACTAAACTCAGTTTCGTTGTCTAAAAGACAACTTGAAAGACAACTGCTACTGATGAGTTGTAATTTGAATCAACTGCTACTGTCGAGTTGTAATTTTTTTAAACTTTTGTTAACTGAACTAACACAGGGTCGTAAACGGTGAAACTACAACAGAGTTGTAACACTATTTAAATTCAACTTAACATTTTTTGACAAGTTAAGTTGAAATTGATAATACCAAATTGTAAAATTTCAACTGAGTTAGAGTTGAGTTGTAAACCGTAATAGTGGCCTTAGTTATTTTTTTAATGTTGCACTGTGTTATTAATTAATACATCAAGGGAAGTCAAGCAGTACATCATTGCAAATAGACCTGCGCCAGTGATTGCAAAACTCTGTGTCATCTGCAGCCTGTTGAGTTTATAGAGGCTCTCCACACAATCTTTATCAGGATTATTTTCGTCTCAGCTTATTCGGTTTAAATTTATCCATTAAGCTTAAGAAATGGAATACGAGAGTTGTGTTATACATATTTTTCTTTGTAGTGATATAGTTTCAAGTATTCCTCTTGGCTTTCCTTCTGTTCCATTCTTGCTTCTTGTATTTCTCAAGTCAACTGTCGGCAGCTAGCAATGAAACTTTTACATGTTGGTTCTTTTCTATTTAATTTTTCTTTCAAACTAATTTCTAGTTCAAGAGTTTTTTTCTCATTTAAACTTAATTTTCCATAAGCTTCACTGTCTGTTATAGTTTTTTTTTCTAGAACTATAGAGTGAAAACAAAAAGAAACAACCGTTAACAGTAGTTGTAGTTGTAATTACTTATTCTCTGTAGTCCTACGAATAGCAGTATTGTTGTAACAGGAAATGGATGCAGTTATTTATTTTGCCATTTTGTATTGTTTCCTTTTTGCCTCATCCATCTACACACACTCTCTCTCCTTCAACCATTCCAACTGTTGTACTGCATAGTTTAGTGTAGTTTATTGTCATTTTCACTTTCACTAGGCTTAATTTGAAAATCCTTTGTTATGAAATCTTTAGAAAATAAACAGGCATAGATGTGAAATGGAACGCATAGTATACAATTGGTGTTACTTCATAAATAATAGATATGTAATGTTTATTATTTTTTTGTTTAACGCTAAAGTTAAGTTTCATTTTTTATTTATTCTTGTTGCAAAATTCTATTTTCATCAGTTTTTTTTAGAAATAAATGTTTAAATAAATTTGCGACTTAGTAAAGTCATGTAACTTGTTTAAGAATACAAAATATTGCTGCCAACAGAGTGACAAGGAGTAAAAAAAGAATTGTAAATAAATTTGGCGTCTAAAGTAGTGGTGCACATTTTCTTATTTCCTTCACTCGCGAGCATAGATCAATATCGACACATCATACTTTGGACGCATTGCTTTGTTGGGCGACTAAAGTAGTGGTGCATATTTTCTGAGTTCCTTCACTCGCGAGCATAGAGCAACATCGACACAACATACTCTGGACGCATTGCTTTGTTTGGCGTCTAAAGTAGTGGTGCACATTTTCTGAGTTCCTTCACTCGCGAGCATAGACCAATAACGACACATCATACTCTGGACGCATTGCTTTGTTTGGCGTCTAAAGTAGTGGAGCACATTTTCTGATTTCCTTCACTCGAAGCATAGAGCAACATTGCCACAACATACTCTGGACGCATTGCTTTGTTTGGCGTCTAAAGTAGTGGTGCACATGATTTCTGATTTCCTTCACTCGCGAGCATAGAGCATCATCGATACGACATACTCTGGACGCATTACTTTGTTTGGCATCTAAAGTAGTGGTGTACATTTTCTGATTTCCTTCACTCGCGAGCATAGACCAATAACGACACAACATACTCTTGATGCATTACTTTGTTTACATTTCAACAATGAAAATAAAAGTATGTAATTGCTTGTGTTGCTTCTCATGAAACCATTCCATGTGATAATTGGTGTTTGGTCACCACTAGTCTAAAGCAACGATAGGCATTCTTAGATTCTAGGAACCATATATAATCAACTTGTTACGGATACACAACACGCAGCATCGAAAATAAATTTATATTCAGTTGCAATACGACATCTTTTATTGTTTAAAAGAAAATAAATCTTAAATTAAGAAATACTACTGCATTTGCACTTAATCTATACTATGTTTATGCCCCTCAGTACTCCTGAGTCCTTGACCGAATTAAATGTTTCCTCATAACAAAAACACTGAAAATATTTTCTGTTCTATTTACAAAAACACTTTTGCATTTCGTTTACCATCTTTCCATGATAAAAAATTTATAGGTTTTTTTTCTTTTGAGAATTAATATTTGATTTTATACCTTATTTGCTAGGCAGAAGTTGTGTCCCAAAGCTTAGCTATTATAACTTAAGTGTTTGTAAGATTAGACATTTGTTAAGCAGATAGTAATGGAATTAATTTATTCATAAAAATGTACTTATTACGAGGGTTGCTTGAGTAGTCCGTCAAGTCAATAAAATATTTCTATCTTTTCTTTAATCAGAGTTTTTGTATCCCTTCCGAATAACAGAAACCTCATGGTCCTTAAAATAGTTATTTGCTTTAGTTATGGACTCCTGATTGGACCCGAAATTCTTGCCGCTGAGCTATTGCTATAAGTTTAGAATCAGGACGTGCTGCAATGTCTCAGGCTCTATGCCTGAATGATAATGTTCATACAGTACAGGCACTATTTTATTTTTTGATACTCAAAGATGTTATAACCTGTCTCTAGCTCAGTTATCCATACATAAAGTATCGGGAATGTACCTAAGTTGCGTTTTCCGCTTAACACCTACATGCTCTCCGAGCATCTCCGATCTCCCTGCATTAGCAATGTAGCATTCTCCCACTTTAGCGCCAACTACTCCATTTGCCAAAGCATTTTTTTTTTGAAAAGAGAAGTAACACTCAGCAAATTAATGCCTATATTAACTGAGTTACTTCCTTTGGAAAGGGATAGGAGTAGATAAGACAGATGGGTAGTGTGATAGTTGCTTCACTCATAGCAAGACTACAATTGCACTTTATGATTATTTTTAGAACGGTGTTGCAGCGCCTCTGGTTTTATGTAGGCATATTTGAAGCTAACATAGCAAATTTATAATTATTATACTTCGCCGACAATTTAGTGCTATGTGGTAATACCGGCGAAGGAGAGCGCTGTGATATGCATTATTATGAAGGGTATCAATACATATCAGCCACGGCTGAATATTGATGTCGTGAGCATGATTTAGTAGTCATCGTGCTAACCACTTGAGCTATAGCTAACTATTTGAGCTACGAGTTTATACCATCAAGCTGACTAAAACTTTTACAGAAGTCACTAATTTTCCGATTCTTTCACTTCCTGAGTTGCCACCTTATTTATCAGACTATTAAATTAGTTAAAGTTCTACTTAATAATGCTTTATTCCCCTGCAGGTTGCTTAGTCTAGAAAATATGCTTAATGGGGTAGCAGTTTGAAGTCCATTTTATAAATTTTTTCCATGACAACTACATACTATGTAACGGTGCGTTGTTTTATACGCCAAATCCTGTTGTTTTTGTACAATCTATGCAACAGCTGTGAATAATATTCACCAGTAATGGAGTTACCTTTTCAAGGTGGCTGTTGTGACTAATCCAGCGGACATTCCAAAGGTACAGTCACCATTACTTTGTTAATCGACAGACCCACATTGGTCTTCGTCTCAGTACATTCCAATGCCTTCCATTCTCAACGATTCCTTTGCGGTTACGAAGAGGTTATACGGTTGCGCTTATAGTCGAGTGTAAGAAATTGTAAAACCCATAGTTATAAATATTCATGTTATGTACCCGCTCAGTTGAGAAGCTTATAGCCTCAAAAACATCACGCACTTTGGAATGGAACTTAATAAACTCTTGTTAATTATTAATTAAAATGACAGCCATACTATTTAGCAAGCCTTTTAGTTTCGGGTTTCACTGCCAAAAGAAACCGGAATTAATTTCTTTTTTTGGTTGTTTTAAATTGAGGTAAAACATAACCAATTAAAAAATGACTTTTGCTTACCCCCCGCCGTCTAAATTAGACATAAAATTATAAACATTAATACTAACATCATGTTAGTGTTAAGTTAATGTTTTTTCCACGTCTTAACATGGTTGTTAAAATATTTGTTATAAAACCTGTTTTATAAAATGACAATGACGTTGTTGTTTTATTTCTGTTTGGCGCAGTTTTATTTTCAAACAGCGCCATCTATTGCTTAACCGTAATATTACTATCTGCTGTGCAATAAGCAATCAAACAACATTGATGGAAAACAGAAAATTATATTCAAACAGAAAATAACATAAATAATAATTCACCACGTATAACAACGTAAACAAGTTATGTAAATGCGTTATGTTAATGCCTTGGTGACGGAGAAGGGATGTTAAAATTTTACAGTATTCTAAGTTAGCAGATGTTAGTTAACAGGCGCTGTATTGTTTTTTTTTCATTTCCTTCATAGAAAGTTTAAAAAGTTAAGTTATCCTCGTACTTGATACAATGACTTACCTAATATTTTATATCACTAAGAACTGAAAAGAGTTTGGAAAGAGAACGAGTATAAGTATAAAGTTTTTCTATTTAATAGCATATTCAAGATATATTTATTTAAGGTAAACTCAACAGGTGGAGCTAAAATATTGAGTAGAAATTTAATAATTGTTTATATGGACTTTGACATTAAAGGGAATTTTTTTTGGAGTTTACTTTATATACATAAATATATCTTGGGCATATCTATATCTACACATAAAGTAAAACTGATTGTTTAATAGTACCAACAACTTGGCAGCACCTTTTATTTTTGCAATCTTAAAATGTCAGACACTATTAACAATAATAAAATATTTTACTATAATAAAATTTTATATAAAACCTATGTTGCAACACCCTGTGTAAATGCCCAAAGACGGGGGTACAATGTAAATTTATAAACTATACGTGCAGCACTATAACAGTAAGAATCTTGCAAAGGCAAAATCGAACAAAATACTGTCTGGACATTGACAACATCGCATGCACGTCTAATTATAAATAAACTATTTTCTTTGAATTATTTATGGTTTTCGTAGTATGACCGATAATTTTGTGGTTAGCCCTCGTAATAACAATAAAAATAGTCATTGATTAAATATGGAGAAACGTTTTAATATAAATGCAAAATATAGAAATACAGCTTCTCGTTTAGTTTACCCTGGGACTATGTCGTGAGTGTGTTTTTATTATTATTTTATTTTTGTAGTAAATATTATTAATTATTCCCAATTGTAATGATGAATAAAATGTTGTAACAAAAACACTTAAATAGCAATAATAAAAATATATGTATTTACGAATAAAAAAAAATACATTCATTCACTTTCATGATTATATTCATGTAGAATATTATGTTTTTAAAAGAGAGGAGCGTAGTGCTCAGACTTGGGGGATTTCAATTACATTTGGTAATTAATTACATATTCAATTACCAATTATAAGTAATTTTAATTGGATTTTTTCACTTGCAATTACATTTAACTATTTGTAATTGTAATTGAGATTTTTTCAAATACACATTACAGGTAATTTGTAATTGGAAAATTACAATGACTTGTAATTTGTAATTAATAAATATCATACAATAGAAATTGTTAAGAACATAATTGAATTTTGTTCAGTTTCAAATAATGATTATTGCCTAATAACAATTTGTAATTGAAAATTTCAATTACATGTAATTTGTATTAATAATTTCCAATTATAATTACATGTAATGTGTTATTAAAAATTACAATTACATGTGTAATGTGTAATTAAAAATTACAATTACATGTAATGTGTAATTGAAAATGTTTAATAACAATTTACTAGTAGCCTTAAGTCCCTGATTTAAATTACAATTATTTGAAATGTGTAATTGAGAATATGCTACTACACATTGCCTGTAAATTTAATTGTAATTGAAATGTAATTGAATCTCCCATGTCTGGTAGTGATTAAATTACTAAATATTAAATGTGTTATAGCAAATGTGTTATATTAAATGTGTTATAATAAATGTGCTACATTAAAAAGTGTTATATTTTTATCGTAAAAACCTTAACTTTCTTTTTCGTATAGCAAACAAGCAATAAAAAATATGTTTATAAAACTCCGCCCCTGGTTTCTCTACGAATTATTTAAGGTAATTACATTATTATAGCTCATTTCATTTACATGCAGTTGTAGTATATATTAATAATTTATGAATCGTATATTTTTGTGGATAAAATTAAATAAAATGTGGGTAAAGAACCAAACATGCAGTTAGTCACAGTGTTAATATCATATAGATCTCATAAATATTAAATATACGAAAAATATCGTCATCTGTCAAATATTTATCCTTTTGAAATAGGCAATACATTTAATGTGTATGCATATAGGAACAACATTAATTATAATTTAAAGCATACTTTTAGGTCACATAAAAATATAAAATTATTGGTTTAATTAGAATTAAAGAAAAAAAGAAAATCTTAAAATTCGTTTAAAGATTTAGTTAAATAGAAGTCACAATTTTCGAATTTTTATACTGAAACTTCAAGTGTAGAAAAAATATTTGGTATAGATTAATAGATCTTTCTATATACATTATTAATTTCGGAGAAGCAACGTAAAATCTGCTCCTACAATGCACAGGTGTATACAGGCATTACCTTTTGAATTCAAATAATCCCATTGAAAAATTCCAAGTGTTAAATGGCACGCTATAACGACCTATTTGCCATTACTAGAGTAAGATAGTAGATAGACCCAGACAAGAATATCTTATGCAGTAGTGGAATTGTCTAATAGAATGTATGGCACGCCTCAGTAACTTATTGAAACCACATAAAGTCCACTTCTCCGATAAAATCCTAACTTTAGCTATTGGAAAGTTATAAAAATGGACCTTAATAATAATGTATTCATCAATAAATTACACTGGTCGGCAAAAAATGAAAAAAGTCGCGAGGTTGAACCTTGTTATATGATTTTAATGGACTTTTATGTGCTGATTTTTTCTATCACGTCTAGTCTAGTTTTCGAGATATTCTTATTTTAATAAAATACTGATATTGGAACATTAAATACGTATTTTTTGTGCCGAATTCAAATATGTTTACAGATTATTTCTATCACGTTTAGTTTTCGAGATATTCTTATTTAAATAAAATAAAAATATTCAAATATTAGATATCTAGTTATTGCGATAACAATGGTCGCCAAAAAAAATTCGGAAACTTAAGCTCTTGTATGTGTTGAATCCAAATCGGTTTACAGATTGCTTCTATCACGTCTAGTTTTTGAGATATTCTTACCTGAAGAAAATAGTGATATTATTTTTTCATTAAAAATATTTTTTTTTCGCCACCAATTTTTGAATAACTCCGAAAACGAAAAAAAATTATATAAAGTTGACTTAAAGGTAATTTTATCCGGCATCAATTATTAAAATCGAACAATCCGTTA
Source organism: Phasia obesa (assembly GCA_949628195.1). Classification (NCBI taxonomy): domain Eukaryota; kingdom Metazoa; phylum Arthropoda; class Insecta; order Diptera; family Tachinidae; genus Phasia; species Phasia obesa. The sequence goes on along the minus strand of OX451216.1, from coordinate 134,659,293 downwards.
AAGAGTTATTTAGAAATAAGTGAACGTGGTCGCCTTGTTTACGAGAAAATATTAGCCATGCCCATAAAAAAAATTGTGTACGTGATACGCGAAAACTGAAAGCGGATTTGAGTTTAACGAGTTGAGATCACTATATTCCACATATTTATGTTCAAGAAACAATATCTTTTGCAGACCAGTGTTATTATAAACTATTAAAATCTTAACAAATTCTTGTAATTGGATCTTCGTTTGAATAATAATCATTGCGGAAGAACTGCAAGAACAGAGAGCATCAAGTTAAAGGAAGCGGAACATTGAAAAAGATATTAGAAATCAGGAATTCGGTAACAATTTTTTTAAATTTATTAAGTTGATCAAGCATTGTTCTTCGATCTGATCAGCAATCTGATTAATTTAAGTCTGCAACTATAGGATAGAAGATGAACTCCAGATGGCCTTGTCAAATCTAGTATACCCTGTTCAGACGCGTAATTAGAGAATTTAGGCTCTTAAGGGCTTAATTGAGCTCAATTTACCATACTAAGCCCAATTACTAAATTGATCTATTAGTACATAAAAGCGTCACTAATTGAATAAAATATGAAATGCAACCCTGTTGTATGTCTACTGAGAAGTAATGTTCAGTGAGAAAAATTGAGTTCACTAAATAACACAAGCATTGTTATTAGATAGCATTACTACAACAACAAAAACCACTTGTATTTTGTTGATAGCAATTTAAGTTTCAAATATTGAAAATACCTGTCTGAAATACAAAATTACAAAGAAAGTTGCTCGTTTTTTGTGAGCTTCATACAGTTTTCTTCTCAAGAAATAATTCGAAAAACATTTCAGTAGGTTAAATTTCATTAAGTTTATATTGTACCATCTTTGAAAGCTGTTCATAAACAGTGATTGATATGATAGATTAGTGTAACTGAAGAAAGTTTTTACATCATCTGCACACATCAAAGTGGTAGAGCATTGGATCACGTTTGGAAGATAATTAATAAAAAGGGGAAATAAAATTGGCCCAAGATGATTGTCTTGGGTTACTCCAGATAAAACTGGAATATATCTGGAGGAGTTGTTTTTAAATAGGGTAGGTTATTGCCGATCAAACTGGTATGATTGACGAAACCCTGAATGATTATTTTAGTAAAATGCAATAAGTTGGTAACAGTTAAAAATGGTTTTACACGGCGTGTGTTTGTCATATGACTTGTCAGTTTGAGAACCCATATGTAATTTCATGTGTTTATCAAAAGAGACATTTTACATACGGTTTATAATTTTTGCTTTCAAACGTACATGTGTAATTACATTTGACATAAACTATAATATATATTTTTTCCGCCACACAGTTTTGTATTGAAAACCACAGCTGATGCAAAGATGGAAACGTAGTGCTTTTGCCACGCTTTTAGTGCTTTTGGTACCACAAAAAACCTGAAATAGCAAAATATCAAGTTAGCATTACAGGATGTCAGATGCTTAGTCACATCAAAATAGAACACGTTCTAAATGAAAAATGTCATATGTATTGTACACATGGAAAACACACATGTTATGTTTCAAAAGGTTTACATGATGTGTTTAGAATTTACACATGGAAAAGTGACAAGTCATATGACAAATGCACGCCGTGTAAAAGCACTTTAAACCGTTTTTACGGCACATGGTGTTGATGAGGCGACAAAACTGAGAGTGTGTAATGGCATAAATAATCTAATTTAAGTTTTTCGAAGAGCCTTGGTATTATGCTTAGCTTTGCAATTCCTCTGTGGATGTGGAATTGTAGAATCTATACATATAATAAAATAGTAACTCATTTCCGTCTCTCTGTCTGTCTGTCTGTTTGCTTTTCATTTGTGCTCGCATTACGTAAAAACTACTGGATGGATTTTAATCAAATTTTGTGAGGTACCTTAGCATCCTAATTTGAATATAGGATTCTTTTATTTCCGCAAAAATATCTCATTTCCAAGTGAAAGTGGAGAAAAAGGGTCCCTATGCGAACCATTTTCGTCATCTATGATTAAAGGCAACCGAAATGTAATTTACAACAACCTTACTTTCATACAGTCACGTGCTATAACTTCGATTTTCATCTTGGCATTATATGTAGAAGCTTGTGGTGAATCCAGGTTCACCAACAGTGCTGTATCAGGATTGCGTAAGAAGAGCTCTAAACTAGCTTCTGAATCAGTTATGTGATTGCGTTTAGTTTTGATTGTTAGCAAACGTTGCGTCCATCATGACAATAGCTTTTTCTGCCTCATTTATTTGTTAAATTTAAATCACAGTACCATGTGAGATGTTCAGGGTGGCCTCAATTAGTTCGAGAACTTGAACTTAAGCACTTGAACATTTAAAACTACATATTTGCTATATTTTATCGGATTTCTTAACTAGACGAAATTTAAAATTTATGGATGTACGACCTCATTTACACAGTTATAGATAGACTAAAACGCTAGATAATCTAAACCGCTAGATGATCTAAAACGCTAGATGTAGCTAGATCGTCGTTTAACTAATCTTTAGTTTCTATTGAATAATTTAACCTTTAATTTAAAGGGTTTGATTACAGAATTAAATTCATTTCTTCAATTTTTCTAAAAAAAACCAACTTTGTTTAAAATGTTTGTGGTCCTTGTATGATTTTAAAAAAAGATATTTTGAGTTACCTTTTATGATATAGAATAAAAAAAAATTATTTTTTTATCTTTAAACGACTCAATTTCCGTTTAGGTTCATTGAAAAAAAAGCTCGTGTGCTCAATAGTTCACCAAGTGCAAAACGTTTGAAGCACATTTCGTTTTTTTTTTCAAACACTTCGATTGTGTTGCTTGAGCTTATTTTACAGTTCAATAAATTTATTGATTTTATTATTTCTTTTTTATTTGTGTTGCTATTGTGTTCATTGTCCTAACCATTTTTTATATAAATAATTTTTTTGGGTTACTCCTAAAATGATGCTCGAAAATTGAGTACGTGTCATTCAATTTGAAAACCGCAAAGTGTAGGCAATACTTAATTACACTTGGATAATACAAAAATATTTAAACATACTTTTAGGCGTTAACAGCAAAATATATTTAATTTAACAATTGAGCTATTGTGAGTGGGTTAATCTAGGATTAATTTCTATTCTTTAAAACAAAGTGTTTAGGTTTTGTTAATGTGGAAAATTATTTTTAAAAGAGATCTAAAGCAGTAAAACATACATTTTTGTTATGCTATATATGTACATACATATGTATTACACTAAAAAGAATTAAATATACATATCTTAAGATTTTTTTCTAATTTCTTTGAATTTTTTTGTTGCAATTTTGCTCACTTTCGTTTAAAAGCAAATGACATTGTTTTATTTCATAAAAAACGTCAAACCATTAAATATTTTGTGATAATTTTCAATATATTAATAAGAGTTGTAAATTAAATTCTTATTTTTATTGTTATTATTAATTGGAGGATACACAAGATGTCATAAAGTCACACCTTATTAAATAGTAACATGAAAAAATATGACTGATGTCAACAACCCCTTATAATTGATTGTACTATTTGCAATTCAACTCAGTTGATACCAAAAAAATTATAAAAATATTTTTTTTTATTATTTTATTAATAATTTTTTTTTTTTATTAGAATGTCCAAGAAATAATCGAAAAAGCAAATACAATACCCAGTTTGTGCGAAAAGTAAATTTTGGACGTAGTAATGGCCATTATTTCCATAAAAAAATCTTGGATCTTAAGGTATGCTAACATGTCATATTGTCATAATGTTTTAATATTTTACAATAGTTTAAAAATATTGTTTTTGTGTTTCACAAAAAAAAAAAAAACGTCCTAAACAAGGTATCGTCCGCCCAGCTGATTTAGTATTTCGACATGTCAAAAGTTGTATGTGTTCAAAAATTTTATAGTGTAGAAGTGAGAAAGCAATAAAACACATACACGCCTTCTCAATTTTCTTATATGTTTTTTGACATTTCGAACTACAAAGCAACAACAAAATACCATGTTGTTCTTGTATTGTTGTATTTGTTGTAGGGATGCCACTACCTAGTAAAATAAATATACCTTGGTCCTAAAGTAATAAAATTTTTTGTTCTGTATTTATTGTTTTGTCATATAAATCAGTAGAAACCTGAGCCGCATTATTGGAGCCGCCTATATAGTTTGCAAGCCTCTGTAATTTATCCTTCAGAATTCCTTCAGAAATTAGAAAAAACCTAATAGCTAATTTACACTATGAAATTATTACATTTAATTAAATCGGTTGTGGTCAAATTTTCTAAGAACGTTTTGCTGCCAACTGTACGAATTGGGGACTTCAAAATTGGTACTTCTGCAGTTTGTTAGTAAATTAGAAATAATGTTCATTAAGAGAATTTCAAGAGGTTGATTTTTGTCATCTTCCTCGCCTATGAAAAGTTTCATTTAAATCTGACCTTATACAAAAAAAATTTAGATAGATTGAGCAGCCCCTACTAGGTCCAAAATGTCCTTTTCGCACAATCTGGCTATTATATTCGTTTTTTTACTTATTTTTGCATTTCTGATAAAAAAAAATATTTATTTTTATAATTTTGTTTATCTATTGACCTATATTTAACTAGCTGTGCCCACACACGTTGTGTGCGTCCTGACAATGTTTTGTTTGATTTTGCTTTGAAACTAATCCCAGGGTTTGAATTGCTTGCTTAAAACTAGCAACAGCAGTCAAATCTTTGCTTTCGTTACATCTTTTTCAGCAAATAAAAAAACTGAATTCCTCAGCATTTATATAAAATTTTGTTATAAGCGAAGCAAAAGCAAAAGCAAAAAAAAGAAGAGCAACTCATTTGCTTAAGCTTACAATGTGTCTCTTTGTGTAGCAAAGCCATCAGCAAAGCAATTTTTTTGAAAACGTTTGCTGTTGCTTAAGCAATAAGTTAATGTGTGTTTCATCTTTTGCTGTTGCTGTAAAACAATACATATTGGAAATCTTTATTTTGCAGATCTTCAAAATTAAGTTTTTTTTTTCGATTTACACGTGGCGCCATAATTTTAATCTCTCAAACTTAAGACTGAAGCAGCGAGTAACAGCAAAAAACAGCAATCGTAGTCAGCCACTACTTCACAATGAAGAACAGCTTATTGCTTAAGCAACAGCAAATGTTTTTAAAGTAATTGCTTTGCTGCAGAAAGAGACACATAGCAAGCTAAAGCAAATGCATTGCTCTTCTTTTATTTGCTTTTGCTTATTGCTTTTGCTGCACACTTTTTCTAAGCAACAGTTAAGCAATTACATATGAATTGAAAATAGTCAAGCATTTTTAATCACAATTCTAGAATTTATATAAAATTCTAAAAATTATTGTGAAGCTCTGTAAAAGACAGACATGAAATGCAGCCAGCGCCATCTGTTGCAAAACATTGCTTAAAATATACTGCTGTTAAAAATAAAAGATGCCTTAAAATATGTAGTACCTTTAAATCAGTAAAAAAAATCAACGTACTTTCACTGCTTTTTCTCCACTTTTTCTATTAAGATATTTTTGTGGAAAAAAGTATCCTATATTGGAATCAGGATGCTATGGTACCTCCTTACAAATTTTTGTTAAATTCCATCTAGAAGTTTTTTCGTGATGCAAACACAATAAATGAAAGACAGACAGGAAAGTAAAACGAACTTTCTATACTAATGAGCGGCGTGTTTACTCATCTCTTGTTTGTAATTTTGGTTAGTAGTTGTGTAGAATTTTTGCTCGAAGTAGTGTTTTTTTTCTGTATTTCTTAAGAAATGAAGTCCTTAAAATGAACGTAAGTAATTTCGGTTAAAAATTCTGTGTTTTTGTTCATACACTCAAACTGTGTTCGTGATTTACTCAAAACATAAAACTGCTTGAACTCGCCCAACTTCATTGTTATTATGTTCAACATTTACTCGTACTCGTACTTGTGCAATGAACAGACATGATTGCAATGAAATAATATCTTATGAAATGAGCGTTTTATGAGCTTCGTGTTTTATGCTCATGCAGTGCTTTAGATCAAAAGCGGTGTAGCGATTGAAAAAAATGGTAATAAAATCTACTTCGATTTTAAAGAAATGTAGAAATAAAAAATAGTCCCCTAAGTTTTGTTAAAATTATACAAAATGAAACACGAGGACGTTGCTAGCAAAAATTTGGAAGAGGTTATTTTAGAAACAATTTCTTAAATTTGTATTTTCCAATTAAAATTACAAATTATATTCTAACTTAATTTGCCGAGCATCTCAGCTTGTTGTAGTGAAACACCTAGAATCTTTGATGGGAATCGAACCCACCACCTCCAGATTGATAGACGAACACACTACCTACGTCTACTTAGCAAGAAATTACGTTTACTTAGAAGCAGGTTTGTAAGGGAGAGGGAATAGACCTGCTTCAGAAAGGCATGGTTTTTGTTTGCGATGTCCCACTTGGTAGGACTCTTTGCTTCACCAATTTATTTATAAAAACTTATTTGCTTACATACCTGCATCCGCGTAAGCTAGAGAGGTTTCTTTGCTTCACCAATTTATTTATAAAAACTTATTTGCTTACATACCTGCATCCGCGTAAGCTAGAGAGGTTTCTTTGTTTCACTAAATTTTATAAAGAAAACTTATTCGCTTAAATACCTGCATCCTCGTAAGCGAGAGAGGATGCAGTTTGTGATTATTGTCTTAAAATTATAGCATACTCGAATGCGCTTATGAGAACACCTTTTGAAAACATGAGTTTTATTTTACTGCTTACTAAAACCCAAAAATGTTTTGCTGGGTAGTCTACCGGGTTACTTACTCTTAATTTTTAGTTCGTTAAAGTTTCACCAAATTTATTTAATTGCTTTAATATCCTGTTTTTTTAATATTGGATTTTAAATATGTATGGGTGTATGTATGTATGTATATCTAAGGCACCTTCTGGCAATTCTATATTTTTATTAACAAAAAAAGCCGAGTAAATCCTGAAAAACAAAAAGAACTTAAAGAAAAAAGGATCTTAGTTGGGGGGAATATGTGGCCAATAAAAAATATTTAATTTTATGACCCAGAACTTGGTCCATGCAAGATGGCAGCGGCATAGGCGTACCGAGTAAAAATAAGAGAACTTTTTCCCGATATCTACCTAATGCTTGATTAAAAAGTATCAGTACAAAAAGTCCTTAGTGTGGCAAAAAAAAGTATCGACTTAATATTGGTATTTATTAAAATCTTTCGAACGCTAAACAACGAAAAAATATTCAGATTTAAATGAATGATAATGAATCAGTGTAAAAACTTTCCCAAGTGTATGTTATTATTATTATTTTTTTTTCTAAAAGTCATGCTCTGTGTCAGTTAAAAAAATGTCGTTGACACTTGGCGCATTGCGGAGCAGTTTTTTTTTTTAAATTTAATTGAAAATAAAATTTAGATAACACTACGATGTTAGAATTAAATATTGCGATTGTTTATCAAATTCTTTTGCTATATGGGTTTTTATTTCTTATAAAAGATAAGATATTTCTTATGTAATCCATTGTGTTTATTACTCAAGTCAGAGATAACATTAAATGAAAACAAAATTAAATGAAATGATTAAATGAAAACGAAAGTTGAGAAATCCTTGACAAACACATAGTGCAGCTAGAGAAAATAATCCAACAGATGGATGTAGAAACATTAAACAAAAAAGTGAAAGCGGTTTATCTATGAATCACTAATGTTCAATATAAAGTTATGCAAATAATATCTAGCAATATTCATAATAAAGTCCTTCCAGGAGAGCGGGACATGGCATTGATAATGCCATGGCGGCAGCAGCACTACCTATTGGATCCAAAGTCTCGTATCTTGCAAGCTGTAACCAACCATGTAAACGAAAAAATACATAATTTCATTTGAATTATTTTCTATAAATTGAATTAACAGATTTTTAGGCTTAAGTTCATTTTTAGGGTTCCGTAAAAACGTAACCCTAGGGTTTTCGCTACAATGTCTGTGCGTCTGTCCGTCCGTCTGTCAGCGCCTTTTATCTCTGCAACCGTAATAGGTAGACTTTTGAAATTTTCCCAGAAGATATATAACTGTTGCCGCTATAGCAACAAATACCTAAACTAAAAGGGTGTTCCGATAGAGACGTGTTAATTACGTATACATATGTGTTTATTTATTGAACTATAGAAGGCATACACTTAAAATTTACAGACAGTAATTAAAACTTAGTTCGATATATAAACAAGTATAAAAAATTCAATTTAAAAATTAAAGGGTGTTCCGATAGTGACGCGATTTACATGTAAATGGCCTAAGTTTTTAACCATAATAAGTAGAATTTTGAAATTTTCAAAGAAGATGTATAACTGTTGGCGCTATAGCAACAAATACCTAAACTTATAGGGTGTTCCGATAGAGACGTGTTATTTACGTTTATGTCTTTATTTCTTGAGCTGTTGGAGGCAACCGCTTAACATTAGCAAACAGTAGTTAAAACTGTGTTCGCTTTTTAAGCAAGTATATTAAAGCTAAAAATTAAAGGGTGTTCCGATAGTGACGTAATATACATGTATATGGCCTAAGTTTTAAACGATAATAGGTAGACTCTCGAAATTTTTACAGGAGGTGTATTACTATGGTCACTATAACAAATAGTAAAAATTAAAGGGTGTGTTGCCACGACCGCTATGACACTTACTAACAACTAAAAGGTGTTCCGACATTGACATGTTTTTCACGTTTAGTGACTTATTTTTTTAATCGTAATAGTTAGAAGGGGAATAGGAATAGCAGATATAACAAATATTAAAATTAAAGGGTGTTCCGACAGTGACATGATTTTACGTACATATATAGCTTTATTTTATAAACCGTAGGTAGACTTTTGAAATGTTTAGAGTATATTTGTTACTTCGGCCGCTATGGCAATTACTAAAAATAGAGGGGTGTCCATTGGTGACGCATTTTTAAGGAATATTAACATTTTTTTGAAGTGCAATAGGTAGGCTCCTGATATTTTTATAGAAAGTGTATTACCACGGCCGTTAAACAACAATTACTAAAGCTTAAAATTAAACGAAAATTATGAAATTTTCGCGAATATGACTTTAATTTTAAAATTAAAGGGTGCCCCATAACACATAAAAAAATTGCAACTTGAATTTTTAGTTATACTAAACATAGTACGGAACCCTATGTGCGAGAGTCTAACTCGCACTTGACTGATTTATTATATGGATATAAAGATTAGGCATTATTTCAATTTAAGCGGGTCTCGTTGTGATAAATTTAATGTAAATATTATTCGCAGATAAAAATTATGACTTTGTTTTGAAAACACAACTAAAAAACAAACAATCTTTATAAATATTTATTTAAAAAATGTTTGCAAAAATATAATCACGTGGCGTTTGTTAAAATGAAAGTTTTAGATTTTTTTTCAATAACTTTCAAAAAAAAAACTGTTCAAAATATTTTTGTATTAAAAAAAGACGTGTGACACAATTTTTGAACAAAAAACAACAACATTTACTTCCGCTCCAACAGTTTTTGAGTGATAAAAAAATAAATAATAAAAATATACTAAAAAGCCTAAATATTTTAACACCAAATAGTTATTCTATTCAATATAATATTCTTATAAATGATTTATCTTTATCAGTAAAACCAGCTTAAAATTTAAAAATAAGTTTTTTTTATTTTATTGTTTTTCATTCAAGCTAAGTTTGGGCAATCTGTTTTAGATTTCTTTAATTCATATCCTATTTCATTAGCATTAGTTTATAATTAATGCTTATGAATTTTCTTTCCACTATTATTATTTTTAATAGTGATAATTGGTTTTAATGAAGCATTGTCATTAGTGATTATTTATAAAAAAGCAAAATCATTATCATCAATCAATTACAAAATTATTTCAAAGCTGCAGTTATTAAAACATTCAACGATTTTTCATCAATTATATTTAGTAATTGTAATTGTACAATTTCATTACATTTACATTGTCATTGGTAAAAACAATTGTAATTAGCAAAGAAACCAGTAGCTTTTAATGGCAATTAAAAATGTTGTCATTGTAGTAATTTCCACTAGTGCCAATGAAAATTCAATGCCAATGAAAAAATCCCAAGTATGATAAGTATTATATTAATTTCTTTATATTCTAAACACTTATTTGCAATGTCATGTTTAATGTTAAAGCTGACACGAATTGTTAATTTTTTTTTTAATTAATGCTTAGACATTAATTTTTAAGTTAACGGTTAAACAATAAACCAGATTCTAAATAATTGGTCAAAATTGTACTTGTACTTTGGCTTGCTTATACTAAACTGTCAATAGTCTACCATACCGCTTAGCGGGATGCGCATAATTTAAACTCACACATGGCTGACGCACTAATCAATAATGACATTTGCTCAGAAGATATTCTCAATTCTGCAAAAAAAAATGTACCTGAATTTTTCTTTAAGACATCCACCCCTATTGCGAATAATTATTCCCATGAAAAAACTCCCAAATTCTCTATCGTGAATGATGCCAATACCAAATTTACTTGTATTTTACAGTAGAAATCATTCACGATAGAAAATTTGGAAGTTTCTTCATGGGAATAATTATTCGCGATAGGGGTGATCAGTACTAGCGAAGCTCCTGGCCTGTCTGTAGAAAATACCTCTTTTGATATTTGGCGGGAATCGAACCCACACTGATAGACCAACACACTACCAATTAGTCTATCGGGGCAACCCATAGTTTTTTTAATATGCGTGAATGTTTAGAATTTGTGTTTTATAATGGTAAAAGAAAGTAAAAGGATTAATGTAAGAATTGTTTTCTTGAAATGACTATAGCCATCCCCTCGTGTACCTGCGTTGGTGTCAAACGGCTTCAATGTTAATTTAGGGCAACTGCTTTATAGCTTAGTACCTCGGTTCAAATACAAAATACTTTTTTATCTCAGAAATATAACAGAAATAAAACCTCGGATTTAAATGACTTGACAATAGACTTGGCGGATGTCAATCACAATTTGTAATTAATTACACATGCAATTACTCAATTATATGTAGTTGTAATTTCTTAATTACAATTAAAATTACATTACATTCAATAATATAACTACATTGTAATTGGAATTTTTTAATTACAATCACATTCCACATTTGTAATTATAATTTATATTTTTTTATTACACATTACATGTGATTGGAATTATAATTTTAATTACAAATTATATGTAATTTTTTAATTACAAATTACATGTAATTGTAATATAAAAAATGAATTAAAATTACATTTAACAAAAAATTTTAAGGAATATAATAGAACTTCGTTCAATTATAAGTAATGATTATTGCCTAATTACAATTACTTGTAATTTGTAATTGGAAATTTTCAATTGAAAATTTTTATTTTTCAATTGAAAATTTCCAATTGAAAATTTTTATTTTTCAATTGAAAATTTCCAATTGATAATTTCCAATTACAAATTACAAGCCGTTGTCATTGACTTTAGTACCTGATTTAAATTACAATGTCTTTTATTGTATCATTGAGAATATGCAATTACACATTACCTGTAATTGTAATTGAAATGTAATTGAATCTCCCCATGTCTGCTTGGCAGCACCTTTTATTTTTGTAAACGGGAAATTTTGAGAAAATATTTACTTTATAGATTTTATAGAAAACATTTCTCTGGATAATAATTCAGGATGTTGCAATAGCTATTGTCCAGACAATGGTATCTCTATACAAAATATATATAAAATCCATAGCGCACACTAAATCAGAAACAGTCACAACTTTAAATTTATCAAAATAATGTTTTAAATAACTGTGTTGTTTCTTTCTCTTAAACACTTATGAATTTTTAGTTATGACTGTTAATGATTTAGTGTGCGATATGTGCAACATTATAAAATAAAAGAAAAATTTGAGCAAATTGTTGTCAGAACGCTAACGACCCACGGCCAATAATAGGTCCAAGTATTTTCGGAAGCTATAAGGGAAGACTTAAAAGATTATTTTCCCGTCTCTGGATGGGGTCCAGCGAATATTATACAATTGAAAAATATCAAAAACCTTTTAAAATTGTTTTTTTAATAGTTATGTTGCCATTCGTTTTATTGTTTGTTACATATAACAAAGCACAGTGGTTTTAAAAATGATGATGTCTCAATGAAATTTTACAGAGGCGAAACAGAGATGTTTCCGTTTTTGTATTTTCTCAACTCAAAGGCGTATAATTTCTTAACAAAACGAGGTATCAGGATAAAACTTTATTCTTTGATATTCTAAATTTTACCTAACGTACAGCCGATATCTTGAAATAACATGGTGCTGGACACATCAAAAATTAAGTTAGGGTCGAACAAAAATTATAAAAAGGAAATTTTATCCCAAACGCAGTGCAGCCATGTAAGCACAATTTTTGTAGATTTCTTATCATAATCTTAACATTTGAATAAATAAACTTTTTTTAAATGAGAACTTCATTTACCGCCCACATTTCTACTCAAATAAACTTGAAAAATTTCATAAATTTATTTTTAGTCGTTCATAAATTATTTCCAAAAAAAAAATTTGTTTAATCACTGTGCGACGTATATGTCTATAAACAACTTTTGGCAAAAAAATAATTTACCGATAAAGTTTTTAAAATTTATTATTTCTAATATCTGACGTTATCAAAATTATTTGGCGAACTATTTATTAATACATATACTCTTATATGCAAATAAATTATTCTTAGGAGGTCTTAGGTTCGTTCACAATTCATTTGTATACTTATTATTTCCAATTGAATTTTCGGTTGTTTCATTTGGCATCCTATCACATATTGTTCTGTAAAGGAAGTCTTATCTATATCTCTACATATAATAAAATAGTAACCCATTTCCTGGCTGTCCTTCATTTTTTGTGTTCGCATTGCGTGAAATCTACTGGATGGATTTTATCAAAATTTTGTAAGAAGTAAAAGCAGTGAAAGTACGCAATTTCCGGTTTAAAGATACTGCCATTTCCGGTTTAAAAGTGGAATATTTTAAACACGGTTTTGCAACAGATGGCGCTGTTTTAAAATACATAATGAAAAAAATATGAAAAATATTTAAAAGAGGCTATTTTTTTTTTGAAAGTGTAAAATTTTAAACACGGTTGCGCAACAGATGGCACTGTTTTAAAATATTGAGAAAATATGAATTACTTACTGCCAAATAGCCAATTGAATAAAATTTGTATTTGATTGGTACTTTTACTTTGTGGAATTACATTGTTATTAAAATATTTAAACATATTTTACAGAGGTTTACAATAATTTTTAGAATTTTAGAAATTTATCTAGGAATGGGTAGCTTTTTATAAAGTAAATACGTCTATGTGAAGCACTATAAGAGTCTTAAAATTTGGTGTGGATTATTTTAAAAGCAAAATCGAGCAAAATATTGTCAGAACGTCAACGACATGGCGGGCACAGCTAGTTTTTAATAATACTGGAATTTTTTTTTCTTTCAACAATCGCAGAATATTTTTCACCTGGTTTCAATTGGGCACAATTTGATACAATGTCTTTTAACTATCCCAGGTCTCAATAGATTATTGAACTGTAGCAAGTGGATTTTCTTTTTCGTTTTAGCAAAGTTAACCTTAATCGTCAAAATTGAATTATTGGGAGCATCCTCAAACTGCCTATATTTCGGGCACTATTAGAGCGCCCTTATTAGAAAATGAGGCTAATTAGACAATGACTCCTAAAGCTTATGGAGAGCTCGACCATTACCTAGTGGTGTAATTTCCAGCTTTGAACCATTAAATAAATGTATTTTCTATTTAATTCGCATTTTGTGTAAATTTTAGGATGCCCTTAAAACTCGTAGAACTTGGAAAAAATAGTGTAAGCGGAGCTAAAGTTTAACATACAATGAAGAAATCTCAGCCGACCGAATGCCGGCAATGCAGAACAATTGCAGTAAACGAAGTTATAATACGAATTTGAAACCCTTTTGCTCAGCCGCAGACTAACAATGCGGAAAAATACTGTAAACAAAGATTCACATAACCCAATTATTTTCTCCATTAAATAAATGCTTAAAAAGTCCACCACTTAAGTGCAAGCTTTGTTTTAGGTTTCCGAACCCAAAGTATAGCAACGTAACCCTATTGGATAAGGTTTCAGATGAACTGACATTTTAGCGAAAACAATAGGGTTTCGTTTCTCTACTATATAGACTCTTGAAGACGGTGGTTTCCTACGTCCAATATAAAATTTACAGGCAGCTTCGATTATGCCAAGACTTTCACGTTTGTGGCTTTATTATTTAACCGTAAGAGGCAAACACTTGTAAATATCAGTTTTTAATTAATTACACAATGAGACTGATAAAAAGTACTTATTAAATAAATGTAGTTAAGTTTTTACACATATTTTTGGGTATTAGTTATACCTATACTTATAACACAGAAAATAGCTACACATACTCATTTGCAGTGAAACATTATTTATACACAACGAACTTAAAAATGTATACGTAATGCATGTATGAGTACAACTGGTTGTAGCTAGATAATGTGATGGGTATCTGTCATACCCATACTTATAACTACCTAATACTTACAAGTATGGAAAAGTACTTATAATACTCTAAGTATACTTATAAGTAAAACAACTACTTTTAGTAATTGTGTGTATAAAACGGTGTATGATGTTTGGCAATATTTTGTTAATAACCGAACATTGGTTAAGTATGGAAAAACAAAATAATTAGGATGAAGGAATGAACGTATTTTTAAATTGTGAAATAATTAATGCATATAGTTACATATATTTATAAAATACTCTAAAAAGTATACTTAGAGTATTTACATACTTATACTTATTCCCACTCTATACTTACAAGTATGGGTATAGCCAATACTTTATCCAACTTTTACTTATACTTGCTTGTATTGCGAAAAATAATGAACAAGTATGCGAACACAAATTCTCTGCCTATACTTGTAGTTATTTAAGTTGAAATTGATATGAATATGTACTATGTATGGTATGTTGTTTGAGCTGTAGCTATACACATTTATACATGTTTTGCCTCAAATACTTAATAAGTACTAAAAATTATACTTTTGTCATTCTCTGTGTAATACACATGCAATTATATGTAATTGTAATTGGAATTTTTAATTAAATCGAATTGTTTGTAACTTTAATTGAGATTTTTTCAATAACACATTACATGTAATTTGTAACTGAAAAATAACAATTACCTGTAATTTGCAATTGGACATTTTCAATTACAAAATACATGTAATTGTAATTTAAAAATATCAATTATAATTATTTGTAATAAAAAATTTTAAGGATTATAATGGAATTTAGTTCAATTAAAAGTAATGATTATTGCCTAATTACAATTACTGTAATGTGTAATTAAAAATTTTCAATTACAAGTAGTTGTAATTGACTTTAGTCTCTGATTGCATTATAATTACTGGTAATGTGTAATTGAGTTTATGCAATTATACATTACCTGTAATTTTAATTGTCATTGAAATGTAATTAAATCTCCCCATGTCTGGTAAATACATAAATCATGATTTACATGTCTACTATAACAACAATCATCACGTATAAAATTTATAAGAATGAAAGGGTGTTCCCTAGTAATCGCAATTTTGACTAATTTGACCTTATTTTATATAAAAGCAGACAATTAAAATTTACGCAGGATGTTTGTAGAAAGAACTATGCTCGCTATAATAAGAAGTATAAAAAACAATTAAAAGTTATCTTTTGAACTGTAACAAGCCTAACATAAAATTTCAAACTAAAGGGTGTCCCATAAAAGACGTGAAATAATTAAAATCTTGAACTATTAAAATCATATATTTAATTTAATACGAGGCCCTATATTTATGAGCCTGACCCACAATTCGCTGACTTATTTAAATCATTATATCGGTCCAATTTTTAATGAACGGCAATTCAGGACTAAAGGTCGTTTCACACTATAATGCAAGTATTAATACTTTTGAGGAAAATAAAAATCTGACAAGATGAGTTGTTATTGTTTGTTAAAGAATTTCAAACAGCATTTAGTTAGATCAGGAGGGCTTATTGTTTAAAAGTATTTAAACTCGTATTATAGTGTAAAACGGCCTTAAATAGTATTTTTCCATAATATTCGGAATAATGAAGTTTTATCATTAAAAGTGTAAAAATCATTTGATATGCAATTCGAAATTAATGATTAATATTAGATTAAAGAAGAAAATATTAAAATTTTACGTTTCCGAACATTAATCCGTATAAATTCGAAACTAAAAGATTTTCAACATAACAATTTTCAACGATTTCTAAATTAAAGACCTATAGATATAAAAAAAAATCGTTAATAACATGTATTTGTATGAGTATCCATAATATCTGTGTCGATGCTGTTGAAAGTTTTTTGTTGTGATTTCGTTTATTAGATTAAAAAAAATACAACTCCAATAATGGACTTCACTCTTGTGAAAATATAAAAAGATTATTACTTTATTTATTTATTTTTTTTTTTTGTTTTAACAATAAGAAGATTAAGTTAAACAAATTGTATGTACGAGGGTAAATCGAGATATCTTTAAAAATGTATGTATAAAAGAAAAATATGTTTTTGAAACAAACAAAAAAAAATGCAAAAATTTCAAGTTTCCGAGCCATTTCAAGTAAGTATTCGAGCCATAGTTGTATAGTGACCAATTAAAGTGCAAGAGCTAATTGTATACATGCTTTAGGATATTAATTTTGCATATAAATTTGGTTATCAATAGTTATCGATATTAAAGGTGCCTCCGTAGCTAATTTAGAGCTCTCTTGTTGCCGGTATAGAGCATGTGATGAAATAAATATTTCTAATTTAATATAAATAAAAAGTGTATTAAACAAACAAATTGTATCTACATTTAGTACAATTTAAGTCTTAAGCTATAGTTTTAGCTGGGATGGTAAACGAAGTTCTACCACAATTTCATGGCATGAGCATAGAATTATATTTGCAAAAAATAAAAAAAAACATTAAAACGGGAATTTTATGAGTCATTATTGAGGATATTAAGTGAGGAAATCAAGAAACACATCCCAAGATTTGAATTTCGAACGATTGCCTGAACTACTTTATTCTCCAGTTTAGGCTTTTTTACATTTTTTATTTTACCATACGTAGTATAAGGTAAAGTATAGTAATCATGAAAAAATTCGAGGTCGGGATTTTGACGGATTTATACGTTTTGAGTTCTCCTGAATCCATTTTGACTATTTTCGCGATGATGTCTGTCTGTTGTGTATGCCACTATTTTTGTGGAGTTTGTGCAGGTCATACCGTTTGACATATCAAAATTAAATTTAGTATATGGAGATGAAGAGCTGTATAGTTTTGGGCATAATCGGGAGGGGGCAAGGTGTAGTTTACTTACTCCCAAATTTTGTGAACGCTCTAAAGGTCGTATCCCACGACATATTAAAACGAAATTTAGTACGTACCTTTGGGTTATGGAGATGAAGAGCTGTATAGTTTTTGGGCATAATCTGGAGGGGCAAGGGGTAGTTTACTTACTCCCAAATTTTGTAAACGCTCTACAGGTAATACCATATGACATATCAATATGAAATTCAGTATGTATGTGCCTTTGGTTTATGGAGATGAAGAGCTGTAATCGGGAAGGGACAAGGGGTAGTTTACCTTACACTCCAAACCAAAAATAATTAATTTTTCGATTCGAGTATACTTTGAACTCTTATTCTTTATGTAATATATCCATAAAAATATCGGTTTCCTTTTGGTATGGTAAAGTTGAGTGTAGGCCACTCCAGTTTTATTAAAATTACATACATAAAGTGGCACGTCGAGAAAAGATACGAAAATTAAAAAAAAAGTTGGAAAATTGCTTAATAACATTTATCTAAATAACAAAAAACCTTGTTTCAAAACAGGGCTGCAAAAACTGGAATAAAGCACGATTTTTTTTTTAAACCTAATTAATCATGATTTTTTTTTTTTTTTTATTCATTTTATCATACAGTTTACCTAAATTTTGGCATAAAACATAGAAATGTAAAAGATTAATTAATTATGGTTATTTAATACAAGCAGCCAACAAAAATAAATAAATGAATGAAGTAAAATCATGTAAAAATAACCTATTTTAGAGATACAAACAAGCACTGGCCCTCAGTCACTTTTTTGGCATTTTTATTAGACCCAATCTAAACAGAATTCACACAGATGAAGAAGCACAAAATCACTCGGTTGATTTAGTTTTGTTACCCTTGAAAGCTGTGATGTTCACATAAGTAGTGGTAAAAATATGACACCACTAGATGTCAGTGGATGTCAAAGAAAAATACATATATATATATATATATATATATATTTAGTGAAGAGGAAGAGTCAAAGATATGTTTCCAACGGTTAAGCAATTGTTTGGGGTGAGAGCTTCTTCAGCTACTGTGGAAATAGCGTTTTCTAACTTTGGAATTTTTAAAAGTAATTTAAGAAAACGACTTGGAATTGAAAATGTTAGCAAGAAAGCTAGTTCCTTTATTTAAGCAATAGCTGTGCCCGCCACTTTGTGGTCCTTCTGACAATATTTTGCTCGATTTTGCTAATCCACACCAAATTTTAAAACTTACTTTTATAGTGCTTGAGTTATGGTTTATGTATTTTCTTTATATAGAAATATCCATCTCTGGATACAATTCTAAAATTTCTTTTATGTTCTAGAATTATTGTAGAGTTCTGTAAATTGTGTTTAAATTATCCTCCTGACAAAAATAAAAGATGTTGCCTAGGTTAAAGCACCTTTAAATCGGTAAAATTACGTGCTTTCCCTACTTTTTCTCTATTTCTTTATTTTTTTTTTTTTTTTTTTGAAAAATTAGAAAACAAAATTTTATTAAAATTCATCTAGTAGTTTTTACGTGATGCGAACACAGAGAGGACAGACAGACAGACAAAAATTCTAACAATAAAAATATTTCATGTACAGAAATGGTCCTGGCACAGTTTTATTATATGTATAGGTATTATGTGTATATAGATTCTAATAAATATATGCATTGATTTCTCAGATGCAAAACACCCTAGTCTTTAAAATATAGTTGTCTAATTTTATGTTGATTTCTGTGAGAGAAAATGAAATTAAACATACTGATTTGATAAAATAACTGATTGAAAAATCATTTGATTTAAATCCTGTTTTATGATTTAAATCAAAATACCTTAATCGTGCTATCCCTGTTCAAAATTACCAAACGATCATATAATAGATATATTTATTAAATGGTTATATAATTCGATAGGATATATTATATTTTGGTCATCGCAACAATTGTAGGGAGAGTTTTGTATCTTTTTTTTGTTATAAATAACAATTATATTAACCAAAACTATTTTTTGGTTAGAAATAACCATTACAAAACAAAAGTTTTTTCTGGTTGATAAAATGGTTATTTCGCTTAAAATTTTTTTTGTTTGATATAAATATATTTGATATCTATACATATAAAAATAAGTTGCATTGTGTTAGTAATTGATGTTCTCTGGAATGCGTGAACCGATTTTGTTTCTGTTAAAGGTAACGTCAATACCAAGGTTTTTATGTACAAACGGTATCTGTATGTGTATTGGTCCATGAATTATAGCCGGAATATCTGGCGTCGTACCTCCCATAGAAAGTGAAAAAATATTATCGTGTTCCTGGCGAACTGCAATAGCCTTCAAAGGCTATTGCAGTTCGCAAGAGTAGCATTTGTGCTAAAGCGCATAGACTGCTAAAATACAGAATGAATTGCGACAGTGGTCATGGTACCACCCATACAAAGTGAAAAATTATTATTGTGTATATAAAAAACTATAACAGGTATGGTCTTCAAAGTGGGTACAAGCAAACTCTAGAAAAACATAGGCTGAATTGGGACAGTGAGCGTGGTACCCCCCATACAAAATAAAAAATAATTATCCTGTATCTAGAGAACTGCAATATGTTGCGCCATGGAATTTTGCATCAATAACCCCCATATTAAGATACATTGTGTAGAGAAACACAGCCTGAATTTGAATGGAGGGCGTGGCATCTCCTATACAAAGAGAAAAATTATTATCTCGTACCTAGAAAACTACATTAGGTATAGTCTTTGCATAAGTAACCCTCATACTAATGCGCACAGTCTAGCAAAATACAGACTGGATAAAAATACTGGGAGTGGCACATCCCATTAAAAGTAAAAAATCGTTATCGTGTTAATACGTATATTCTAGCAAAAAACAGGTTTTGACTTGAGAATAGCGTGCGTTTATCATACTTTTCCTCGAAGTGTTTATTGTAATTTTTGTGGATGGGTGTAGCGAAGCGCTCCGGGGATAGCTAGTTGCATTATATAAAATTATTTATTTTGAATAAATAAATAAATATTTTATCATAAAATAAAATATTTATTTTCCAAAAACAGATTACTATGGGGAAAGCATATCCACATAGCTTTTCATTGATGCTTAACCACATCGTCAGTGGATTTTTCAAACTTTCTAAATAAAAACCCAGATTTTTATGCACAAAAATTTAATAAACCAAATAAGAAGTTTATAAAGTCTAGAAAGCAAAAAAAAATCCAAATTTCATATACATATCCTACATATTTACGTATGGTAAAGTAAAAATAACAATTACTTGTCGTCGCGTTTCTTCTTAAACCACGTAAGCGACATTTTTTCCAAATTGACTCTTTTGGTTTTAATGGTAGAAAATAACATTTGCCACCCGACTACATTCTCATCTTAACAAGTTTGTATGAAAAATAAATAAATCCATTTTCAAAACCTCGTAAGCGCCATACAAATGACGTTTGCATGCAAAATATAATGGTTTTTAAATTTCAAGTTGGCAATGTTAAAGTCTCAACCACCAAGCTTTTTGTATTTAAGATTAAAAAAATCATGAAAGTTGCAGGCCAATTAGAGCATTTTTAGTAAAGTTAAAAGTTTTTTTTTTTAATAAATATAAAAATAAATGAAATTTGCTGTTTGCGCCAAAACCACGTAAGCGATAGATTTGGCTACATTTAACTGTAAGTAACAAATTAAAAAAAAAAAAAAGGTTTCTATACCCTTCAGAGAGTCGCACAGCCATGTTTTGCAAAAAAAAAAATATTTTGAAACCCATATTAAAGAAGTTATTAAGTTTTTTTCGTTTTCTGAAAAACGACTTCTTGGCGCTTACGTGGTTTAAGAATAAATGCGACGATATGTATGGGCATTCGGACCCTGGTCTATAAAAGAAAAAATTGTGACCTTCCCTCGTATAAAACAATTTTTAAATATACATTTTCTAGTAGTGTTGAAATGTATAAACCGACACACAAATGTGTATTTAATACTGATAATTTTTTTTTTAATATTAAAATTATGCTGCAGCCGCCACTGTTACAGCAGTAGTCGGATTAGTTTAAAAAAATAAACTCTGATAAACAAAAAAAAAAAAAAAAACTTGGAGCAAAATGTAAAACATGCAAAGAAGAATATAAAATAATAACAACTACAACACTTATTATATATAAAAGAAAAAAAAATTATAATAATGATAATACTTACATCACACTTGGATTGAATAAAAACTCAAAAACCAAGAAATAACGACATGATGAAACACAACCAAAATTTTTTTTTTTTTTTACAGCAACAAAAATATCAACACGAGGTGATGAATAAAGCTACAACAAATTTGATTATGATTTGTTAGTCCGGGATTATTTCGCCCTAACAGGGTAAAGAGAGTTTTTTTTTGTTTTTGTGATTTAAATTTCGTTGTTTAGTTTTTGTGGTCATGGGGGGAGTTTGTTGATTTTAATTTTTTAATTGTTTTTTTTATCATACATAATTTTTATTTCTTTTTGCGCAAAGTTACCAAAAAAAAAAGAAAAACAAATCATAAAAAATTAAAACACATACGAAAACTTGAAAGCAAATTAAGATAAAGAAACAACAAAAAACAAACAATAAATTTTTATTTCTTTTTTAATATTTTAACAAGTTTGTTTTATAAAATTATTTTGCTGTTATTTGAAAAAAAAAAAGAAAAAAACACTCACTGGGTTTAAGATACAAAACAGTCAATGAAAAAAAAAGAAGTTTGACGGGATTTTTTTCACTAAATTAATGGAATAATTTAACACTAATAAAAGCTGGCAACTTTCGTTTTAACAATTTTTTTAATCTTTAGTAAAATTCTTATGTATTTTATTAATTCTTTTAAATTATAAGATTTACAATTAAGCACTAAAATTCTTTTTACAGCTGATTTTTGTTATTTTTCTTTGCAAATGCAATCGCCAGCCTGCTTATTCTTCCTCCTTTTTTGTTATTTTTTTGCTTTAAATAACGGCCTCATTTTCTTAATTCTGGTACTCCGCGCTCTTTTAGTAAAAATAAATTTTTTATTTTATACTTTGAAAATGAGTGGACGCATTATATTTCTCTCTCCTTCTCTTTTTTATATTGCATAAAGTACTTTATTTCAAGTGATTGTATCAATTGGCGTTTTTTTCCTCTTGTTAAAGAAAATAATAAATAAAAAGAAATAAGATTTATTTTTCACATACAAAAATTAACACAAGAGGTCTAATTTGTATTTTCTGCTTTATTTTTTGTATTCTTTTCAACAAAAAAAAAACACTTAGGTATTTGCTCACGCAAAAATAACATTATACCCAGATTCTTTATTAACTTTTTTCCTACGTTTAACTCACATAGTAGCTATAATTAACTCACATATTTTCTTAATCCTTTTTCTTTCTTTCAACGACAACAACTTTTTGATCAAACTAATTATTCTTTTACTTTTTGTTGTTGTTGTCAGTACATATTTACATATAAAAAAAATGTGTGAAAATTATAAAAAAAGCAAGAAAAACTACGTTATTGCACGTTAACAGACTTAAGGCGTTTTATATTTTATTATTGCCCGTATTCCATCACCTGCTCCGTTGGGTGTTTCAATTGCAACTGACTTTGTACACGAACAAGTTGTATTAGTTTTATGTTAACAGACTTTAATGTTTGTTTAATGAAATGGTTTAAACAAATAACCATTGGTTATGTTCTCTTGTAAGGTATTTACCATCTCTGCACCTCCGAACGCACAAAATAATCACTAAGTTTCTCTCTCTCTCTCTTGAATTGCGTGTATTTAACATTTTCTCATTTAGTAGAACCCTAAATAAAGCCCCCACTGTTACTAAGGTACAGAATGGAATTAAAATGAAACAAAACACTTACACAAAGATAAAACAAGTGATAATGTGCCGAATCTTTAATAACCTACATATGGGCATTTCCAGTGTGGCATGACGTGAAATTTATACGAGAAAAAGTTTAAAAAATCAGTCAAGTGCGAGTTAGTCTCACACATGTAGGGTTCCGTACTATGTTTAGTACGACTTTAAAAATTCAAGTTGTTAATTTTTTATGTCTTAAGGGTCACCTTTTAATTTTAAAATTAAAGTCACATTCGCGAAAATTGCTTCATTATTGGAATATACTTTAAATTTTAGTAACTTTCTATAAATATATCAGGAACCTACCTATTGCGGTTCAAAAAATAAGGTAATATTCGTGAAAAACTTGTCACTAGTGGACACCCTTCAATTTTTAGTAATTGTTATATCGGCCGAAGTAACACATCTACTGTAAACATTTCAAGAGTCTACGTATTACGGTTTATAAAATAAGGCTATTTATATGAAAATCGTGTCACTGTCGGAACACCCTTTAATTTTATTATTTGTTATAGCGACCATTGTAATTCCCTTTCTATAAATATCTAAAAAGTCTACATATTACGATTAAAAAATAAGTCACTATACGTGAAAAACATGTCACTGTCAGAACACCCTTTAATTTTTAGTAATTTTCACATCGGCCATGGCAACACATATTCTGTACAAAATTTTAAGACTCTACGGTTCAATAAATAAGGCGTTATACATGAAAATCACGTCACTGCCGGAAAACCCTTTAATTTTTATCATTTTTTATAGGGTTCATGGTAGTACCCCATCTGTGAAAATTTCAAGAGTCTAACAATTATGGTTTAAAAATTAGGCCGAATTCATGCAAAACACGTCACTGTCGGAACACCCTTTAATTTTTGCTATTGTTTATAAAGCGAAATAAGTTTTAATTACTGCTTGCATATTTTTAGTGTATTCCTCCTACAGTTCAAGAAATAAGCACATATTCGTGAATAACACCTCTCTATCGGAACACCCTATAAGTTTTAGTATTTGTTGCTGTAGCGGCAACAGCTATACATCATCTATGAAAATTTCAAGAGTCTACCTATTACGGTTCCAGAGATAAAAGGCGCTGACAGACGGACAGACATTGTAGCGAAAACAATAGGGTTTCATTTTTACCCTTTGGGTACGGAACCCTAAAAAATAATAGGTCTGTTCCCGGTGGATAACAAAACAGTCCCAACTCGCACAAATTAGTCCGAAAGCGTTCCAGATTTTTGTACAATTTTGAGAGAAAATGATAGAGTAAATTTTTTCATTTCCTGTACAAAGTTGTTCGAACTTTTTTTGGGTAAGTTCGGACTAGAATTAAATTATCAGGTGGTTTGCTTTACATTTAAAAATCCAAAAAATTTTAAATAAGAGAAAAAGGATTTTATTTTAAGTCTATTAAAAAGCAATATGGAAGATTTTCAAATAAAGTTTCAGGAGAACGTGCAAATTAAGCGTCTAAAAACACTAAAATAAAATTAATTTGAGAAAGTAGACCTAATAAATAAATCAAATTTGTAAAATGGATTTTTTATATTTGCAAATGAATTAAGTAGCACTATATTCAGTAAAAATATTAATAAATCGATCCTAATGATTTAAAGATAAAAGCAAAAATATGAGCTGGCGTGATGTTACAAAAAACATACAAGGGTTTTAAATTGGATTTCCAAATTGCAAAAATCTACGAATTGGGCAAGACTATTTGTATAATACCCTTTTTTGGAAGGATTTCGTGACGTCTATATAGGTGACGTCTATACCAAGGTTTTTATGTATAAACGGTCTCTGTATGTGTATTGGTTCATGAGTTATAATTGCCGTGGTACCTCTCATACAAAGTGAAAAATTATTATTGTGTATATAGAGAACTATAATAGGTATGGTCTTCAAAGTGGGTACAAGTAAATCCCATACCCATGCGTATACTCTAGAAAAACATAGGCTGAACTGGGTGAGTGAGCGTGGTACCCCCCATACAAAGTAAAAAATTATTATTCTGTATCTAGATAACTGCAATAGGTAGCGCCTTGGAATTTTGCATCAGTAACCCCCATATTAAGATACATTGTGTAGAGAAACACAGACTGCATTTGAATAAAGGGCGTGGTACCTCCTATATAAAGTGAAAAATTATTATCGCGTACCTAGAGAACTACATTAGGTATAGTCTTAAGACTTAGCACAATTAAACCTCATACTAATGTGCATACTGTAGCAAAATACAGACTGGATAAGAATACTGGGAGTGCCACATTCCATTAAAAGTAATAATTTTTTATCGTGTTAATACGTATAGTCTAGCAAAAAACAGGTTGGATGGGAACATTTTTGACTTGAGAATAGCGTGCGTTTTCGCGTTAATGGTTGGTCATACTTTTCTTTCAAGTGTTAATTATATTTTTGTGGATCGTGGATAGCTAGTATATAGATATAAGAAAAATATACATATTTGTTATACTGAATATTTAAGTTTTACTGGTCGAAATATTTATTTTTGAAATAATTTGTAAAAAAAACATCCTTCGAACTTAGAAAGAATAAAACGAACTTAAACCTTACTTCAAAAATTTTATATATTTGTTTTATTTAAAAATTATATTTGGAATATTATAAAATATTATTTATATCTAACTATGCATAATTCCTTTTCTTGAAATTTATTAAATAGATTATTTTGTAAAAGAAACACGATATAATTATTTCCAAAAAATATTTATATGGGGAAAGCATATTCATACAGCTATTGCTCTAGTGCTCAGCTAGAAAAAACCGGTTTATCTCAAGCCTATGCGCATCTGATTTTAATTTTTTTAATACTGCTTTGAGTAGTTTTTTGTTTTTCAATCGAAGATTGTATCTGCAGCAACCATAATTATATGTAAATTTAAAATAAACATATTACTATGCAAGGAAATTACCCACAATATGGCGTCACACGTTGGGTTGAAATTCCCAATAATGGCTCTTAATTGAAAATTTATATTTTTAAATAATTCTTGCAAAAAAAAAACCGACTTCAAAACAGACAAACTTAAAATCATGTTTCTTTAAGACGGTAACTATTGCGACACCCTGTAATTTCCGGATTCAAATTTTATACTAGTTATAGCGTTCGTAGCAATACAGGTTCATTGTAAATTTCAACCGTCTGTTTGTAACGGTTTAAAAGTTTGGTCATATACATCAAATTACATAAACTATTGCGACACCCTGTAATTTATAACTTTAAATATTTATACTTATTATAACAGATATAGTAATGGACATTCTGTCTAATTGTTAAGTGTTTGTCAATAACTATTTAAAAGATAGGGTCATATATATCAAATGACGTCACCTATTGGGACACCCTTTAAATTCAAATTTTAATATAAATACTTGTTAAAGAGAACTTTGTCATACAGATTTTTTGTAAAATTTAACTTTGTGTCCATATACATCAAATTACATCAACTATTGGGACACCCTTTAATTTCCAATTTTAAATATTTATACTTGTTGTTATACCAGACATAGAAGTGAACATTCTGTCTATTTTTCAAGTGTTTGTCTATAACGGTTACAAACATGAGGACATAATGGTCAAATTACATCAATAATGGGGACACCCTTTAATTTATCCAAATTTTATACTTGTTGTAATAGCGGACTAAGCAAAATAGGTTCTTTGTACATTTCCACTGTCTATATATAACAGTTGAAAAGTTTGGCCATATATATCACTTTTACATTAACTATTGGGACACCCTTTAATTTCCAAATTCATATTTTACACTTGTTATTTTAGCGGACTTAGCAATACAAGTTCTTTGTAAATTTCAACTGTCTGTCTATAACGGTTCAAAAGTTTTGCCATATATATATCAAAATAAACCAACTAATGGGACACCCTTTAATTTCTAATTTTAAATATTTATACTTATTATAACAGACATAGTCACGAACATTATGTGCAACTTTCAAGTGTTTGTCTATAACGGTTCAAAAGATAGGACAATAATGGTGAAATTACGTCACCTATGGGGTCACCCTTTAATTTTTAATTCTATTTTTTAATTACATTTTGTTATAGGGAGCTATAGTGATACGCACTTTTTTCTAATTTTAAATGGGTGACCTATAAAGTTCATAATACACGTAAAAAACATGTATGTTGTATGGGGACACCCTTTAATTTTTAAACTTTTAAACTGTTTTTAAAATGGGACCAATCTGTAGCCATAACCTTTCTAATGGCGCAAAAATTTTTAAAATCGGTTCAGAAATGACCGAGTTATGAAGGCACAAACATACAAAAAAACAAAAAAAAGCAACACACAGACGAATTGATAACCTCCTTCTTTTTTGAAGTCGGTTAAAAATAATCTATTTTAGGTTATAGTAAACAAAATTGTGTATCACTAATTAACTTTTCCATTTATCTATGGTATCTACTTTTCGAGTTGTGAGTTGTCGAAGTTGAAGTTTTTTAAGTTTTTGAAAACAGTGGTAAAAACTTGAAAAAAAAATTTTTTTTTAATTAAATTTTTGGGTTTTTTTTAGGATAAAAATAATATATTTTTAAATTGAAACCTTCAACTTCAAACTCAAATATGTATTTCAGTTAAATATTTTTGCTGCAGAAATAATTTTAATATTTTTTTTTGAAAATTGGTTTAAAAAACAATAATTTTTCACTTTCAAGTAGAAATTCAAATCCGGTTTGGGGAAGATTGGGTAAAAAAAAATTTGAAATTTTCTATGAAATGTATACTTACAAATCATAAAAAAACATTTTGCGGGTTTTTTGCAATAAGAAGGAAAAAAAAATTGTTTTCTATTTCAACATCAAAGAAAAATTCGTGTATGTTTAGCAACGCACTCACTCCAAAATTGAGAATAATATTTTGCAGTTCGTTTTATCCATTCTCATAGTTGGATAAGATTTTTTGAGTGCCTTCTTCACTTGTCATATAAAATTCCAATCAAAAAATGGCAAGCAAAGTCCGAAACAGAAAAAAAGTAGTAAATGAAACCAGAACAAAAATACAAATCGAGTTCAGACAAAAAACCGGACTTATAGTTGACCAACCAAAACCAGGATTTGGAAACTCTAATGACGGGAATTCAGCCACACGTTTTTTTTTCAAATTCCCGAAGTTTCTGTGGAAATTACAAAAATCGACGTTGAACTAATCAAAAAGTTACTTAATACTACGAAACGAAAAAATAAGTGCTATCTCTAACGCCTGAATTAAGAGCCGTTTTTTAGCAATTTCAACCCAATGTGCGTCTTGATGTTACACACTTTTAAAAATTAATTTAAAATTATCTATTCGCTTGATAACCAAGTTTTTTATTATAATTAGTTTATTTTATTATCCTCTGTTAAAATGCAAAATTTCGTGCACTTGCTATCGTCAGCTTAGAAATAATAGGAATAAATGTTTTTTTTTTGTCTGGCGTGACGTTATCTTAGAATACAATTAAAAGCAAATACAAATTTTATCGCTAATTGATATTTGGTTGCTCTTTTGCATTTATTTTACGGTTAGGTGTTGGTGTAGCAAAAGTTTTGTGGTAAGCGTGGAATTTCACAATGACTTTTAGACATGTAAATTGTAAGGAGAAAATAACCTTAGAAATAAAACAAAATTGATCGAAACGAGAAATTTAAGTTTTCAGCCCAGTATCGCGCAAGCACAGCTAAGGAAAGCCTTAAACCCTTTAATTTAATTTATTTTGAACATTTTCTTTAATAATGCAAGAAAGAAAAAACCGTTAAGACTTTTCTGAGGAAATGCCCATATAACTCTCTGTACTTTTATAGTGCTTAGGTTTTCTTCATACAGAGTTACCCATATCTAAAATACTAAAATTTATATAAAATGCTTTCACTACTTTTTCTCTATTTTCTCTTGAAAAAGAGATATTTTTGCGGAAAAAAGTATCCTATAGGTATTTGAACCATGATACTAAGGTACCTCCTCACAAAATGTTATTGAAATTCTTCCAGTACTTTTTATGTGATGCGAACACAGACAGACAGACAAAAACAAAATTTCCAAAAAATATTTCATCTATAGAAATGGTGCTGTCGCAGTTTTTTTATATGTATGTATATATGTAAATAGATGACTTTGCTTGTACACTGCTGGTCAAAAAAATAGCACCAACGACAAAATGTAGTTTCATTCCAACGGAAAAATAAGTGGTAGACGAGTCCAGAATTGTATTATTTAGAAGCAAGGGATCACGTTCCTACGTAAGAAGACCTCCAAACGCAGAATTTAACTAAAACCATAAAACACGGTGGAGCTAGCGTAATAGTATGGGGTAGTTTTTCTTACTATGGTGTAGTACCTACAAACCCACAATAAGAACATTTATGTTGGTATACTCGGGGAAGTAAAGCTCCCTCATGCTTCTGAAGAAATGCCATTGGTGCGCGTCTTCCAGCAAGATTACGACCCGAAGCACACAAGCAAGATTACGGCAAAGTGGTTTCGGGACAATAAAGTCAATATGATGGAATGGCCAATTAAGAATTTATGGCCAGATATGAAAAAACAGTGTCTCAAATGCAACCAACTAACAGTGAAGCGCTTTGGACAGCTGTCCAGCAAATCTGTAATAAAATTCCAAAGGAAAGATGCCAAAATCTTGTAAATTCGATGCCAGATCGTTGTGCATTCGTTATTACAAATAAAGGATATACAAGAAGGTATTAATTAGAACAAACAAATCATTCTCAACGTAAGAAATGCATCATTTATAATTCTTTTTAATTTGTTCTTAACTAAATATTGTTTAATATTGGTACAAATTGAAGTGAAGTGCTATTTTTTTGACTGATTGTTTTTTAAGTTTTTTTTAGACCAGCACTCAGGGGATGACCCCTACTCATGCAATGCATTATGCCAGAACTAGGAAATTAGGTTATGGGACGGAGGAAAGAGGGAGTAGTGTTTGTGGATTTTCGATTTGAATTTTCCTACATTGAAAGTGACAGGAAAGACCTCTGGAGGGAGTTTATTCCACATTCGAACAGTTCTGCTAAAAAAATAGAGTTGGATACCCTACTGTCACCAATGAGCTTCTTGGCCCTCTCTTGTACGCGGTCGAGCAGCTCCAAAATAGACTTTGTTTGGTACGCCGGCCCATTTGTGAGAGTTGTATTCCATTTTCGGCCGGATATAGGTGGTATAAATAGTGAGAAGATCGGATGGAGTGAAGTATCTTTTACACCGTTTTAGGAAACCGAGTGCTTAGTCCATCGAACATCACACTGGATTTTCATGCCAAGAACATCAAGAGCTTCCAATTCCTTATTGTCTATATCACCTATAATCACAGGTGAAGCATCATCTCCGAACGTACGCCTGTGCGTCAGCATGCAACATTGAGTCTTACGGGCGTTAAAATCGACTCTATTCTCACGACCCCATTCGGATATTGTTATGATATTGTTTTCAAGTTTTATTTAAATAAATTATAAATTTCAAAATAAAATAATTAGCAAAAATAAAATTTATTATTTTATGTAGTTATACAGTTTCCGAAGCGTCTTATGACAAATTTTGAAATATGTATATCAATTTAACCTACAGGAAAATATGTATCGGAGACATATTTTCTTAGGCTTGGTGCTATTTTTTTGACCGCAGCTGTACATACTTATTTATATTTAAAGCTAATAAATTATGTTTTTAATATAAGCATTAGGCATTTATACTAAAAACCAAACATTATTGTATTGATGCAAATCCACATGCGGGATCTAAACAAAGATAAACAATTTAAAATGGAAATCCAAAAATATTTCAAGAATTAAACGTAATACTCGTATCTGATAGCATCTATAAACAACAAGTAATCGTCTGGACATTTTGGACAATATTAATTGTTCAAATTAACTGGTGGTAATATTCTGCCATTGGTGAATTTTCCAATTCACAATTATTTTTGATGGTATTTTCAACAGCCCATAGACCATTTGATATGCTTAATCTCTTGTAAAATTTATGAAACACTGAAAGATATGAAAGCCTAGTTATAATTATTATTTCGATATGTTACAAACGTAATGACTTATCTACTATACCCTCATCTTTTTGCTAGTGAGATAAGAATAACATAAAAACCTCAACATATGTTTGATAAACAATACACTTGTTGTTTTTATTAAATTGAGCAGAAAGAGACAGAAAGACTCACAAACAAACAAACGGGGCATCCATGTTTGTTGGGCGATTTAAGAAAAATAAAACAAAAATGAAAAATAATTTTACATTCCAACATATCTCGTATAAAATTGTAAGAAAAGACTTGAATTGTTAAACTATTTTTTAATTATTTTAAATTTGTACTTTTTAATCAATTTCTCATTTCTTGTATTTCGTTTTATATTTAGTACAAACTAACATTATTGATGTTATTGCCCCATCAACAGCTGTCTTTAGTTAACATTACTTCAGCTTCTATTTTTAACATTAGAAAATGTTAAATTTTTACTTAACTGGAATTGAAACATGTTAGTGTATTTTAATGTTAATGTAGCATAAAATTGCTAATTGGAATTTGTTGTTCCCAATAGGGCCATTAATTATTTTTAGTTAATTTACATACGAAGGTCGTTTAGAGTTAGAGAACTTCAAATATGTTATCGAATCCGCCATTATTTGTACACATTTTAGGATTCGTACCTAAAGATCGTTTCACACTATAATGCAACGTGATGACGTGATGAGTTGTAAATGTTTTTTGAAAATTTTCATACACAGATTAATAATAATAATAACTTATATGTACTTGTATTATAGTGTGAAATGCCCTTAAAGGCAAGGATTCACTATTCTACATAATCGTACGATTTAATCACTAAAAAATCTAACAGAATTCTGTCCTACTTAAAAATCGTTTCAAAACGGCGTTGTACACACTATCATACAAAACAAGATTTTGCAACTCTGATCGCATGGAAAAATACTATTTTATGATTTTATATTTCAAAAAATTATCAAATCGTACGGACTGTCAAAAAGTCTGTCTGTCACACACATACACTTTTAATCCACACTATCATACTTTTTGAGCACACTGGCAATTTTTGACAAATCGTACGACTGAGTATGATAGTGAATCATGGCCTTAAAGAGTAAAAGTGAGACCCTATAAATAAAGCTCCAATATTTGTTTGCCTGCCACAAGGTTGTGTCTCTTCACCCCTAATAGGTAGTCAGGGATTAAACGATTTTGATGAAGTTTAAAACATGGATAAATATTTACTTATCAGCATTAGGGTATGTCGATATATATATAAATATTTTTAAACCTAAATCAGTGCGCTAACCACAACCATGTCAATCGCCTAACTTTAAAGCAGCAATGACAGACTAACTGAAACAAGCGCGCAAGGCGCAACACTGTCTAGCGCCTAGCTTTAAACAAACTCAAATAAGAGCGCAATGCTCTATAATGAACAGTAACGTTAACTTATTTTGTTTAGTAAAATCTAATAAATTTAAACGCAAAACAGAAATAAAATCGCTAGATAAAGCAGAGTGCAACGATCTGTCATAAGCAGTAATGTTAACCTATTTTGTTGTTTAATAAAATCCAATAACTTAAAAGGCAAAATAGAGATAAAATCGCTAGATAAAACAGAAAGTAACTAAAATCTCATCACTTTTCATCATCAACAAAAAAAAACAATGACAGATTGTTTGCAGCCAACCTCTCTACTTAACGC
Source organism: Phasia obesa (assembly GCA_949628195.1). Classification (NCBI taxonomy): domain Eukaryota; kingdom Metazoa; phylum Arthropoda; class Insecta; order Diptera; family Tachinidae; genus Phasia; species Phasia obesa. The sequence goes on along the minus strand of OX451216.1, from coordinate 134,626,258 downwards.
TCTGTCAAAATTGGTTTTTCCAATTACAAGGCGCTATTTAGATTTGCTTCAAACATTTTGTGTTTATATGAGAATTTTTGACAATTAATTAGCGCTTAGCGCACTAATTTGGGTTTAGATGTAAGAGCGCAGAGATATGTCAGAAAAAGTAATGTTAACCTATTTTAACCGACTTCAAAAAAAAAGAAGAAGAATTCGTCTGTGTGTTGCTTTTTTTTGTATGTTTTTGCCTTCAGAACTCGGTCATTTCTGAACCGCTTTTAAAAATTTTTACGCTTCGAGAAAGGTTATGGCTACAGATTGGTCCCGTTTTAAAAGAAGTTTAAAATTTTAAAAATTAAAGGGTGTCCCCATACACCACACATGTTTTTTACGTGTATTATGAACTTTATAGGTCACCAATTTAAAATTAAAAAAAGTGCGTATCACCAATGCTCCCAATAACAAAAAGTAATTAAAAAATAAAATTAAAAATTAAAGGGTGACCCCATATGGTCCTATCTTTTGGACCGTTAAAGACAAACACTTGAAAGTTGCACAGAATGTTCGTTACTATGTCTGTTATAATAAGTTTAAATATTTAAAAGTAGAAATTAAAGGGTGTCCCATTAGTTGGTTTATTTTGATATATATACGGCCAAACTTTTGAACCGTTAGAGACAGACAGTTGAAATTTACAAAGAACTTGTATTGCTAAGTTCGCTAAAATAGCAAGTGTAAAATATGAATTTGGAAATTAAAGGGTGTCCCAATAGTTAAGGTAAAAGTGATATATATGGCCAAACTTTTCAACTGTTATAGATGGACAGTTGAAATTTACAAAGAACCTAAATATATTGCTTAGTCCGCTATTACAACAAGTATAAAATTTGGATTTATAAATTAAAGGGTGTCCCCAATATTGATGTAATTTGACCATTATGTCCTCATTTTTGGAAACGTTATGACAAACACTTGAAAAATAGACAGAACGTTCACTACTAACAACAAGTATAAATATTTAAAATTGGAAATTAAAGGGTGTCCCAATAGTTGATGTAATTTGATGTATATGGACACAAAGTTAAAATTTACAAAGAATCTGTATGACAAAGTCCTCTTTAACAAGTATTTATATTAAAATTTGATTTTAAAGGGTGTCCCAATAGGTGACGTCATTTGATATATATGACCCTATTTTTTAAACAGTTATTGACAAACACTTAACAATTAGACAGAATGTCCATTACTATGTCTGTTATAATATGTATAAATATTTAAAATTATAAATTACAGGGTGTCGCAATAGTTTATGAAATTTGATGTATATGACCAAACTTGTAAACCGTTACAGACAGACGGTTGAAATTTGCAATGAACCTGTATTGCTACGACCGCTATAACAAGTATAAAATTTGAATTCCGAAATTACAGGGTGTCCAATAGTTAGTGTAATTTTATGTATATTGCCAAACTTTTAATCCGCCGTACACAGACAGTTGTTTGGCATTGGTTTGACCTGAAAAAGACCAGAACCCTGGGGTCTTGTGCCCCTATATGCTCCGGAAGCACTGCTCCCCCGGTAGAAAATCGACTGATATTTGCTTTAGATTATTGAATTCAAAAATTAGTTTTTTTATCTGAATTGACAGTTTGTTCTACGACATTTCAAAAATCCCGCTACAATCTTCCTCGAATATAATATAATCATTGTATAATTACCGTCTTAAAGAAACATGATTTTCAGTTTGTCTGTTTTGAAGTCGGTTTTTTTTTGCAAGAATTATTGTTTAATAAAATTCATAAAATCAAACGGCAAAACAGAGGTAATATCTCTAGATAAAGCAGAAAGTAACTAAAATTTCATCACTTTATCGTAAAAAAAAAAAACAGACAGTTTGTTTACAGTCAACCTCACTACTTAACGCTCTGCCAAAATCGCATTTTCGAATTACAAAGCGCTATTTTTTTACAATTAATTATCGCTTAGCGCGCTAATTTAGATTTGGCAGTAACAACCAAACAGGAAGGGCAAAACTTATTTGTATTTGAAAATAATAAACTGAAACAAATAGATAATTTAGTATAATTATTAAAAATTCTAAAGGACTACAGCTAGTTGGGAGAAAGCTTTGCTGCCCCCTTAATGGCATTTCTATGGTAATGTCTAGAAGGTTCAATAGAATGTTTTTAAACCACGAACAAAATGGGGAACAAAGGTCAATTTATATAAAAACAGAGTTCGTAAATATTTATGCTCGAAAGTTCCCAATCGATTTCTATATTTAACATAATAGATCACGCTATTGTTGAGATCGATTTCAAATTTGTTTCTCCTATATTGAGAGCGGATCAACGGGGTTGTGGAAGGCTATAAAAGGCTAGCCATTGAATTGTATTGATAAAAGGCTACAACAACTACAAACAAAAAATCTATAACTTATAAAACCAATGTTTAAATAAGGTTTCGGCTATGTGGACGCCACAGCAATTTTTCTTACAGCCAATCTCTTTCTTCTAATCTCTTTCGTCTAAATTTACAAGCAATTGAAGCGCATTCCAATTCATCCAAAATTGCTTATCACTTTACTCCAAAGTAAAACAACCAATAGAAGTTAAATCGTAAAATCATAGTTACCAATTGGTTGGACCATTTAAAGAAATAATGAATTCGTAAAATATTCCTTCAGTAAGGCGATGGTTTGACGCGCTGTATACTACAGTCCGGTTGATATTAAACATCCGATGCAACTTATTTGCTACAAGTAGTTGATAATTATGGCTCTACGCGGTTCGCTGATAAAGGTAACGCTCTGGCTGGTTTCATTTTTAAAGAAGTAATGACTAATGATTTAAACGGCCCTAAAGCGTACCGAACAGTGATTTTTTTTTTTTTTTTTTTGATGTACCAAGAACTCAATACTGCGTTCTACAATGCACAGTGGGGCAGAATCAAAATATTTTGCAAATAACTCAGCTAGTTGTTAATCGCTAGGCCGATTGATCCATACCGATTGACATGAGCCCAGCAGACGGGTAACTGAGCTTAATTTTTGACGCTGAGCACTATCCACTTGTCACAGGTTGTGCTATGTAGTCTCAAAGTTTGATACCTCGCACCTGCAAATTCTTTTAGAGCTTGACATTTCTTCAATTTTTATTTGATTTTTTTTAATTACACATGGCCTTGAAGGTCTAGCTAATTCGTAAACAATTATGCATTAATCTATAAATTATATTTAAAAATTAGCGAGTTATAAGCAATTTAAAATTAGCGAGCAAAATTAAAAAAAATTATGGCAAAATTTCAAGGTTATATATTTTCTAAGTTAAAAACTAGACGATTTTCAATTCCAAAACTATTGCATTTTTGTCTCGTTTAGCCTAAAGGCCGGCCATCCATCCTTTAATTTGACTTATTTTACATCGAAATTTTGATTTTACCCCATATGTAATCCCAATTTAGTGCTGAAAGTATTTCATGAGCCCTAGTCCATATGTGGATTCTATGGACAAAATGCTAAAAATTCAAATTTTTGGGATTTTTGGTCTTTATTTTGGGAATTGTGGGATTTCCTTTACTACTTGTTTTTAGAAATCATCAGTCCTGGAGAATTAGTGAGGATTGCAAGGTTTCAAGGGCCAAGTGGTCCACACTGAACACTGCAAGTAACAACATACTTCTAGGTTTGGACTAGAAAGTTTTTTAGGTCATTACGGGTTATTTCTCGGTTAGAACTAGGACCAGTTGATGGGAAAATGATTCTCTGAATTTTTACAGGATCTTTGAGAATAGGGTAGACTTAGAAACTGTGGAGCACATTATCTGTTTCTGTCCGAAATTACAAAGCGAAAGGTTTAGTTGTCTGGGCGAACAATCTCACGAAGGCTAAGATGAAATGGCAAAATGCCGTCAGACTCTATATGGAAATCAGGTGGCTTAATAAGAGATGAGGAAGCCTATTCAAAGAATAGTACTAAGGGTTCTTTTGGGGAATGCAGAACGACCAATAGCTCCCCCCCTACCCTAGTGCCTACAATTTAACCTTTCCTATACTCAACTAAAATGCACATCTTTAAAAAACAACCCTGCATTTTTTCCATTTCTGGCTAAGAATTCGAATTGGAATTTTTATTTCCACAAAGAGCAATTTTTCATTTCCTTACAAAAATTATTCAACGCCCTTTACAAATGAAAAAAGCTTTCAACATTTTAGAAATATTTCTGCTGAAACATTTCTTCTCATTTTCTTTGTCACATAATGTCTTGATAATAAAGTTATATGTCACTTGCAATGTTGCCATTAAATTGTGTTGTGCAAATTAATCAAACAAAATTAAAGAAGATGTGAACATAAAGACATAAAGGATTTAATAAATTTCTAACAGAGAAAAAAAAATACATAATAAAAATATAAATGTTACAAGAAATAAAACAAATATTACCAGTAATAAAATTCAACACTTTTAAAGCCACAGGCTATGAAATCACAGAATCTCAAAAAGATACTCAACTTGTATTCAAGCCATAACCAACTAGACGATGGATGAATGAATTGAATGCCATGAAATCAGAATGAGCCACCAAACCAAGCAACCAAACAATCAACCGAATTTATGGCAACCACCCGGTAATTCAATCATTTTCTTTTTTTTTATTTTCTCTCTATAACAAAAAGTTCTTTGTATTTCATAAGTTTAAAAAAAGTAAATTGTAGCGAAAAAAAAATATCAACAGCATCAAGAACAAAATTTCGAAATCAAATTCGTCCCAGTAATATGGAAGATTGTTTGAAATGGAATCATCATAATAAAAAGTTCTCCTACTCGTTACCCACCAACATCTATGAAGAAGCACTTGAAAAATCTTTTATTACTTCACAAACAAACAAAAAATCATATGAATTTCTTTTCTAAGAGAAAAATACTTGACAATTGCAGAAACTCAAGTGCTGGAATTTTATTTTTATATTTTCATTAAAATATAAAAATAAACAAAAATTGATTTAAATCCTCTTGTTGTCTTAAGGTTAATTTTAAATTTTAAACTATTAACAAAAATACTTTTTGCTTTAAAAAGTAAAAACAAAAATTGCAGAAATGTTGAAATACACACTGTGTAATTTTTTAAGTCATGGCAAAATAACCATATACGGACACCACTACGTCATAAAAGACCAAAAAAAAGACCCCTGTTTCCCAGTTTTGCCCAAAGTCCTCCAGGTTTTTTTTATGGGCCCTCAAAGATGTGGGGCCTAGATGTAATTTTTGCAAAAAAATTATCACTTCCTCAAGCTCATATTTTGCAAACCGTTTGATATACTCTCTGAGGAAGTTCATATGTTCTAGAAAGTTGTTTATTGAGATCTTAGGTTCATTTTCATAGTTGAGTGTATCCTTGAATTTTGAACGGTTTTCTACTTATAGACCTGAACAGGGGAAAAAAGGTAAAAAAAAATTGAATTTTTTAAAGTTTTTTGCGATTTTGACCTTGAAGATGAAGGTTTTATGATTTTTTGTCTTTATGACAAGAGCTACAACTTTGCCTCAGAGAGTATATCAAAATTTCAAACGGTTTGCAAAATATGAGCTTGAGTAAATGATCATTTTTTTGTAAAAATGACATCGAGGCCCCACATCTTTGAGGGCCCATAAAAAAAACCTGGAGTACTTTGGGCAAAACTGGGAGACAGGGGTCTTTTTTTGGTCTTTTATCACGTAGTGGTGTCCGTATATGGTTCTTTTTTTCCATGTTGCACTGTGATATTTGTCAATAAAAGCCTTGGATATGGGCTTAGTCAAATTTATATGCGTGACGCTATTTAGCTGGGCAGCTTTTTAAGATGAGTTTGTAATAAATAGGAAACTATTTATGATTTTTATTTTAATTTTATACAACATTTTTATAATGCTTTAAACACATAGACGACAGCGACTACATTGCTACATCACTACAAATGCCACACAGGGTATTTTGCCAATCTAGCCGGACATTAGGCAAAAAATTAATTTTGCGAAATGTTAAAATTTCAGTATGCAGCTTGAGAGACAACAAAATTCTGCATCGTATAGAGAATTTTTAAGGCTTTTGCTTTAGATTTGTCGTTTGGAGACACTGTTAAAATCAGGAAAGTTGAGTAAATCGCATATGTTTTTATTTACTATACAATTTTGAGAGGTTTGCAACATATTTTTTCGTGGCCAAACGAATTAAGATTTTGTATTGATTTTTCTTTTCTGTGAAAGGCTATATTTATTTTTAGAAAAATTTTATTTCAAGTTTTTATGATAAAAATTATTTTTTTGAAATTAAAAAAAAATGTTTGTCCATTTTTTTGTCAAACAAAACACGAAATAAAAAGTGAAAAAGGTTTTTGAGTGTGAGGGCCATCGCGATCCTAAAAATGTTATATATCACTATAAAATTTACGATCTCTACTTTTACACCCCACCCTAGAAAAAAACGTTGCGAGTTTTTGCGTCATTTTTATGCGATTTTTTTCTTACAAAATTTCACCTTTTTTCTGTTTTTGCTCATCTGGCATAGGTACATAGATAGGAGTAAGAAACCTTTTTGTCGGTCATAAAATGTTTTTGGTTAAATTAATTTTTATTATTTTAAATAAAATCTATTGTTACTAATGTAAATTCTGTGGTAATAAGGAATAAGTGCTTAAGTCGACTTAAGCAAAAATTTAGTTACTGGCACCTTTGAAATCTGCGTACTTCAAAGTACCCATGTGCAAATTTTTAATTATTAAGTAAAATTTTTCAGGAAGTTGTAGCAAAATAACTTTCTGCTTATCTTTTTTCAATGTCAAATCGCATTTGGAAAACATCTTAAGAAACTAGAAGCTATTTTTCGAAATCATAAAAACTTCTTTCACAACTTATTAATTGCAACGCCTGCGTACTTTTGGTAGATATAAGATATTTTTTTAAATCATACGTTTGACTCCCATAGGTAAATTTTAAAGAAAAGTTATTTTTTTGAAAAATTATTTTAAAGTTTAAAATTGCTCTCCTACAAAACTTAAAAATCAGACTTAAGCACTTTTTCCTTATTGCCACAGAATTATTAAGATAATAATTATAATAAAATTGTTATTTTCTGTCTGTCTGTTTGTGCTCGCATCACGTAAAAACTACTAGATGAATTATAATAAAATTTTATGGAGAGGTACCTTAGTAGCATAGTTCAAATATAGGATATTTTTTTCCTTAGAAATGTCTCATTACCAAGAAAGATGCTTCCTCTTTAGTAGTGAAAGTATGCAATTTTATCGATTCAATGGTACTGCAAACTTGGCAGCAACTTTTACTTTTGTCAGCGAGTAATTTAAAATACTACTTACACTACACTAGAATAATTTTGGAATTTTATACAAATGTTAGAGTTTTATATAAAGCCTATATTTCTGAGTAATTACCCAAGGATGGGTACCTTTATATAAACTAATTACATAAACCATATCTGAAAAAAATTCATATGGACGTTTCGGAGGGTGTGATTGGAGGGATACCTCGCACTTAAAAATTTTATTTGTATGGTATTAAGGCGTATGTAATTTTGTATCACCGCCCACAAAAGGAGGCGGGGCGAAAATGGGATTTTATAATCTTCAGGGTCCAAGTTTATGTTTTTGACCATTCGCTCACTATAAAAGTTGCATTTGCTAAACAAAAGTATGGGAAAAATTACAAAAAAAAATTTAATTTTTCAGAGGTAGGATTAGTTCTTCTAAGGGGATTTTTATTACCCTTGGTCCGATGATTCTTATTTTATAGCTTTAACAGCCTATAACCAAAAGAGATTTTTTTTTGCCAAGTTTCATTAATCTAAGGGCACAGTCAATTTTCAGAGCCAATATAATCTAAAAAAATAATGTCCGGCTAGATTGGCAAAATACCTCTATGTACGCCGTCTATCGGCGCTTTGTCGCCAGCTATTCATTATTCATTGTTCATTGTTAAACGACTTGAAGTTGTCATCTTCCTTTCTCATCACTGAGTTCCGCGCAGTAGTAGTCCATATTCCATTAACTGCAGCCCTTTAGTCTAATGCCAGCCAGTACAAGTGCGCTGCTATCACAGCAGGCTATGCCTGGCTATTTTCGCTATAATGTCTGTGGGTGGCACTTTTTTTGTGGAGTTTGTACAGGTCATACCGTTTGATATATTAAAATGAAATTTAATATGTGCCTTTGGTATATGGAGAAGGGAAGGGGAAGGGTGTTAAGTTTACTAAAAACCCCAAACCGAAAATAATTAATTTTTCGATTCGAATATACTTTGAACTTATAATCATAAAAATATCTGTATCCATTGAGTATGGTAAAGTTGGTTGTAGGACATTCCAGATTTATTTTTCTTAAAATAAGATTTCGCGCATATGTCCGCGTGCGGCTACGAGTTTCTAGCTCTATTCGATGAGAAAAATTTGTGAGTACTTTTTCCAATAAATCTGCTGGCCGTATAGCGACAATCAATGGTGACTTAAATATAGGCTGCCAATGCTTCAAGAGTTGCTGGTTTGTCGGCATTAACCAATGAAGAGTACCACTTTCGGGAATAAAGTTGTCACCAAATTGATTTTGCAATAAATCGAATGTTAAGTCCGCTGTAGAGCAAGTTGCGCCATTTTTTTGAAACCAAATGCCGATGATGTTTGGCTGATAACCTTTGGAAAACAAACAAAACAGTCAGCATTACGCGATAGCGCTCGCCATTCACTGTAACGACAGTTTCTTGCTCAATTCGAAAGAAAGAGAAACCGATTATGCCCAATCAGCAAAAAACGCGACGCAAACGATGATCGTTTAGCTTCAATTATTGAACGAGCTGTATTTCATTGACAACTTGTTGGCCGAAGGACAAAGGCCGAAGGACAAAGGCCAACAAGTTGAGAATGACAACAAATCGACATTCTCTTCTTTCATTTGTTTACTGGTCTTGTTGATGGTTTTGAATCGAGAAAAGGAAAAGTAGTGCGAAAACAACTGCACTGGTCAACTGATCTGGTTGCAGTTCTATTTTTTTAAAACTAAATTTCCATTAGAATTAAGACTCCGAAGAATTCTAACATACACCTGTTCCTGTTAGTTCTTTCTTAAAAGATCTATTTTTTTCTGGCTTGTCTGCAAACCGAGAGTCTTTGGTGGGAATCGAACCCGCAATCCCCAAACTTATACAGTAGACCAATCAATCCGTATATACTGTCGTGTTTATATACTGTATATATTATAGCCATTTTCATTAAGCGAAAACACCCGCTGTGGTTACCCGATTTTAGTTCTATTTCTTAATGTGATGTTGAGCTCAACGGGCCGTCGTTGCTCTGTTTTGAACATTTGCGTTGAGCTTAAGTTTTATTTGCCTCAAGTTGTCCTATTCATTTTTTTTTTTTCTTCGGATGCCCCTACTGGAAGATCCAACGAAAGCAATAGTTTTATTTTCATTAAATATATATTTTTTATATTTTCCATTTGTTTATATTACTTTTTATTTAAAACTGAAATTTGTTGAACAAATTTCCTGTTCTTTTATTGTTTGTAAGGAAAAAAAAATAAAACAAGACTTTCTTTTGCTTGTTCATATAAATGTCTCTGGTTAAAATAAACAAGCATTAAAATAAATATTTTCTATAACTTGGCCAAAAAAAAAAGTTAAAACTACAAGAAATATAAAATCCTCTAAAAGAAATAACTTGTAAAATAGTTTGGTTTTTCGTACATTACAAGTAAAGGGTGTACCACTATTAAGGCGAAATATAACTTTCAGAAAAATTGTTTGCTTGTTTTTTTTAATAAATTTGTAGATTCTTTATTTATAATACATTGAAGGCCACTCTGATACTGTTTCCCATTCCATTCTATTTTATTACGAAATAAATTAATTTATTCGACTGCGCGAGCATAGGGAGAGTAATTCCACCCAGCTTCGGTTTCGCAGATTAAAGGTTTTAATTGTTTAATTCTTCATTAGTAGGCGAGAGGGGAGCCAGGAATTAAAAAGGGTACAGATATGCATGTACTCTTTATATTTGTTTTGTCCTCTCATGCGTAGTTTTAATTTTGAAGTTTAAAATGTAAACAAATATTAGCATCTATACAAATTGCTGCAATAAAAATTGCACGATATAAACACAAATGCAATTTTAAAGAAGAAACGAGAAAGATTGCAACGCCAAAGATTGCATAATTCGGTACTTAGTAATCGAAATGGAATACAAAACAGCAATTTTTAGAATTTCTGTCCGTCTGTCTGACTGTGTTCGCATCACGTAAAAACTGCTGGATGAATTTTAATAAAATTTTGTTAGAACTTTTTTGTTATTATCTCGGTTCAAATATAGAATACTTTTTTCCCGTATAATATCTTCTCATTTTCAAAAGAAAATAGAGAAAAAGTACGCAATTTTGCCTTTTTAAAGGTACTGCAAACTTGGCAGCACCTTTTATTTTGGAAACACTATTTACAGAACTCTATAATAATTTCAGAATTTTAAATAAATTTTAGAATTTTTTTTAAAGCCTAAAGTTTGTGAGTAATTAGCCAGGGATGGGAACCTCTACATAAAGTAAATACATAAACTGTGGTATGGATTATTTTCAAAGCAAAATCAAACATTGTTTGTACCACACACATAATTTTCCAATGCCATCCTAGGTTCTGATCCACAAAAAAACAATTTTTAAAGCCCCCAATAAAACTCAGAAAATAGTTTTTTCCGTAAGCTCGGCTTGTACTTATCACAGTGTGTCAGAATGAAAATATTTTGGAAATAACTCAGCCATTTGTAAAGGGCTTGGCTGATTGATCCAAAATTAAACAGCTACGTCCGTCATCAGCACTCTTCGTATCTATCTACTTTGGGTAGTGTTTAGTTGTAAGCATCATCTATTTTACCAACCAAACCCAGATAAAGGAATACGAGAAAACTGTATTCAATCATCAATCGTCAGTTGGTGAGAACGAAGTCTACCACTACCTTAAGCTTCCCTCTTGTTTTAATATTTTTACCTTAATATTTACCACCTTATATTTATTGTTGCTTCAGCCAACCTTCGGTTAGTAATGAAAGCTACTTTTTGTTTATTTGTTTTTCTGCCAACATTCGTTTTTAGTTAATACTAATCTAGTATCAAACCTAACTTTGTTGGGTAAACATGATTGCGTGGTGCTTTGCGATTTTTATTAATTAAAATTTTTGATTTTTCGATACCCTGGTCTTTTTTCAAATATTTCAATATTTATTTTAGCAAGTTTTTTGTCATTTAAATTATAATAAGTTAGTGAGCGAAATTTAAAATATTGTGGCAAAATTCAAGATTATATATTTAAAAACAAGACGATTTTAAATTAAAAAATTCCATAATTAATGAATTTTATGTTTATTTTAGACTAAAAATTGGCGGCCATTCTTAGTTTTTTAATAGACAAAAAATTTCTTAAGGAAAATGTATATCAAAATGTTAAATCTCTGTCTTAGCCAACAATATGTATGTACGTTTAAAATTTCGTGTAAAATTGAACAACCTTGCAGGAATATGGAGATCCTTCAGTTTGACCTATTTTACATCAAAATTTTGATTTTAGCCTATATGTTCTAAAATCCCATAGCTATATGTATTCTTTACTATTGCTGAAAGATCCCTAGTCCATGTGTGGCCTTTATGGGCAAAAGACTACAAAATTCCAATTTTGGGATTTTTGGCCTTTATTTTGGGAATTGTGGGATTTCCTTTACCTTAATGTTGCAGATTTTTTTTTTTTGCTATTTAATTTTCGCTGAATAATTACATATCCACAGAAAATTTCATTTTTAATCGCCTTGCAAGATTGGTAGACTTTATTACTGGATCCTAAAAGTATATACGTTTCCCAGTGCCAAATTGATGTTCATATACTTTCGCCAATTACTTTCAGCTTTCGATATAAATGACTGTTTGGCTGTTGGCAATAATTGATCTATAACAAACTTGAGTTGTTCCTTCGTGTAGTGAAAACCTGTTAATAATCTTCTACTGTTAAATATTACACATTTTTTTCCGCTGGCAACACTTTACTGCACCAAATGAGCAAAACTTAAATCATTGGTAAATTTTGGCACACCCTTTAAAATAAAATTAAACATAGTTTCAGTGCAGAGGCAAACGACCAACAAAAAAAACCTCAAACAAAAATCGATTGTTTTTGACCTCAAAAGTTGTTTGGAACTGAGCTAACACCAAAGCCAACAACAATAACACATCAGTTAAGACAACAACAGAAACATAAAACAAAGTAAGAACAGAATAATACTCACATATTTCTCGAATATAAATATAAGAATGAATGAATTTATTTATGAGCGAGTATAAGCGTTTCTTTGTCATTTCTAGACAAGACAAAAATGAAAGTGTTTGTTATTACCTCCATGTTGTTATTGTTGTTAGAACAGCTAGAAAAATTCAAAAGTAACAGAAAATATGTTTTATTAAAATAAAAAACGTCTAAATTGATGTCATAGATAAGTACATGCATACACACGTATGTACATACGAGTATTAACTCGTGTGTGTTGCTTAAACTTTTCTTTATTTACCCTGTTTTATATTAATATGCAGCCTACTTATAGGCTTAACAAAATATAACAAGCTCTATAGCTTGTATAGTATAATTTAAGGATCTAGATTGAAATTAACCTAAAAAAATACTTTTCTAGCAAAACTTTACTTTTTAAGCAAGAGTCGCTTTAAAAAAAATAATTTAAAAAATAGTAAGTTTTGCCCGAAAAGTCGCCATTTACACCACAAAGTTATTTTTTTCAAAGCTCCTCTATTACAGTCGAAAATTTACAGCGTAAAGATATATTTTTCAACAAAAATGTAAATCTTTCAACAATAACACTTTTTTTAAATTTTATTCAGCAAAGAGTTATTTAGCACAACGATACTTTTTCCACGAAAATAAATGTTGTCAGCAAACGTTACTTTATCAGCAAAAAGTCTCTTTTTAAGCAAAACTTTGTTTCAATTATTTATTTTATTTTCAATATTTCCTTTTTATTATTTATAGCCTTTGCAACTGTGGTGAAGGTATAGTAAGTTTGTCATTCCGTGTGTAATTTCAACAATATTCATTTCCGACCACATAAAGTATATATTCCAGATCCTTATACATAGAAAAGTTGATTTTAAAATAAATATGAGGAAAATTTGTTTAAGAAATTTTTTTTGTTGCTTTTTTTGCTTTAGTCTGAACTCTCCTATATAGATTGCAGAAAGGTCCGAATTTAAAAAAAAAAATTTGAAAAAATTATTTAAAAAAGTTTTCCAAAAAATGTTTATAACAAATTTTCGAAAAATTTTTCAAAAAAAAACTTATTTTTACAAAAAAAAAAATTTTGTAGAATTGTTACAAAAATTTTCGATAAGATTTTTACAATCAATTTTCGATAAAATTTTTATAAAAAATTTTTGATAAAATTCTTAGTTTTTGTTAATTTTTTTTTTTCGATAAAACTGTTAAACAAATTTTTAAAAAATTTTTACAAAAAATTGCTGTCGATAAAATTTTTGCAAATACAATCAATTTTCGATAAAATTTTTATAAAAAATTTTTGATAAAATTCTTAGTTTTTGTTAATTTTTTTTTTCGATAAAACTGTTAAACAAATTTTTAAAAAATTTTTACAAAAGAATGTCGATAAAATTTTTACAAAAAATTGCTGTCGATAAAATTTTTGCAAATATTTTTCGATCAAATATTTAGAAATAATTTTCGATAAAGTTTTTAGAAATAATTTTCGATAAAGTTTTTAGAAATAATTTTTAGAAAAAATTTTCGTTAAAATTTTTACAAAAAAATTTGTGATGCTAGTCTTAGGATTCCTTTGCGTGAATCAAACAATCGGTTCCACTGAAGAAGGCGTGTTTATAAAGGGTGATCCATTTCGAGGTACTTTTTTCAATAGCTTTTTTTTTGACAGATCACGTGTGAGTCGTGTCATGCTGTCATGTCATTTTAGTATTGTTTGGCATTTCATAATGGAAAGACTTACGCCTGAATCGCTTCGCTCTATGGGCTCTTGAAAAGTTCCAAGAAGATCCGACGTTTTCGAGCCAAATTTTGTTTAGCGATGAACCTCATTTGCGCTCAATGGGTATGTAAACAACAAAATTGCCGCATTTGGGACGAAGAGCAACCTGAAGAGATTCAAGAGGTGCCATTTCATCCAGAAAAAAGAACGGTTTGGTATGGTTTGTGGGCCAGTGGAATCATCGGTCCATATTTCTTTAAAAATGATGCCGGTTCGAACGTAACCGTCAATGGCCGTTACCGTGCCATGATAACCAACTATTTGATGCCTGAAATTGAAGCTCATGATCTCGGCGATGTTTGGTTTAAGCAAGATGCCGCCACTTCCCACACATCGCATCAATCAATTGATTTATTGATAGAACATTTCTGTGAGCACATAATTTCACGTTTTGGGCCAGTCGATTGGCCACCAAGATCGTGTGATATCACAGCGCTAGACATTTCCATGTAAAGTCTAAAGTTTATGCGGACAAACCCGCTTTGATTCAGGCCTTGGAGGAAATTATCACGCGTATCATTCGTCAGTTACCAGTCGAAATGCTCGAACGAGTCTTCGAAAATTGGACTCAACGGATGGACCATCTGTGACGTAGCAACGGCCAACATTTGATAGACATAATCTTCAAATTAAATTTAAATTTTCTGGGAACCTCGAAATGGATCACCTCTTATCAAGCCTTCAGAGGTCAACTTTCAATCATTGGATTTGTTTTAAGTATGACTTGACAGCTGGTGAATTTTTTTTTTTAATATTGTTGTTTTTAAAGTGTTGAAGGTCGTGTAAAAAAATGAAGATTCTGATGTGTATTTAACTGAGAGCCCGTGTACTTACTTGGCTTTGAGTAATTTTATGTATTTTTTTTTTATTTATTAAAACAACACCTCCTAATAAATTTTATTTATAAAACAACTGTTTTTCTTTTTTAATTTTTTGTAAATAGGAATTTGAATTCAAATAATACTTATGCTAATTGCTAATTGCTAGTAAGAGATGTTTGCTTGAAATGCTAATTAATCAACGAGATTAATTTTAATGCAAAAGCAATTAAATGTGCATAAATAAGTTTTTTCTTCTTGAAATTAATGGTCAATAGAAATGAGTCATGACTTTAAAATTAAATATAATAAACTTAACAACTTTAGTTAATAACAATTAATATTTTCGTGCCTACTTCCTTGATATGTCATTATTAATTTAAAAATTATTTAAGACTTTCCCAAATGGTTTTAGAATTTATTAATAACTAGCTATGCCCGCCACTTCGTCAGCGTCCATATTGTGTTTTCTATTTTTCTTATCGTAAAAATCTAAGTTGGTTTATGATGAAGATCTAAAGAAACAGTTAGCCAAGTAGGTGCAGTCGTTCTTTGAAATTAGATAAATCAAAAATTGGGCTTTAAAGTGGGCGTGGTAATTTTATTTACCACGAAAACATTAGTTGGGCTATGGTGAAGATCTAAACAAAAAACTAAATCGGTCAATCCTTTTTCAAGTTATGCGCTTAGCAACGGACAGCTATTCATTTTTACTTATATAGACTAGCTGTGCCCACACACGGTGTGTGCGTCCTAACAATATTTTGTTTAATTCTGCTTCGAAAGTAATCCACACCAAATGTTACCAAATCTTACGTATTTACTTTATATAAAGGTACCCATACCTGGATAAATTTCAAACATTTATATAAGATTCTAAAAATTATATAAAGCTCTATAAAAGGTGTTTAAAATATTTTAATAACAATGTAATTCCACAAGTTAAAAATACAAATCAAATTTTATTCAATTGGCTAATTGGCAGTAAGTAATTTATATTTGTCATTATTTTAAAACAGAGCCATCTGATGCGTAACCGTGTTTAAAATATCCCACTTTAAATTCATATTTTGTCATTATTTTAAAACAGCGCCATCTGTTGCGCAACCGTGTTTAAATATGCCGCTTTCAAAAATAAAAGATGCCTTAAAGTATGCAGTACCTTTAAACCAGCAAAATAAATAAATAAATAAATTGGCGTACTTTCACTGCTTTTTCTCCACTTTCTCTTGAAAATAAGATATTTTTGCGGAAAAAAGGTATCCTGTAATGGAATCACGATACTAAGGTACACCCTCACAAAATTTTGTTAAAATCCATCCAGTAGTTTTTACGTGATGCGAATACAGACAGACAGGAAAGGAGTTACTGTTTTATTATATGTATAGATTCTTTAGGCATTTTGTATTTATGTCGAAAAATGTGGTCAATATTAAGGAAAAAGATACTTTTTGATGAAAAGGACACTTTTGCATGACAAAATCACTTTTACATGCCAAAGTCACTTTTGGATGACAAAGTCACATTTACAAAAGTTCGATTTTTATTGAAAAATTTTGAATGAAAAACGTACCTTCCAACAAAAAACTACTTTCAGAGGTTTAAACGTGATGACAAAATAATCATTCCTGAAAAGTTATCAAAGTATTGCTTTTCGAGCAAACTTTTTCTATGTGTAAAAGTGTATTTATGAAGAAAAATTTGGTCGAAGGTTACTTTATCATGAAAAACTCATTTTTTTAAAGAAGACAAAGTCACTGTTTTATGACAAAGTCACTTTTGGATGACAAAGTCACTTTTAGACGACAAAGTCACTTTTAGATGACTAAGTCACTTTTATTGAAAAAAGTCACTTTTGATGACAAAGTCACTTTTGTATAACAAAGTCACTTTTAAATGAAAAAGTCACTTTTAGATGACAAAGTCACGTTTGGATGACTGAGTTACGTTTGTATGATAAAGTCAATTTTGGATGACAAAGCCACTTTTGGCAAAAAAGTAAATTTTTTATAAAAATTTTACTTGATAAATTCTTAATATGAAACTTAAGTTCCCACAAAACAAAGTGATGACAAAATTGTCATTCCTGAAATAATAACAAAGTATTTTTTTTTTTCAAACAAAATGTGTCTATTTGCTCTAGAAAAATTCGGACAATATTTGTTGAAAAATTACTTTTTAATAACAATATCACTTTATTCTGTAAAGGACACTTTCACTGCCAAAGTCATTTTCGGATTACTTTTTGGTAAGAAAGTCACTTTTGACAAAAAAGTAATTTTTTTATGGAAAGAACACTTGTTGGGAAATTATGTATAAATAACTCAATTCCAACATAAAGCTACTTTCAGTGGTTTAAACGTGATGACAAAATTGTCATTCCTAAAATAAAAACAAAGTATTGTTTTTTAAGCAAAATGTGTTAGTGTTGTGCTGGGAAAAGTGAATTTATGTAGAAAAATTTGGTCAATATTTGATGAAGAAGTCACTTTTGGATGACAAAATAACTTTTTGACGAAAAGAAGCCTTTTGAATGATAAAGTCACTTTTTGATGACAAAGTTACTTTTGATAAAAAAGTAATTTTTTGATAGCATAGTCACTTGGTAATATTAATTAAAAGAAAGTCACTTTCAGGGGTCCCAATGTGATGCTAAAGTAGTTATTCTTGAAATGTTATCAAGGAGTTATTATGCACAGTGACAAAATTATATATGAGAATTATATACCACCACAATATTGTAAGAAAACTTACCACATGCAGAGTTCATAAGAGGTTTGATAAATTTCCATTCAAACGATGTCAACGCGGCGGCCACAGGTCCTAGTTAAAATGTCATAATTGAAGACCAATGTCTTGTTGCCTAAATGGTATAGAGATAAACAAAGTATTCTTGAATTAAAAACAACACAATTTTTTAATAAAAAAAGTCACTTTTTGGTAACATAGAACGCCCGCAAAATATATTTAGTTAATCAGTGACTTCTATGAAAAAGGTACTTTTTTTAAAACAGTCCCGTTTGTTAAAAAATTCGCTTTTGGCTTTTTAATAAAAGTATAATTTTTTGCTGGAAAGCTCATAGTATGATGAAAATGTACTTTCTACCGACATATATTCATTTTCTCATGAAAAATTAACTCTTTTGGTGACCTTTTATGAAAAAAATTTACTTTTTATGGCAAAGTTATTTTTTGGTAGAAAATATCATTTTATAACCAAAACTGTACTCTTTTCTGGTGAAAAAGTCACTCTTTGGTGAAAAGTCACTTTTAGTGATAAAATCACTTTTTTTAATTAAAAAAATTCACTTTTAGCTGAAAAGATCACTTTTTTATGAAAAAGTAGATTTAAGTGAAAAAATCACTATTTGGTGAAAAGTTACTTTTTTCTGAATGACACTTTTGGATTAAAATTTAAGATTTTAGTGAAAAATCAGTTTTTGATGAAAAAGTAGCTTTTGAGAGATAAAGTAGCTTTTTGGTGGAAAAGTCACTTTTTGCTGAATGTCACAATTGCGTGAAAAGTTAGTTTTTAACGAAAAGTCAATTTTTGATGAAAAAGTAGATTTTAAGAGATAAAGTAGCATTTTGGTGAAAAAGGTACTTTTTGCTGACAAATAACTTTTTTATGAAAAATTCCCTTTTTGATGAGAAATAGTAAAATTTTTGTTGGGAAAGTCACTTTTTAAAGATACATTATAAAAAAAATACCATTAAAAAGATTTTTTTCAGGAATTAGGTATTTGCTAGAAATGTTATTTATTTATTAAATGAAAATTTCAAAATAATAGATTTTCTGTGATTTTTTTATGCAAGAGGGAAAAGCTTTTTTATGAAAATTTTTCTATAAACGAATTGAGCTTAAAAAATTTACTTCCTGCTGAGAAAGTGAATTATCAAATTATCAGCTGAAAATGACTTTTTGCTGAATAAAACATAAAGAGTTTTTTTTTGTAAGAAAAGGAATTTTTGGCTTAATAATTTACTTTTTCCTGAAAAAATAAGTTTTCAGTTAAATAAGGTTTTCTCTATGCTGATGATAAAAATATTATTTTTATGCTGAAAAAAATTTTTCTTTAAAAAGTACTTTTTGCTTAAAACTTTATTTTTACTGACAAACTCAACATCTACAAACAAAAAAAAAATTGATGTGAAAATGACTTTTTTTGTTGAAAAACGAATTTTGGAAAAAAAAAATCTATACATCTAAATCTATACATATAATAAAATAGTAACTCATTTTCGTCTGTCCTTAATTGTTTGTGTTCGCATCACGTAAAAACTACTGGATAGATTTTAACAAAATTTTGTGAGGAGGTACCTTGGTATCCTGGTCCCAATATAGGATACTTTTTTTTCAATAATATCTTATTTCCAAGAGAAAGTGGAGAAAGAGCAGGGAAAAACGCAATTTCCGGATTAAATGTGCTAAAATTTTCGGTTTAAAACTGGGATATTTTCAACACGGTTTTTTCAATACGGCTATATTTTCACCACACACCTTTTCATGTTTGAAAGTGGGATATTTGAGAAACTATTACGCAACAGATGGCGCCAGTTGATTAAAATTTTTATTTTTACTTTGTGGAATTACATTGTTATTAAAATATTTTAAACACCACTTACAGAGGTTTACAATAATTTTTAGAATTTTAGAATTTTTTTTAAATTTTGAAATTTGAAATTATTATTAGTGAACTATTTATGTATTACATACAATGAAAAGAGAGAATAAAAACGAACTTAAGCTTGACTATAAATTTCATTGTATTTTTTATAAATTTTAGAATTTTTTATAAATTTTAGAATTTTATCGAGGGATGGGTACCTTTATACAAAGTAAATACATAAACCATAACTGAAGCACTATAAAAGTAGGAGTCTTTCAATTGGTGTGGAATACTTTCAAAGCAAAATCGAGCAAAATATCGTAAGAACGCCCACGACGTGGCGGGCACAACTAGTTATTAATAAAAAAGTTGCATTTTTTGAAAAAAGTAAGTTTATATTTATCACACTCTTCCTTTACTTCCTTTCCCTGTCCAACATCCCAATCATTAAATAATTATGCGCCTGCTGAAAAATTCAACCAGAACCAAAAAATCAATTCAACAATAACACAGTCATTCATTCATCTATCTTCCTTCTCAATATTGGATAAAAACAAAATCTTTTCTTGACATTAATATGTAATCATTTACCTGGACTTTGACTTCATCGAATATTTTTTGTACAAAAATCAATGAAGTTGTGTTGATTTTTGTGGTGTTATTTTGAATTATACTTAGCTGAAGGGAGACGCCATTCTCCTGATCATTATAAATTCATGATAAATGTTGTTTTAATGACTGACATGTGCCAGGCAATTTAATGGAAAAATCAAGAATTTAGTAAATGTTACTACATACGCGCCAAACCCATTCAAAGAGACAGTTTGTTTATTTTTATTTTCCTACAATTCAAAGAATTATTGAAGAGTATAATGAACTGAAATAGAAATTTATTGGGAAATCGATGCAAATAAAATTAACAAGTTCGTTTAATTAATTCCTTACATTGTATGTATGTGGGCAATTTAAAGAGAAAAACAAATGTTTACGATATAAACGAGAATAAAATTAAAAATGTAAGGGATTTCTGGAGAAATATTTGCTCAATCACAAGCTACTCTTGTATCATGTATTGAAATACACTTTTAAAAAATACGTTCAGAACAGTGTTGCCTGGGTGTTCCTTAAGGCGACTCTTACAATTTGGCAATATAAACTCATGTTTTCCTAAACAAAAAAAATGTAAACAACTTTAGTGTTTTCTCTTATATATATAAATATAATAAAACAGTAACTCATTTCGTGTCTAAGTGGATGCATTTTAGCAAAATTTTATGAGGAGGTACCTTAGTATCCTGATATAGGATACTTTTTTTCCGCAAAATATCTTATTCCCAAGAGAAAGTGAAGAAAAAGGACTGAAAGTACGCCGATTTTTTTAGCGATTTAAAGGCATCTTTTTTAAAAAATCAAGATATTTTAAACACGGTTACGCAACAGATGGCGCTGTTTTAAAATACTGACAAAATATGAACTACTTACTGCCAAAGAGCTAATTGAATAAACTTTGTATTTGATTTGTATTTTTATTCCTAGGATTTAGAAAGAAAAAAATAAAAATAAAACCTTTTACAGAGCTTAACAACGGTTTTTAGAATATTATCCAGGGATGAGTACCTTTATATAAAATAAAAACGTAATAGTCTTAAAATTTGGTGTGGATTACTTTCAAAGCAAAATCGAGTAAAATATTGTCAGGACTCTCACGACGTGGCGGGCACAGATAGTATTATATTAAAGAAAAATACTCAATTTGCCTTTAACCCACATCTTAAATCTTGAAACAGTTAGTTAAATGTATCATAACTGCTGGTTAGTCCATACGAACTAGTGCTGGCAAAGTATTGAGTAGTGGGTACTCGATACTCTATCATTTTTTAGGGTTCCGTACTCAAAGTGTAAAAACGTAACCCTATTGTTTTCGCTACAATGTCTGTCCGTCTGTCAGCGCCTTTTATCTCTGGAACCGTAATAGGTAGACTCTTGAAATTTTCACATATGATGTATAGCTGTTGCCGCTATAGCAACAAATACTAAAACTTATAGGGTGTTCCTATAGAGAGGTGCTATTTGCCTTTATGTCTTGAGCTATAGGAGGCAACCACTTAAAATTTGCAGACAGTAATTAACACTATTTTCGCTTTCTAAACAAGTATATAAAATTAAACCTTAAAATTAAAGGGTGTTTTGAACGTTAACAAGTAGACTCTTGAAGTTTTTACAGGCGGTTTATTACTGTGGAAACTATAACAAATCTTAAAAATTAAAGGGTGTTCCGACAGTGACGTGATTCTCATGTATAACGCCTTATTTCTTCAACCGTAATAGGTAGACTCTTAAAATTTTGTACCTGAGATATGTTGCCACGGCCGATATGACAATTACTTAAAATTAAAGGGTGTTCCGACAAGGACATGTTTTTAAAGTATAGTGATTAATTTTTTTAATCGTAATAGGTAAACTCTTGATATATTCATAGAAAAAGAATTTCCACGGCCGTTATAACAAATAAAAAATTAAAGGGTGTTCCGACATAGACATGATTTTTACTTAAATATCCTTTTTTTTAACCGTAATAGGTAGACTCTTGAATTATTTACAGTAGATGTTGTACTTCGGCCACTGTAACAATTGCTAATTACTAAAGGGTGATCCATCAGTGACATATTTTTCACCTATATTACCTTATTTTTTGATCCGCAATAGGTAGGCCTGATATTTTTATATAAAGTGTATTACCATGGCCGTTATAACAATTCCTAAAATTTAAAGGGTGTTCCAATAGCGATGTAATTTTCGCGAATATGACTTAGGTTTTAAAAATAAAGGCCTACTAAACATAGTACGGAACCCTGGATGTGTGAGACTAACTCGCACTTGACTGATTTATTTATTTTTTTTTTTTGGTACTCAATGCATAAAAGTAGTTAATCGATACTTTTACGGTAGTATTTTTAGAAATAAATTTATAAAAATATTTGACAACTACGTCGATAAATTTCATCTGATAGTATGTAAACGGAAGTATTGTTTACTATTGAGTATCCAATTGAAAAGTATTGCGTTGTATCGAGTAATTGAAAGTAGTAGAAATTGCCAGCACTAATACGAACTCTCTACTACAGTCTGTTCGTTACACAGAAAGAATTGTTTGCAACAATTAAAAGTTTTCATTAGTTCAGATACAATTTTAATTAAATTTTTAAAGGATTCAATTATATGCTTAATAAAGAAAGAACAAAATAAAATATGTACTAATTAAATAAATAATTGAGTTAATAAAACATTACATAAAATTTGTAGCTGTAATTAATTAAAACTTTTGTAATTGGTGCAAATGAAAATCGAAGAGGATAATACTTGCAGACTGTGCCTGGAAGAGGCTGAGACGGTAGGGTACATTGTGTTTGAATGTCTAGCATTGGCTAGCATAAGGCTTAGAACGTCGCGCAGAAACTTGTTAATTGTGAATGCCATGGGGGAACTAAGCCTTGGACAAATGCTAGCAATTATTACAGACTCCGTGATGAAAGAAACGGCCGACACATACAAAAAACAATTTTTGCACCAATTAAAAGTTTTAATTAGTATCAGTTACAAATTTAAATAATTTTTTCATTGACTCAATTATATATTTAATTAAGAATAAATAAAATAATATTTCAAATAAATAAATTTTTCAAGTAATTGAAATTTAATTAAAGTTGTTTCTGAAACTAATTAAAACCTTTAATTAATGCAAAAATATTTGTCTGTGCAGTTACCAGTCAACAGTCTGAAATCACTAAAGTCAAGAGTAAAGACTGGTCATAGCACGTGACACAGTGAAAGTAAGGTTGCCGTAAATTACAAATCGGTTGCCTATAATCATTAAGGATGGAATATAACCGGTCTGCTCGGATTTCTCCCCTACATTAATCTATACATATAATAAAATAGTAACTCATTTCCGTCTGTCTGTCTGTTCTTCATTGTTTGTGTTCGCATCACGTAAAAACTACTGGATGCATTTTAACAAAATTTTCTGAGGAGGTACCTTAGTATCCTGGTCCCAATATAGGATATTTTTTTCCTCAAAAATATCTTATCTTCAAGCGAAAGTGAAAAACGCAATTTCCGAATTAAAGGTGCTAAAATTTCGGTTTAAAACTGGGATATTTTCAACATGGTTTTTTTTCAACACGGTTATCTTTTCACCACACACCTTTTTATTTTGGAAAGTGGGATATTTGAGAAACTATTACGCAACAGATGGCGCTAGTTGATTAAAATTTGTATTTTTACTTTGTGGAAATATTGTTATTAAAATATTTTAAACACCACTTACAGAGGTTTACAATAATTTTTAGAATTTTATCGAGGAATATGTACCTTTATACAAATTAAATACATAAACCATAACCGAAGCACTATAAAAGTAAGAGTCTTTCAATTGGTGTGGAATACTTTCAAAGCAAAACCGAGCAAAATATTGTCAGGACGCCCACGGCGTGGCGGGCACTGATAGTTATTAAAAATAGTAATTGGTGCAAAAATTTGTTCTGCATTTGTTTAGTCCACTTTTTTGTGTTCGGCTACATAATTAACAGTTGCATGAGCAAGCTCATCTAATGGAAGTGCTAGTGAGCTCATGAGCAAGTGATCATACTCGAACACAAACTAGCTTACTGAACACATGCCTACTCATACCATACTACTAGTGAGCAAACCTCTACACGTTCGAATCATAGGCGTAATGAGTTGATCGAGTAAAAGGAACTTTCTGTACTAGTGAGAGCCGTGTTTACTCATCTCTTGATCGAAACACTCAGTGTTTTATTTTGTTTAGTAGAGTATATTTTCTGTATTACTTAAGAAACTTCCTTAAAATAAACGTTAGTTAGGCTGTTAAAAAATTCTGTTTTTTGTTTGTACACTCGAACTTTGTGAGTGTTTCAATGAAAACATAAAACTGCTTGAACTCGCCCAACTTCATTGTTATTATGTTCAATATTTACTTTACTCATACTTATGCGAACTTGCTTATGACAACTCTGCAAGCTCATCGCATTCAACTCGTTTGTCTTCGTTGTTTATTATTGTCCACTCATTGTTACTCTTAAATTATTATAATGAGTTTCGTGTTTTGCGATCATAAAGCGATCATTTTGCGTAAAGTAAATATCGAGCTAGAGTTAAACCCTGCCGGCCCAACCGGACCGTAAGAATCAACTGCTTGCATCTTTTCAGATGAGCTGATACATTTTTTTTCCTTGATTCTCGGCATGTGGTTCATGGTAAATTTTCTCCGATAGTTTTGATAATCGACAGGGCTAATTTTCTAGAAATCATAAAGAATTTTGTTTTAACCTGAAGTCATCGGAAATGGCGTTATGTAAGTTTTTCTTTATCTAAATTTGAATACGCAGAAAGCATTTCAGCTATATTGAATGTCATTCCGATTTCGAATATGACAAGTGTTTCGAGCAGTGGTTAAAGAGAATTTGCTCTTGAATGTAAACAAAATTTCGATGGTTAACTACATTATTTGAATGTTTTTACTCAATTCCTGGGTAGTTTTGCGACTCATCGTCATTGCAATAATACCATTTTTAGCCAAAGGAATGGTAAAGCTCATTTAACGAAAGATGACAAAAGAGTAAACGTTACCACATATTAGTGGCTCTACTAGAAAATGTATATTTCAAAACTCCTGCTTACTTTGAGGTACAGCTGGTAAAGTTAATCAAAGTATGCTGCCTACTTTTAGGCTAAAATTTCTTTTATTTTTTAGGAATAAAAATTTGTCCTTCAATTTTCCCAAAAAAAAAAAACAAAAACTACCACTTTGAATATCAATTTGCTTTAAAGATTGATGGAACATACTCAATACAGCCATTGCTTTCAAATTGATTACAATCGTTTAAAGTTCAGTGCTTTAGGTGTCGTAATAAATTAGTTGCAAAGCTATTTTATATTGAAGATACAAATCTTGGTCGATGGCAAAATAAAGAAAAACAAATATAAAAAATTAACGCAGCAGTATTACGAGCACATAGCAAAAGCAAACAACAACTACCAGTACGGTCTTAAATTAAGGACAATTTAGAGAAAGATAGATACTTGTATATCTACCCACTTGTAAGTACTTATATCCTGGCCATAGTTGTAAAATATATATTTTAGTCTAGAAAATAACATAAAAGCAAAATGAAATGACTACTTTTTCATTGTCAAAATCCATCACGTTTTGGCACATTGACAGCGACACTTACAAGTAACTACGCAACACACACATAAGCACACACACACTTAAAAATGCTTCCAGATAGAAATTTATGTTTGAAGTGTGATAAGAAAGAAAAAAACTTGCAAAACTAGTAAATATTCTCAAGGTTTAGATTGATTTTGTGTCAGAAGCAAAAACCAAAAGTTGTGAGGCAAACAAGAAGAAAATGTGCAAACAAATGTATAGTCTACTTTAAGTAAGTAAGAAAAGCTAAAATAGAAAGGCATACTTTTAGGTGTACAAAAATTTTTATATTAACACAAATAGCAAATACAAATGCAATTATTCATCTCAACTCAATGCAAATTGTTAAAGATCGTTTTCATTAAATTGCTCCCTTATAAATTTATTTTATAAATAAAAAAAAATATTTGTTTTAAAAATAACACAGCACAACAAAATAAAAAAAATTTCATGTGCTTTTAAAACCACTATATAATTTTGATGTATCATGACTACCTTTGTACAAAAATGGTAAAATTTTTAAATTCTATGGATAGATTTTTTTTTAAAAAATTTTTTTTTAAAATTGCAATTTTTTTGAGACGTTTCTTCAAATAATTAATGATAACTCAAAAACTACTAGTCCGATATTATTAAAATAAATTCAGAAAAATTAAGATTTGCATAGCCTTTAATTCGTCTATATATCGCGTTTCAATCGGATCAATAGTATCGGAGTTATAATAAAAAACTTAAGAAAAAAATATATTTTTTATGTAAAAATGGCAAAAATTTTCGTTTTAAAAAAATCATAAAAAATCGAAAACGGCAAAAAACTTCCAGATTCATTTTTTTATCGCATAGCGACATATAATAGCAACAAAATGAGATATCGACCATAAAAATCGATTGATTTTTTTCGAATTTATTCACATTTTAGTGAATTCGCTCATTTTCACAAAATTTTAGTTTTTTGCTTGATATACGCATTATAGCGGGTTTTCAAATGTGTGAAAAACATAAATTTTCCAATTTCAAGGGGTGCATGTCGGATTAATGTTAGATTTGATGAGAAACTTCCACCCACAAAATTTTAGTCGAATTCAACAACGTTAACACGTAGCGCATAGGCCCCAAATCTGAAAAAAAGCGTTTAAATCGAAAATAATTGACAAATTTTCAGTTTTTGCAAAATTAACGCTATTTATTTCCCCTTTTGCAAAAAAGTGGATCCTGGTCCTTAGGGCAAACACAATGAGATTTACAATAAGCTACATGTCTTTAAGTTTTCGAGTTATTACAATTTTCACTGGCCATTATATGTCCTTGAGAACTTGCCGAAGACAATTTACAAAAACATTTTACTTTTAAAATTTTTTCTTTTTTTCTTTTTTAACAATAAAATATAAAATTTCGCTAAAATTGACTGATATCTTCCTATTACACAACGCAACAAAATAAAAAAATTAGATGCTTTTGAAACCACTATACAATATCCAGGTACTGCCAAAGTGTTTTGGATGAATGAGAAATGTATGGCAAAACAAGTACGCGAAATACTGTTTTGGGCAAAACACGTATTTCTGTGGGACACGTGTTACTGTGGAAATACAGTATTGAATGTAGAAAATTGTTTGGAACAGATCTTTATGGCATTTTTATGATTTTCAGAATTAAAAAAAGTAAGCAATAAAGGAAAAGTTTTTTAATTTTTACGATTTCAGTAGAAATCTGATAAACGATGAAATGCTCCTTTTCTGTTGGCTACCTGTCGCCCTTGCTTCATTTTGACAATTGCGGCGGCAAAGTAATAAACGTTCATAAATTTGCGTGCACGCCGAATTGGGTTTTTCCGCTGGCTACCTGTAAAGATTGATTTTTTGCATAGCATTCCTTAATGTTTTTTACGATTCTTGGGAATAGGTAAAAAATAGGACCACATTGTCGATTCACACATGTCGATTCAATTTAACTCTAAGCTCATCTAACAAAAAGTAAGTATAGGTTAATACATTTGGAATATTTTATAAAATTTTTAATTTTCTGTTATAAAAATTTTTCAGACCACACTGGGGAATTTCGAAGCCTATGCTATGGAGAGAAACAACGAATCATGAATCTGATTGCTATTTTTGTTTAACTCCAAAAACCGGCTTTGGAAAACATTTGCGATGGTCTTACCCTACGAGGTCTGCTGATGGGTTTCAACTTGCAGTTCTACATTCACAGGAATTTATGGATGCACAAGATCAGGGACCAAGCTGTAGTCAAGTGCTTTCATCTTCACAAGGACACTCAACCTCAAGCATGTGTTCTCAATCAGGAAGTTCAGATCCAGAACTACCTATATCTGAAAATGACGAGTTCATCCCACACAAAAATATCTCACCGAGACCATGGAATCAAGACCAGCTAAATGATGTAATAAGAGAACTTGGATTGTCAAAAGCATCTTCGGAATTACTTGCATCCCGGATGAAGGAATCAAATCTCATAACGGAGGAAACTAAAGTTTCGTATTACCGTACCCGAGAAAAAGGCTTACTTCACTATTTTGCAGAAGAGGACGATTTTGTCTGCTGCGCGGATATTCCTGGTTTGATGACTGCCATGGGCTTACATAGATATGATTCAAGCGAATGGCGTTTATTTATTGACTCATCAAAACGCAGCTTGAAGTGTGTCCTTTTGCACAATGGAAATAAATTTCACTCCTTGCCAATCGCACATTCAACCAAGGTAAAAGAAGAATACTCTGTAATTGCATTGGTCATGAAGAAGATAAAGTATAATGAACATAACTGGGTAATTTGTGTTGATATTAAGATGGTAAATTTCCTATTAGGTCAACAAAGTGGCTATACCAAATACCCTTGTTTTTTATGTTTATGGGACAGCAGAGCTAAGTCAGAACACTGGAAGAGAAAACAATGGCCTTATAGGGAAACACTGGACCCAGGTATGAGGAATGTTATAAATGTACCTCTGGTGCCCCGAGATCGCATCATATTACCCCCTCTTCACATTAAACTTGGTCTGATGAAACAATTTGTTAAAGCACTTAACAAAGATGGTGAATGTTTCCAGTATATTTCAAGGAAGTTTAAAAGTTTGAGTATGGAAAAGCTGAGAGCAGGAATATTTGACGGCCCACAAATTCGCAAATTGGTCAAAGATACCGATTTTCTCAGTTCAATGTCAGAAATTGAGAAAAATGCATGGGATTCGTTTGTATGGGTTATTCAACATTTCTTAGGAAATAACAAGGATGATGATTATGTTGCGCACGTTGAAGAGATGTTAACTCACTTCCAGAATCTTGGATGCAACATGAGCATCAAGTTACATTACCTTCACAGTCACTTAGATCGTTTTCCTGAAAATCTAGGAGACTTAAGTGAGGAACAGGGCGAACGATTTCACCAAGATATTCGGACAATGGAGGAAAGATACCAGGGTCGCTGGGATACACACATGATGGCAGATTTTTGCTGGAGTATTCAGAGCAACACTTCGTTATTCAATAATAGAAAATGTCATAAAAGAAAATTCCTAAGTTTGTAGTTTATAATATTTATTTATTTATTTCCTTATTTTATATGTTGTAATAAATTTAAATAATAAAATATAAAATAAAAGAAAATACATGAATAAAACAATGAAATGCATTTTCGATCTATTCCATCGATTTGACTTAGTTACATTTTTTTGTCAATTGCCTTCGGCAAGTAACTTGAAAACTGTTTAACCGATTTAAAAGATATGTAGCTTATTGTAAATCTCATTGTGTTTGCCCTAAGGACCAGGATCCACTTTTTTGCAAAAGGGGAAATAAATAGCGTTAATTTTGCAAAAACTGAAAATTTGTCAATTATTTTCGATTTAAACGCTTTTTTTTCAGATTTGGGGCCTATGCGCTACGTGTTAACGTTGTCGAATTCGACTAAAATTTTGTGGGTGGAAGTTTCTCATCAAATCTAACATTAATCCGACATGCACCCCTTGAAATTGGAAAATTTATGTTTTTCACACATTTGAAAACCCGCTATAATGCGTATATCAAGCAAAAAACTAAAATTTTGTGAAAATGGGCGAATTCACTAAAATGTGAATAAATTCGAAAAAAATCAATCGATTTTTATGGTCGATATCTCATTTTGTTACTATTATATGTCGCTATGCGATAAAAAAATGAATCTGGAAGTTTTTTGCCGTTTTCGATTTTTTATGATTTTTTTAAAACGAAAATTTTTGCCATTTTTACGTAAAAAATATATTTTTTTCTTAAGTTTTTTATTATAACTCCGATACTATTGATCCGATTGAAACGCGATATATAGACGAATTAAAGGCTATGCAAATCTTAATTTTTCTGAATTTATTTTAATAATATCGGACTAGTAGTTTTTGAGTTATCATTAATTATTTGAAGAAACGTCTCAAAAAAATTGCAATTTTAGTTCAAAAAATCTATTGAAATTCGATTCCCTTGCATTTAACCACACACTGTGTGGTTTTATAAGCTAACTGTAGTTGAAATTCCATTTGAAAACTTTTAATGAACAGTTATTTGTACACAGGAAATATTTCTGCAGTTATTTCCTGTTTTTCTAACATTTATTCACTTAATCCCACTCACTCAATTGATGCTATTTTTTTCCTTCTTTTAGAAACCTAGTTAAAGGGTGCTTCAAAAATGATATGAATTTAAAAAAAGTGTTTAAATGTTTAAAAAAAATTCTATCTAAATTTGTATTTCCGTTAAAATTCAAAATTATCATATTCAACTTATTTTTGTTTTTAATGTAAAAAAAAATCAATAAAATTTACTGCTTGACGCTCAATTGAAGTTGTAAATGAGTATTTTTTAAGGGTTCGAGAACTTTAATTTTGAAGCACTGTTTTTTGAGTCAGCTGATTATACAGTTCTCGGTTGTTTTAAAGCAAGGCGAATTTATGCCAGGTGGTTCGATAGCCCAACTGATTACACTGGTCGGCAAAAAATAAAAAAAAAATCGGAAGCTTTAACCTTGTTGTGAGATTTTAATGGACTTTTATGTGCTGAATCCAAATCTGTTCATAGTTTTTTTTCTATCACGTCTAGTTTTCGAGATATTGAAATTAAAAAAAAAATAAATATGTATTTATTGTGATAACAATGGTCGGCAAAAAGAACAAGTTGAGAGCAAGAACTTTGTTATATAATTTTAATTGACTTTTGTGTGCTGAATTCAAATCTGTTCACAGATTTTTTCTATCACGTCTAGTTTTCGAGATGTTCTTAATTAAAAAAAAATATTAATATATTAGATATGTAGTTATTGCGATAACAAGGGTCGGCAAAACAAAGTCGGGAGCAAGAACTTTGTTATGTGGTTTTAATGGACTTTTGTGTGCTGAATCCAAATATGTTTACAGATTATTTCTATCACGTTTAGTTTTCGAGATATTATTATTATTATTTAAATAAAATAAAAATTTCCAATATTAGATATGTAGTTATTGTGAAAAAATTCAGAAGCTTAAGCCTTGTTATGTGGTCCTTTATATGCCGAATCCAAATCTGTTTACAAATTGATTCTATCACGTTTAGTTTTTGAGATATTTTTATTTAAAGAAAATACTGATATTATTTTTTCATTAAAAATATTTTTTTTCGCCACCAATTTCTGAATAACTCCGAAAAAATGAAATAAAGTTGACTTAAAGGTAATTTTATCCCGCATCAATTATAAAAATCGAAAAATCCGTTAAAGAATTATTAAGAAGTCAGTTAGCGTGGTCGCCTTGTTTAGGGGAAAATATTAGCCAAGCCCATAAAAAAACTTTTGTACGTGATACGCGAAAACTGAAAGCGGATTTGAGTTTAACGAGTTGAGATCACTATATTCCACATATTTATGTTCAGGGAGCAATTTTTTGGCAGACCAGTGTTACCAAGCTTAAGAGAGGTTCGATAATGTAGTCCAGTGCCAGTTCTAGTTTTTTTACGTCCTCCAAATAATAACATTTCTCAATGCCATTGGCCCAAAACTCTTACCACCCAGGCAGTTTTACAAATCTGGAAACAGAAAATACTCGCCAGAGTCTAAATCTGGAGACTATGTTGGGATGAGGTTCGTATCCTATTTACTAGATTTTTGCCATAGTGATTGTATTTTTATTTTTATCCAAATACAGATACAAGGGTATAGCTCAACGTAAGACACTGTAAGCAGTTAGACTACTACGTAACTACATAGACGACAGTAGGCTGCCGACTACAACCTGTCAAAACTAAAATACACCTAGTTCTGTTTTTACACGGTAGATTGGTTCCAGAAAAGTCCGTATAAAAAAAAACCGTATAAAAAGACATTGATCATATACAAAAATAGGTGATTGGTTCCTTATCTCTAAAACCTATTAAAATTAGTGAAAAACGAGAATTTTTTTAAGAACAAGAAATCATGTTAATTTTTACACATACCTATATGCATGCACCGTTTATTTACATCTTTAGTGTATGATGAAGACTTAACACATAGTTTCGTTCCGGAGATCAACGATTGCCTGATTGAATTTCAATTTCTTACTGTGACTTCGTTTAAACCGAACATTTTGCCAATAAATGTCGAGCCTTCTCCATTTCAAAATTTAAATTTTGTTTTCTAAAGAAATGGCTTTACGTTGTAGTTTTTTATTTGTAATTTTCGACGTCTTCTTTTAGAGATGCATTGATAGTTCACAAAATATTAACACATTTCAATTGCTCTAGCAAGTAAAAATGCTTGTATGCACAAAAAGCGAATTCCTCTAAATTTTTGATATGAAAATATTTCGCAAAACTTAAATTTTACAAATAAAATCTAAGCTCAAAAGATTATGAATCGTGCTAAATGCAATAAAATCGTGTAAAAAAATAATTTTTATATTTTCAAAACGTTTTAAATCAAAACCGTGTAAAAACAGAATTGGGTGTAGACAATTTTTTATGAAGACGATTATTGTAAAAAAATTATAGCTATATGGGAGTCGTAAAGTAGCTCTGGGTTGGGGAACATCGTTGGCGCGTCATTATCGTTATATTTTAAAGTCAATCAGGCCGTCCTTGTTGCTCGGCCTTCGAGTGGTTTGCGGCTCACTCTCGCACTTGCTGATTGGCTTCCTCGAATAGCTGTACTGCGGTACTGTTAGTGGTGTTTGCTTTATTCACCATGTGCAATCGTTTTGGTTATCGTGTATAACCTAAAAAACTTTAATCGAAGCTCAATTTGGGACTTTTTTGTGGAACAAGATTAACGTGAGTACCTGCCTACTCGGCCTAACCTCACGGTGGTCTTACCACCGAGTGAAACTTAGGCGTAGACTAGCGCCCCCATTGTGTAGTATAACAACACTTTACGATTGCCACCAATCGCTTTTTGTGTGTGATACAGTCACAATGAGTAGCAATTTATATAATATGGCAAGCCTTTCCAAGGCAAGCCTAGATCCACATTATAACCTCTTGCTTAGGGGTTTGGAGACTATCCAAACTCCGTCTGTTGAGAGTGCAACAGCACACTTGATCGACCTTGCACCTTACCTACTTAATCGATCTTAAACCACAACCACCACGTGTATCCCCGAAGGGGACCTCACCAATAACCGGTCACAGAGAGGATAGGCTCTCTGTGGGGTCACCGATTCCCGTGGTACCAGTCCTTTGGGCACTGGTCGGGCCTCGAGAGGGCCCGTATGTTTTAACACACAGACCTTTTCTTCCAGATTTAGGCTCTAGAAGCTGAATTTGGGACTGCCTATACGAAGGTATAGGTTGCGTTACAGATCCTGAAAGAGGCTAATAGAGTTTACCCTGTCAATTTGTGAATACGATTATTCCGCCAACCAATTTTAGAGTTAAAAAAAAATAGCTACATGGCTACACGACTACCGATGTGAGTGTAGCCAACTTAGTCTAATTTCTATTTTTGTAAGCGAAATTGAGAGCTAAAAAATAATTTATTTTATTCACTAGAACGGAATGTCACAAATTAAAAAAAATTAAATATAATTTGTTTTAATGTGATAAAACTATTTTATAAAAGTAAAATATATATTTCTACAGCAATGTGAAAGCTTCCATGTAGCTGTCCTCTATACATATAATAAAATAGTAAATTTAAAATAAAATCTTTCATATTTGTGTTCACATCACGTAAAAACTACTGGGTGGATTTTAATAAAATTTTGTGAGGAGGTACCCTATTATCTTGATTCCAATAAAGGATACTTATATCTTATTTCCAAGAGAAAGTGGAAAAACAGAAGTGAAAGTACGATTTTTTTTGCCGATTTAAAGGTACTGTATACTTTAAGGCATCTTTTATTTTTGTAAGCAGGTTTTTTGTTAAACATGGTTGCGCAACAGATGGCGCTGTTATAATGACAAAATAAATAATGACAAAATATGAATTGAAGGCGGGATAACAGATGGCACTGTTTTCAAATAATTATATTAATTACTTACTGCCAAAGAGCCAATTGAAAAAAAATTGTAATTGATTTGTATTTTTACTTTGTGGAATTACATTGTATTTAAAATATTTTAAACCCCTTTTACAGAGTTTTACAATAATTTTTAGAATTTTATATAAATTTTAGAATTTTTCCTAGGCATGGGTACCTTTATATAAAGTAAATACGTAAGAGTCTAAAAATTTGGTGAGGATTACTTTCAAAGCAAAATCGAACAAAATATTGTCAGGACGCACATAACGTGTGTGGGCTCAGCTAATTAATAAATTAAAGCTTAAATTAAACATTCTTGACAAATTCTACACTTTCTGAAAATGTAAAATTAATTTCTTTTTTGAATACCCTATTAATCCTTATCATACTCAAGACTGAACATGAAAAAACAACTGCACATTTTCTTTTCATGAACTCACTCACTTGCATTATGTTTTAGAATGTTTTTTTTTTATTTGTTTTAAATAAAATCAATTTTTCCAACCATATCATGTGCCAGTATATATTATTTGCTTTTCAAATTGAATGCTTTTTTTTTTGCTTAACACAAATACACTCAAACATGTAGTGATGTGAAAGTGTTTAGAATGTTTAGGATGACATCTAACAAGGATATACACATAACACTCCTACGATATGTTAAGTTGTTTCATTCTTTTCTATTTATAGAAGTACTCATATTGTGTGGTGTGCCATACAACTGCCAATTTATCGACAGCATCTGTTTAAATTTACAGTCAATTTTTAGCATTGTATTGCACAGTAATGTAGTATAAGAATGTCCTTTTTAAGACATTCTAAGAGAAATATTAAGAAATTTCTTGGTTAGTCATAGTTAAGGTACACGCTAGGCACAATATACCTCCAAAATTTTGTCTTGTCAAAGTGAAATTATAGTCAAGTCATAGACTGATCATAATCAATTCAAAGTACAGCCGCAGTGATAGTCTAGATATTGTTAAGTTAAGTCATAACCTAATCAGACTATCGTCGTAATCCACGCATACTTTATCCCAATAATTTGTCTTGTCTTAGTGAAAATTTAATCAAGTCATAGACTGATCATAATCAATTCAAAGTCCAGCCCTAGTCATAGTCTAGATATTGTTCAGTCATAATTTCGTCATAGTTTTGCCATTGTCAACGCACAATTTAACCCAATATTTTGTCCTGTCAAAGTGAAATTATAGTCAATTCATAGACTAATCATAATCAATTCAAAGTCCAGTTGCAGTCATAGTCTAGATCTCTATATAGTGTTGTCGTTGTCAACGCACAATTTAACCCAATATTTAGTCTTGTCAAAGTGAAATTATAGTCAAGTCATAAACTGATCATAATCAATTCAAATTTCAGTTGCAGTCATAGTCTAGATCTCGTCATAATCTCGTCAAAGTGTTGTCGTTGTCCACGCACAATTTAACCCAATATTTAGTTTTTCAATTTAAAGTCCAGTCGCAGTCATAGTCTAGATATAGTCCAGTTAAGTCATAATGTAGTCAGATTGTCGTCGTAGTCTACTCATAGTCTCATCATACTCCAGCGACAGTCAATACATAGTCTAGCCATAGTTAAGTCACAATCTAGTCATAGTCTGCTTGGGTTTATTAATTTTCTTGTCGTGGTATCATCTTATGACTAGGCATAGTCTTTTCATAGTATCATCATAGTCTAGTTATTGTCTCGAATTAGTCTATATTATATTCTAGTTATTATAATTTAGTCATAGTTAAATCTTAATTTGTTTAGACTTTAGTCAAAATTAAGTCGCTGTCTTTGCCTAGAAAATGTAAAGTCCCAGTCTAGTCATAGTCTATTTTTAATTCAAGTTTGGTCATATTTCAGATATAGTCTGGTCAAAATCTGGACAAAATTTGCAAATTCTGATCATATACTGGTCATAGTCCATAGTCCTGTTCTGGTCATAGTCCAGTCAGAGTGTCAGTCTAGCAACTGTCTTGTCATAAAACAGTTAAAGTATAGTTATATTCCGTCTTGTCACTGTCACTGTCTTGTCATAGCCTACTCATGGTAAAGTCGTAGTTCATTTATGGTTTACTCGCAGCCAAGTCTTAGTCTATGCATAGACATAGTAGTCATATTACGAAATCTAGTCATAGTAGTTATACGAAATGTAGTCATCTAGTCATAGCATTTATATCACCTATCTATATTCTAATTATAGTTAAATTATAATCTAGTTATAGTGACAGAACAATTATAATTTATTCTTAAGTTAGGCAAAGTCTGATTATAGTCTGGTCATTTATCAATCAGAATCTAGTTCTTATTGCCAGACCATGACGGTCATAATCTAAACATAGTCTTGTCTCAGTCTAATCAGGATTAAGTTTATATTATTAAAAATTCGTAGTGTAGAGAAATCCTAGTCATAGTATAGTGAAAGCCTGGACAAAGTATAGTCAGAATATGATCAAAATCTAGTCATAGCATTGCCATAGGCTAGCAATATTCCAATTATAGTCAAGTTATAATATAGATTTAGCAAAAGTCCAATCATAATCTAGTCAGGGGCTAGGCAAAGCCTAATATATCAGCCAGAGTATGGTTCTAGTACAGCCATAGCTTTCTTATAGTTTATTTGTAGTCAAGTCATATTGAAAAACCAAAGTGGCAATAGTCTAGTCATAGTCTACCATCACCCTCTGCCCATGATCAAAAAATGTTACAGTTATAGTCTAGCCACAGTTCACTCATGGTCAAGTCATAGTCTAATTAAAGGGTTGTTATAGTCTAGGCAAGGCCTAGAGAAATTTAAGTTAATATTATAGTCTAGTTATAAACGTGTAATAGTTTAGTGACCGATTATTAACCATTATTCTAGCGATAATCTAGTTATAATCAAGTATAAACCTAATTCTAATGACAGTCTAATCATAATTTTGTCATAGGCTAGGATAAGACTGATTATAGTCTGCTCATATATCAAACACAGTCTAGTTGTGGTCTAGCTATAATTTCCTTATAGTCATGCTCATAGTCATGGCCTGGCAATAGTCTAGTCACCTATGTACCTATGAGCAAATAATGTAATAGTGTTAGTCTAGCCATTGTAGCAGCTTACAGGTCACTCATGGCCAAGTCATAGCCTAACTAAAGGATGGTTATAGTCTAGGCAAAGCCTAGAGAAATTTAAGTTA
Organism: Phasia obesa; assembly: GCA_949628195.1. Classification (NCBI taxonomy): domain Eukaryota; kingdom Metazoa; phylum Arthropoda; class Insecta; order Diptera; family Tachinidae; genus Phasia; species Phasia obesa. Next base: position 134,588,903 of record OX451216.1, on the reverse strand, counting down.
ATATTATAGTCTAGTAATAAACATGTAATAGTTTAGTGACAGTTAGTCAAGTATAAATCTAATTCTAGTGACAGTCCAATTATAATTTTGTCATAGGAAAAGACTGATTATAGTCTGCTCGTATATCAAACAAGGTCTAGCCATAGTTTTCTTACAGTCTAGTCATGGTCATAGTGCGGCAATAGTCAAGTCACCGCTTGGTCATAGTCTAATCACAGTTCACTTATGGTCAATTCATAGTCTATTTCAAGACTATAGTCTAGCCCAAGCATAGTGAAATTCAAGTTAAAGTTATAGTCTTGTGTTTTTTTTAGAGGTATAGAACTTTAAGTTGCAATAAAACAACGATGGATTATTCGATTGACATGAATTTTATTTATCCGAAAGATAATCTTGTGGCACGACATTTTAAATATGATTTCTGGCATATGGCCGCCACGGCTGGCGTGGATGTAGTCCAATCTGGACGTCCAATTTTCGATGACTTTTTCCAACATTTGTGGCCGTATATCGGCAATAACACGGCGAATGTTATCTTCCAAATGGTCAAGCGTTTGTGGCTTATTCGCATAGACCAATGACTTTACATAGCCCCAAAGAAAGTAGTCTAGCGGTGTTAAATCACAAGATCTTGGAGGCCAATTCACAGGTCCAAAACGTGAAATTAGGCGGTCGCCAAACGTGTCTTTCAATAAATCTATTGTGGCACGAGCTGTGTGACATGTTGCACCGTCTTGTTGAAACCTCATCTCCTGGACATGATGGTTATTCAATTCAGGAATGAAAAAGTTAGTAATCATGGCTCTATACCGATCACCATTGACTGTAACGTTCTGGCCACCATCGTTTTTGAAACAGTACGGACCAAGGATTCCACCAGCCCATAATGCGCACCAAACAGTCAGTTTTTCTGGATGTAACGGTGTTTCGACATACACTTAAGCACTACCTTTACTCCAAATGCGGCAGTTTTGTTTCTTGACGTAGCCATTCAACCAGAAGTGCGCTTCATCGCTAAATAAAATTCGCTTATGAAAATCGGGAACAACAAGCGTTGTTCAGGCATAAGGCTATTCGTGATGAATTCCCAAACCAAACTGAGAATAAATCACTTGACAGCTCTTAAATCGGGAGCCATCTTGAAAGGTAATGCCAACTTAAAGTTCTATACCTCTATAAAAAACACCCTTTATATGATATGATAGTTTATATAGCGAAAGTGTAGTCGTTACCTAGTCTTTTCTAGCTATAATAGTCTAGACATAATCTATTCTTTGTTTAATCATAGAATAGTCTAGTGATATTCTAGGTATAGTCTAGTTATATTCTGGTCATAGTCAAAATAATGTCATTTTGTAGTATATTTATAGTCTAGTCACAGTCTTTTCGTAGACTAATTATAGTCATAGTATAAAAGTACTTAATGAGAGCTAATTTAATCATAGTTCTTGTCTAGTTCTAAATTAGTCATTTTCTTGTTACACACAAAAAAATTTTTTACACCAATTAAAGGTTTTAATTAGTTTCAGAAACAGTTTTAAATAATTTTTTAATTGATTCAATTATATTCTTAAGTAGGAAAGAACAAAATAAATTTCTAAATAAATAAATAATTAAATCAATAAAACATTTAATTATATTTTTGTCTGAAACTAATTTAAACCTTTTATTTGGAGCAAAAAAATTTTTCTGTGCACAGTGTAGTTATGTAGTTATAGTTCAAGTCACAGCACAGTAATTGTCTGATCATAACCACATTTTCTCCATTCATTATCAGATCATAGCCTTCCTATAGTCTTATTAAAGTTTAATGTAAAGTCCTACATATAGCTTTGTCTGGAACTATGACTTTTCTTATTCTTATCATAGTTTAGCTGTAAAATATTTACATCACTGTAAATAGTTAGTCTAGTTATACCCAAATCATAATAATACTCGTTGTCTAGTTAGGGTTTAGACGTAGTCTTATCATAGTCTTATTGCACTTTAGTCATAACCTCCACAGAGTATGATGATTTTATCCTTACAATGACTACTTTACCTACACTTTTTAAATTTTTTAATCTCTACAAAAGTGCCATACAATTGTGTCAAAATGTGTTGTCTCGTGCACAATCCCAAATCGATTTAATTTTTCATTGCTGTAGTTACTAATAGTGAGGAATAGTTTTCATGTACGAGTGTATTGTGGTTAAGTCTTATGATTTTCTTCTTTTTTTTTTTGTTGTTGTTATTAGATTTTATATTTTTAATGGCATCCTGCCAAAGTGATGACAAGCATTTTTCGTGGTAATATTGTAAACTTAAGATTGTTACTGAAAAGGCACAGTTGGTCTTGAATTGTTTGTCTTGATTGAAAAACATTTCATCTAAAAAAAAATTGAATGGAAATAACAAGATAACAAGAAAGCCGTCTGTAAGCTTGTAAGTCTTATTTTTTTTTTTTAATTTCTAATGGCTTTTTTGATGTTAATCCCCTGAAGAATGCTTTGACTTTTATCGCTAAAAGAAAGATATTTTGCTTTGAAAGTGCAGTTTGAAATCGCAAAGTATTATAGTTTATGTTTAATGTAATTACAAATAGCAAAGCAGTGTTAAACAGCATCAAATTAAGTATAACTATCTAACCCCGATTCTAGTCATAGTTATATTTGGTTTTATTTTATTATAGGGGGATATCGAAGCAAAGCTCTAATTTTATGGATTTCTTTTCAACCCCTTTCGGTTCTCAATGCTAATTTACCTCTACCTAACTTTCTTTAAGTCTAGTATGAGCTCTAGTCTTTACTCTTGACTGTTGTGATTTCAGACTACTGACCTTTTTCTTCATCATGGTGTCTCTTGCTCTGCATTTGTCTGAGGCTTAGGTTGCCTATGGCTTCCACAAGTTTTATACTAGCCCATGCTCGTCATTCACACACAATGTGAGCTAGCATCTCAGCTTTTTTCAAGCGCACTCTCTAAGTATTGTCTGCTTCAAATTTTCATTTTGGTCAGATGATACTTGAATACTTTTATGACCTGCTACTCACGCAGTTATCCAACGTAAGCTACTTTAATTATATACAAGCAACTTTTTGAACTTAGCGTCGAGAGGCTATTGCCTTAGGAGGGCCTTTATAAATTAAGATCCTTTTTATGAGAGGTATTCGCGTCCATCTCTTCTGGCCTATAAAACCAAAGTTTCTTCAGAACTTTTTGGGAGGGTTCCTTGACCATCGTTGTCGGATTCTAAAGTTCTCCTGTTTAATTTTATTAAAGTTATATGTCAACCCATCATAGAGATCCATATGTGCAGATAAATCTATATTAAAACTGAAAATCGACAGGTATCCAGAGTTAGCTAGACTTAATACTAATGCCATCCTCCTAGCAGAAACAATATCTAACTAGCAGCCTGTTGGCGGCAGCTACCTCAAGATGTCTAATGCTTTAAACAAGTAAACAGCAGCGGCTATACAGCCACATGACTACAAACTCCGTTGGCTACAATCGTAGCCGTGTAGTCAGCTACTTAATTATATTAGATACTAGCTGCGCCCACACAGGTTGTGTTCGTTATTCGATTTTGCTTTGAAAGTAAATAACACCAAATTTTAAGGCTCTTAGGTATTGACTTTATATAAAGTTACCCATCCCTGGATAAAATTAAAATTTATATAAAATTATAAAAATTATTGTAAAGCTCTGTAAAAGGTGCTTAAATGATTTTAATCGCAATGTAATTCCGTAAAGTAAAAATACAAATCAAATAAAAATTTTATTCAATTGGCTATTTGGCAGTCAGTAATTCATATTATGTGATTATTTTAAAACAGCGCCATCTGTTGCACAACCCGATATTAATTAATATTTTGTCATTATTTGAAGAAGAAAAAAGAGCGCCATCTGTTGCGTAACCGTGTTTAAAAATATTCCGCTTTCAAAAATAAAAGACGCCTTAAAGTATGCAGTACCTTTAAATCGGTAAAAAATCGGCGTAATTTCACTGCTTTTTCTCCACATTCTCTTGAAAATAAGATATTTTAGATAGATAAAAGTATCCTATATTGGAATCAAGATACCAAGGTACCTCCTCAGAAAATTTCATTAAAATCCATCTAGTCATTTTTACGTGAAGCGAAAACAAAGTTGAAAGACAGATGGGAAAAAATTTACTATTTTATTATATGTATAGACGACAGCTACATCGGAGCTTTCACATTGCTATAGAAATATATATTTTTCTTTTATAAAAACAATAATAACAACGTTAAATCAATTTATATTTATATTTTTAAATTCTCGTGAATAAAATAAAATATTTTTCAGCTCTTAGTTTCGCTTACAAAAATAGAAATCACCCTAAGTTGGGTACAGCCACAACGGTACAAGAGTAAACAAGGATTAACTTTAATTCTCTTACATAATATTTGTATAACTTAAAAACTAATATTTTATGATAAAAATTTAGCAAATTGTCTTAACTCGACTTAAGCTATTTTTCCAAAAGTCCAAAGATATACATATTATAAGGTTCACTATTTTACTCTTAGCCTTATCATAAATTTCTACCCATATTTATGTTATAAAACATTAAAGATGTATACAAAGATGTATCTAATAATAAACTGCGGTATGACATAATATAATATTGGTCGTCTATGCACAGGCAAAAAACGAAAATAATTAAATGAAAAACTAAATGAAAACTTTTAAATTCTTAATTTCTTCATTAAAATAAAGTGGAAAAATTCTTTTAATATTTTATTTTTCATCTGTTTTAAAGCCATTTGAATATGAACTTAAAAAACGAAATTTCGCCCTAGAGTATACTTTACATTTTTCACATATAATTTTTTAATACCTTTTTTGTGTGAGTTTTCCATTTTTTCTGTTGAATTTTTTTTTTCTCTTTTTGTCGATGAAAAAATCGTCCTCCAGACAATGTAAACTTTTATGTTTGCTCTTTGGTTTGTTTGTGGAAAAACAAAACTTCCATTCAAAATGTTGCTGTCCTCCTCCACCCACATCAAAGCAGTCACCAAAACTTACTCGATCATACATACAGTACTGATGGCATGTTTTTATTTGCAGATTTTTTTCGAACGTTTTTTATTTGTTAATGTGTGTGTGTAAACTCATGCACTTTAATGTTTTTCTGTATGACATTTTTGCACTGGTAAAAACGTTTTTTTTTTTTTTTTTTGTTAACAATCTGTAATATGTATTGTAAATATAACATTGAAATGATTTTGTTTTTTTTTTTTTGTTAATACACAGATACATTTATAAATATTGAAGATGGTATTAAAAGCGAAAAAGAAAAATAAATACTTTATGCAATTTTCTACTTTACATTTACACATTTATATTTATTTAAGTAGATAAATTTAAATTAGTTATTTATTAAAAAACAACGTACAAATATAGTGGAAAGTTAAGTTAATTTTGTATTTGATATATAAATAAATAAATGAAAATCATTTGGAAAGACTATATTCGTAGAATGCTGTGAACAAATTCTGACTAAAAAATGTTTGCATTGTGACCAGCCTATGGCTAGACAATGACTATAGTATGATCAAGCTGTAACTTGACATTAACCAAGAAACTTCTAGACTATTACTAGAGTATAAGTAGATAATTTCAATACCATGAATAGATTTTAGTTTTTCAGTGATCAGACTACAATAGGACTGTGACCAGGCTATGATAAAACTGTTACAGACTTTCACTATACTATACTCGATACTGGCCAGACTATGATTAAATCTTGATATTACATTGAGCAGACTATAAGAAAACTACGACTAGACTAAGACTAGGCTATCAGTGGTCTATAACTAGACTTTGAATTATCTATGGCTAGGCTATGACAAGACTATAAGTACACTATAAATAGACAGTAAGTAAGCTGTGGCTAGGCTTAATAGGGCTAGTCTATGACTTTACTATGACTAGACTTTGCTTATAATATAACTGAACTATGGCTAGGCAATGACTAGAATAGCTATACTCTTAAGTCGTTCAAGTCGAGGCTATAAGAAGATTATAGCTATATAATTATTATTTTATGACTTGACTATAATTAGAATATGACTAACCAATGACTAGACTATAATTACGCTATAAATATAATATAACCAAAAAAGTCCTAGGATTAGCGGTTACCACCAGGTGATTTTGCATTGTAATAGACAAGTAATATTCTATAACTGGACTGTTACTCGAATACGACTGGGCTACTGATAGGCTAAGACTATGAGAAGACTTGTGTATATGCGCTATGACTATGACTAGATTATAATTGTAAAGAATTTAGACTATAACTAGACTATGACTAGACTATGACTAGACTATGACTAGACTATGACTAGACTATGACTAGACTATGACTAGACTATGACTAGACTATGACTAGACTATGACTAGACTATGACTAGACTATGACTAGACTATGACTAGACTATGACTAGACTATGACTAGACTATGACTAGAATATGACTAGACTATGACTAGACTATGACTAGACTATGACTAGACTATGACTAGACTATGACTAGACTATGACTAGACTATGACTAGACTATGACTAGACTATGACTAGACTATGACTAGACTATGACTACACTATGACTAGACTATTACTAGACTATGACAAGACTATGACTAGACTATGTCTAGACTATGACTAGACTATGACTAGACTATGACCAGACTATGACTAGACTATGACTAGACTATGACCAGACTATGACTAGACTATGACTAGACTATGACTAGACTATGACTAGACTATGACCAGACTATGACTAGACTATGACTAGACTATGACCAGACTATGACTAGACTATGACTAGACTATGACTAGACTATGACTAGACTATGACTAGACTATGACTAGACTATGACTAGACTATGACTAGACTATGACTAGACTATGTCTAGACTATGACTAGACTATGTCTAGACTATGACTAGACTATGTCTAGACTATGACTAGACTATGTCTAGACTATGACTAGACTATGTCTAGACTATGACTAGACTATGTCTAGACTATGACTAGACTATGTCTAGACTATGACTAGACTATGTCTAGACTATGACTAGACTATGTCTAGACTATGACTAGACTATGACTAGACTATGTCTAGACTATGACTAGACTATGACTAGACTAAGGCTAAACTGTAGCTAAACTATGACTAGTCTATACATAGACTATGACAAAAAAATATGACAAGAGTATGACTAATCTGGGACTAGATTATGAGTGGACTATGGCTGAACTATCGTTAGACTACGAAAATAAAATATGAAACTATCGCACCTGGATTTTAAGATAGAGTGTTTAGCACTTATTATTATCTTGCAGTATTTTACTGCTCCACCAAAAACCACTTTGCAGTTAATTAACATATTTCTCAACTACAATGGCGACTGAGCATGAGTTTTATATACAGTAGGTGTCCTTTAGCATCTCCCAGTTGTACAAGCGAGTCATTCTATGTTTGTACTATTACTCTTAATTGATTTTGACCACGGCAAAATTTTTACCAGTCTATTACCCGACTATGACAAAAGTATGGCTAAGCTATCGCTAATTTTCCTTATTTTCGCCTGCATTGAGTCTTTAATTTTTAATTATTATTTAAACCAATATATTGTTATTATCTGCTTCAAATATGGCGATAATAGTGTTGTTACTACAATAAATGGTGTTTAGTACAACCAACACGAAGATTTTATAAGAATGATTTTACATGGATTAATACAAAATGATCTTTCTGCCTTTCATGGTATAAGTATTTTTTATCTCCTACTTGTTCCTGTGCTTACAATATGTATTTTTTTAACTTCACTTTGATAATAACACCTCGTCCCACCTCAAACAAGATGGCTTTTTTCATGATGCTTATATGGTAATACAAGGTTCACTGCACACGATTGCTTACATTGTGTGAGTTTTTTATAGCTAATGCTTTATTTTTATTTTTCATAGGGTTTTTAAGGGTCGGTACATTTATTATTTTATATAGATTTGCATATACGAGTACAACGAAAGTCACAGTGTGATGGCTTTCTTTTTTATCTCATATTTATTTTGTCATTTACACTCCACTGTGAGTATTTCATTAATATTTTGTTTAAGGAAATGTACCTAATTTTATTAAACTGTAAGTTTTAATAAGGATTATTTTAAATAAAAATTATTTGCTTTTTTCCACTTCAGAAGTATGCTGTTATTAGCAGCTTTTTAACCAGCCATTAAGTACACTTTATAAGTTTGAATTTTATGTTAAAAGCGTATTTAATTAGCATATTTTAAGGCGATTAGAAGTGGTGGTTGATTTTGTTGAAGAGTTTCTGTGTAGGCTAGCCACTCGGTAGCATTCAATTGCTCTTTAAGAAAAAAAAAATAAGTTAATAAAAAATTTAATTTACAAAGCAGCTTAATTATTAGAGCATGTCGTCGATAAACTTATGAGTGGTAGCAGTTATTTTAGTTCAAATTAATATAATTAAACAACTAAATTAAATTTTAAAGAATAAAATATAAAATATATATGGAAACATTAAGAAAAATAACAATGTAGACATTAGGTGAACTTGACAGATCAGAATGCTCAATGGAATGAATAACCAATATTCGCAATACAGTTTATTAACTCCCTAACTAGAAACTCATTTCCTGTCCTTCTTTCTTTTTTTGTGTTCGCATCACAAAACTACTGCATGTATTCTAACAAAATTTTGTGAAGAGGTACCTTAGTATCCTGGTCCTAATATAGGTTACTTATTTCCTATAGCAAGTGGAGAAAAAGCAGTGAAAGTTATTCCCAAGAGAAAGTGGAAAAAATCAGTAAAATGTCGATCTTTTTACCCATTTAAAGCTACTGCATACTTTAAGTCATCTTTTATTTTTAAAAGCAGGACATTTTAAGCAATATTGCGCAATAGATGGCGGTATTTTAAAATAATGAGTAACTCATTTCCTAGCTGTCTTTTACCTAGAATTTTAGAATTTTGTATATAAATTTTAGAATTGTAAAGCAAAATCAAACAAATATTATCAGGACGCACGCAACGTATGTGGGCACAGCTAGTTGTTGATAAAATTAAGGGACGTTTCATTTCTCTTACATATTTTTTTAGGACTTAGCTTGTATACATTTCTGTATATTGTGTATATTTCTTGAGAATATTTTTAATTTGTCCCACGTGACTTAAAAAAAAAACATTATACGAGGGTGGGTCATAAATTACCTAACTTTTTTAATGAATATTTTTTACAATTTTTCGCAAAAAAAATATATATTTTAACTACTTTTTTTGTTTTCTAGCTTTTTAAAATATAAATTTCTTTGTTTAATGATTTCATTATTGGATCTTAAGCTTTCTCCCCCGAGCCCTTTAACCAGGTTTGCAAATAAAAAATTGTCACTCCAACTGACCTTGTTTGGCGCCGCCTCATCCGGATATCCCCCGTGTGACGGATTCATATTTTATTCATCTTTAAGGTTAGGTTAGTTTAGGTTAGATTAAACTGCACTAGGCGATTTTACTCGGAGGCCATCTATCCTTCTCTATCCTTTTTGTTTTATTTAAATTAATTAAAAATAATGCGTAAACTTTCAACATTTTTTATAAATAATTTCCCTTTGTCCTTCCAACGTGCCTAAGTATGATTTTCTTTAATAGCATTTTCGCCCTAACGTATGCTACACATCAATATAATTTTTTCCTTAAATGAAATTAATCTTAATATTTTACCTGTTAAATTTCCTATGCTTTTACAACTCTCAATAAAGCATTATTTTTATTTTTTCTGTTTGAATAGATTCCCTTCTGATTTATCTTTAGACTTTCTTTTTTGTACACACAAATAAAACAAAATCTGCTAATTACACATAAAAAGTGAAAGAATAACATGGCCAGCATTATTAATTACAGTCCTGATTGGTCCTGAGTTTGAGGGTTCGTACAAACTTACAAGCTCTTATACGCCCACACACATCCTTTGAGGTTGACGTTTCCGGTTCAGTTTGGAAAAAAGCAAGCCTAATTAAAATTTACATAATTTATGTATATTAACGTGGTTCCGTTTGCCGTAGATAGTGAAGAGAGCGAGAGTGAATATAAAAATAGCCGCTAATGAATTTTGTTTGTTTCCTTTTTGAAGGCTAAAACTAGCCAGCAAATACATTCAAACTGCATATTCATTTAAAATTCAATATTTTTTAAAGCATAAATCAAGGCGTTTTATTTAATATGAAGTCTTGATATATTTTTTTAATAATTCTTTGTATATAATTTTTTTAAGGCAAAATTTTTCAGCTTTTTTTCCGAACATAATTATTTTATCACAGGTTTGTACCTGTAATTAATATTTTTTTATAAAGTAGACACCAGTAGACTGGCCTAAAAGTAGACACCAGTTTTTAATTCTGGTTCATCCTTACCAATTTATCACAGCTCAATTTAAAACTATATGCACACGATAAAAAAAAGCCTGATTAAGGAAAATTTGCAATCATAATCATTAACAAAAAAGCCCAAAATTATGCTATAAATACTTATCAAAATCAACTAAAGCCTATACATAAGGCAGACACATCTATAGTGGGGGCTTAAATGATTAAAATACCAATTCGTTAGGCCTGTTATAAAGTTTCATGGATGCTTTTCTGTTACAGCTGTTGTTGTTGTTTTACACACAGCACAATATTGTTGATTTCAATATTGGTAGAATGGAAAAATCTGAAAATATGTATAAATAAAATCATTTTGCTGACACTACATGTAAAAAAAAATGTATTTGTCTTGTCTGGCGGTTGTGTTCATGAATCAGATACGAGTAGACCGCGTTGTTAAAATATGTTCTCTTATTTTCCTGTAGTGTTTGGTATTTTTGTCTGCAATGCGCTAACAAATACTAAGGTAAACAGATGGCAATATCGGTTTGTTTTGTTGAGCAAAAAGAAAAAAAAGCAAACTCAAATTAAAAAAAAACCAACAAGATTGAAGGGGAGTGACAGACACTGCAGTAGAATCTACATTTATATATTTTTGCTTTCCTCTTGCTTTTTTTCAACAAAATATTGTGCATACTCACTCAACACCACAAACCAAAATAAAATAAAAAAAACTTTAATACTAAATATGAAAATCTATTTGGTTTAAATAATTGGAGCATAATTTTAGCCATGATATATTAAAAAATCATCAAAAAAAAGATTATAAATAGCATATTCAAACATACCATGTAATCATTGTCTTTGTTTAATAATCTAGCCATAGTTTAATCGCATTGTAAGTATACTACAGTAGTCGTCAATTTGTAGTTAAGTAATAATCCTCCTAAATTTAAGTCGTAGTATTTATATATTTTAGTCATAGTCTACTCATAGCCTAGCCATAGCAAAGCATATTTTTAGTCTATTCATAGTCTATCCACAAACTTATTTTATTGTATCCTGGTTTTAGTCACAGTTCTTTTTATAATCAATTTTATAATCTTTGCAGAGCCTATTCGATGGCATGTGATATTCTACCCATAGCTTCGTCATAGTCTACTCATAGCCTATTCATAGCAACGCATATTTTTAATCTATTCATATTCTATCCACAAACTTATTTTATTGTAGTCTAGGTTTACTTATCGTTTTTATTATAATCATTCTTATAATTTTTGCATAGCCTAGTCAATGTCTTGTCATATTCTACACATATTTTAGTCATAGTCTGCTCATAGCCTAGTCATAGCAAAGCATATTTTTAGTCCATTCATAGTCTATCCACAAACCTATTTTATTGTAGCCTGGGTTTAGTTATCGTTTTTATTATAATTATTCTTATAATTTTTGCATAGCCTATTCAATGTCTTGTCATATTCTAACCATAGTATAGTCATAGTCTACTCATAGCCTAGCCAAGATTATTTTTGATCTATTTATAGTCTATCTATAACCTTGTTTTATTTTAGCCTGGATTTAGTCATAGTATTTGTTATAAACATTGTTATAATATTTGCACAGCCTGGTCAATGTCTTGTGATATTCTACTCATAGTTTAATCTTAGCCTAGTCACAGCACAGCATATTTTTAGTCTATTTACAGTCTATCCACAAACTTATTTTATTGTATCCTGGGTTTAAATACAGTTCTTTTTATAATCATTGTTATAATCTTTGCAGAGCCTATTTGATGGCTTGTAATATTCTATCCATTGCTTCATCATAGTCTACTCGGTGCCTAGTCATAGCAAATCATATTTTTAGTCTATTCATAGTCTATCCACAAACTTAATTTATTGTAGCCTGGGTTTAGTCATACTTTTTATTATAAATATTGTTATAATCTTAGCATAGCCTAGTCAATGTCTTGTCATATTACCCATATACCCATATTTTAGTCATAGTCTACTCATAGCAAAACATATTTTTAGTCTTTTCATAGTCAATCCAATAATTTTTTTTTTTTTGTAGACTGGGTTTAGTCATAGTATTTATTATAATCATTGTTATAGTTTTTGCATAGCCTAGTCAATATATTGTCGTATTCTACCAATAATGTAATCATAGTCTTCTTATAGCCTGGTCATAGTAAGGCATGTTTTTAGTCAATTTATAGTCTATCGATAGAGAAATTTTATAGTAGTCTGGGCAGTCAAAGATTTTGGATGTGAAAGTAGTAATATCCTATTATCTACTGATCCTACCAAGTCTAGTCAAGTCATAGTCTAGTTATTATGTAGTCATAGTTTAGCCAAATTCTAGTCTAGTAATTCTCTGGCTACTTATTAGCTTTTATCTATTACTACTATATTGGCTATGATTTTAATTATGACTTAAACTATCTATGACTTTGATTATGACTTCCTTTTCACTTTAACTATATCTTTAAGAATGACATTAAATTTAGCTACAATCGTGGAAAATCGTAGAAAATGGTTTATTATTCTAATCTTGTTGTAGTCAAAGTCTGTTTTTAGTCAAGTCACAGTTATTTTAGGCTAGCAGTAGTGCTGTCATAGTCTTATAATAATTGTGTAAATGGTATATTTATTTATTAAATGTTGCAATACAATTACAAATTATATTATAACTTAAATTATCGAGCATAGTAAAAAAGACCTTTAGTTGTTGCAGTGAACCATCCAAAGTCTATGTTGGGAATTTAGCCCAAAACCTCCAGACTGATAGACTAGCACACTGCTTACTAACCTACTGGGGCACTCTGTCATAGTACAATCAATAATAATAATAATCCAAAAGCCGACACTTCACTTCACTGATCTTATTCCTTTACCATATTCTGTAGGTTAGATTATAAGGACAATCAGCGTTCATAGACGCGAATATGGCCCAATATGATGCCCGGTTTCCTTTCAACTAGTTTATGTACCTTTCATGTTTCGTCGTGCGCTCTAAGTATTTCATTTCGACGATTATCTGTAAGACACTTCTTATGATAGGAAGGTGGAAATGTCTTCTAAATTCCTTACACATAAAAAAGTTTTTACACCAATTAAAGGTTTTAATTGGTTTCATACACAAATTTAATGTAATGTTTTATTGATTCAGTTATTTATTTAATTAGAAATTTATTTGGTTCTTTCTTATCCTACACATACATACAGTAACTCATTTCCTGTCTGTCTGTCTGCTTTTCGTTTGTGTTCGCATCACGTAAAAACTACTGGATGGATTTTAACAAAATTTTGTGAGGAGGTATCTTAGCACCCTGATTCCAATTTAGGATACTTTTTTCCGCAGAAATGTCTCATTTCCAAGAGAAAGTGAAGAAAAACCAGTGAAAAAACGCCATTTCCGGTTTAAAGGTACTGAAATATTTGGTTTAAAACTGGGATATTTTAAACACCAATTGAATAAAATTTGTATTTGATTTGTATTTTTACTTTGTGGAATTGCAACGTTATTAAAATATTTTAAATGCCTTTTACAGACAGAGCTTTACAATAATTTTTAGAATTTATACAAAGAAAATACATAAACCATAACTGAAGCATAAATAATATAAAAGTAAGAGTCTTACAATTAGTGTGGAATACTTTCAAAGCAAAATCGAGCAAAATATTGTCAGGACGCCCACGACGTGGCGGGCACAGCTATTCTAGTCATACATTAGTCATAATCTTATTATTCTGTGGTTATAGTATAGTCGTAAAATAACCGTAGCCATAGTCAAAGTCTAAAGTATAGCGATAGTCTAGTCCTAGTCTTTTCGTAGTCTGTTAGTAGTCTAGTCATGGTCTAGTCATAATCAAATCATAGTCATATATGAGTCTTAATCAAATATAGTCTAGTATTGTAGGCATGGTCCTATGCTTATAGTTTATTTTGAATCTAGTATAATTGCAGTAATGGCCTGATTATAGTTAAGTCTCTTCGAATCATAGTTCAGTGCTGATGAAGTTTAAATATTCGGTTTTAATCGATTTCTTTTTAAATACAACTTTTAATCTAAACAGATTTATGCGATGTTTTGCTCAATAAAACAAATGCATTTTACAAAAGCAGAGGAGTTTTTTTTTAATAAGATTCAAAGCATGCCTTTAGGCTGTTTTAATAAAGTCAAGTTTATTGCCGATTTTGTATTTGTTGTCTCAGTTCTCTAAATACTATTTTGTATGGCTTTTAAGATGCAGTCGTACACTGAATGACTAAACTTAAAGCACTATTTTGCATGCGATTCAACGACATTTTCTTTATTTGAGATTTTTATAAGGCTGATGCCTACTTTAAGGGATTTATGTAAATGCCATAAAAGTGCTTAAGCCTACTAAAAGAAAAACTGAATACATACTTAGTTAAATATGATTGTGTGTGTATAGATATATTATTTTTTTATTTTTTTTTTTTTTTGGTTTAAATGTGTTGCATGCCTTGGTGTAGCATAGCATATTTTGCTTTTTGCAAATTATGCCTTTTGTATAAAACAACTTGTAGTCGTGTAATTGTATTCTGCTGCTCCTAAAAGTATGCAATTGTTTGTGTATACAAATGCACATAAAAAAATTAAAAGTGAAAGCTGAATGTGTTTGTGTTTTTCTTTTTCTTTTTTGGTGTAAGTGCAATTGTGTTGCTGCTTTATTTTGTTTAGGGGTTTGCGTATGGGTTGGGTGTGTTGGTGTATATGAAGGCATGAACGTTTTCTAAAAGGAAAACGGATATAATTTTAAAGTGTAATTTGTAGTATGAATTTATTATGGGTATAGTATTGTTTGCAGTAAACACAAAAGGCAAGAGTTAGAGGAAATAGTTAAAGGAAACAAATTTATAGAAAACAATGTAGAAATATGTGTTTTAAATAAATAAATAAATACAAAAATATTATTAATATAATAAATATTAATTTTAACAAATTGAATATTACAATTACATATGTACATATGTACATATGTAGTAGGGCACCCTTGTACGATTGAAGAAATTTGTTTTTGTTGAAATTTTAGAAAAAAAAATATTTTGACCGCTTTGTTTGTAAAATCGTGCTTGATTTTTATGTGACCCTCCAAAATAGGGAGGGACCTAAGGGTAAAAAAATTTTACACGAGAGCTGTTCAAATTTTAACCTTTTTTCAACGTTTTTACAGGTATAAATGATAGATTTTTAATTTTTTTTACAAGTTCGGGGAAAGGGACGACTTCCAATGGATTTCTCACTAAATTTTACCCTAATTTAAAAAAAAAAATTATAACGGTTTACTGAATGCGTGAAAGTGTTCAAACAATTTTGAAAAATGTTGGCCCTTATTATGAGTTGCATTCGATTTTCGATCTTCGCTGGCTAACGGACATCGAATGTCAAATTCGTATTATGAGTTGGTAGCACTGTCGAAAAGTTCGCTTTTGATGTTTAGTGAATATGTAGGTATTTGTCAATTTTTATTGTTTTTTTTTTTTTGCAAATGCTAGCAACAAATTATTCATACAGGTCTAGGTTGTAAGTATAAAACAACAATTAGAAAAGCTCGTTTTTTTAATGATACAAAACCCTCAGGTGGCAAAAGGAATATGCACAAAAGTTCAAGCGGTAAAAAGTGGGAAGAAACTACCAATGAGCAAAATTATATAGGGCCACCTGTTAGAACAACAGCAAAGTGGTCATATTATTTAATAACACTTGTCGACAAAAAAAAAAGAAAAGTTGGGAGCTTAACGATTTTTTCAATCTAGTTTTCGAGATATTCTTATTTTAATAAAATATTGATATTGGAACATTAAATACGTCGAAATATTTGAATGTTTTTGAAACCAAATATTTCAATTATTACTAAAAACTGATTTTCATTAAACAAAAGGAAGGAAGTTCGTTGTGAATTTAGACCTTGAACCAAAATAAGATAAAACTATATTTGATACGTATTTATTATGATAACAATGGTCGGCAAAAAAAAGTCGGAAGCTTGAACTTTGTTATGTGATTATGATTGACTTCACAGTTTTTTGTGTTGTGTTCACAGTTTTTTTCTATCACGTCTAGTTTTCGAGATATTCTTATTTAAATAATGTAAAAATATTAGTTATGTAGTTATTGTGATAACATTGGTCGGCAAAAGTCGGGAGCAAGAACGTTGTTACGTGGTTTTAATGGACTTTTATGTGCTAAATCCAAATCTGTTTACAGATTTTTTCTATCACGTCTAGTTTTTGAGATATTCTTATTTAAATAAAACACTGATATTTAAATAATTAATAATCTTAATGTGTTACATAATGTTTGTCAAAGTGGTATCTGCACTTAATTGTGAATAAAATCAACATTTGTTCATCGATTTTCATCATTTTTGGCTTATTTTAACTTTCCGAATAAGGACAAAAATGTGAATTTCAGATTTAAGTTTTTTACGAGTTTTTGAAGACAAAAATAAATTTTCATTAAAAATACTTTTTTATTTATGTTTAGAGAGCAATTTTTTGGAGACCAGTGTAATGAATTGATTTTTTTTCATTTTAAATTATTTACACAATATCACTTTAAAGTGCCAGCTGATAAATATGTACTATTTTGAATAATCCAATTCACAATAGCGCTATATTTATCAAATGTGCGCCATAATATCAAATGAAAATTCGTTCGATCAGCTTTTTCGACTACAGTGGAAAATCGAAAGATGCTCATAATAGGCCACTTTATCTATTTTGTTTTTACTGTACTCGAATTTTCGACATCAATTCGGCTTCGGCGTGATCTGGGACTACTCCCATTCGATTCTTTAATAAATTTTACTCCAGTTTAAAAAAATAAAAATTTCGGTGAAACTACCCTTAGGTGCCTTTCACTGTGCGCGTTCACATATATTGAACAATAACAAAACTTTCCAATAATATGAAATTCTTTTACGATTTTTTTTAATTAAAAATAAAATTTACAAAATATCAGCATTTTTAATTGATGGCACACCAAAAAGCATGCTTTACTTTTTCCAATTTCGATGTTTTAAAATCCACAGCATACTTTCAGGATATTTTTTATCTTTAACACTTCCACTATTTTTCTTAATTAAAATAAAACTAGGAGTTTAAAAGCATAAACTATTTTCCTTAGCACAGATATATATATATATACATATATATATATATATATATATATATATATATATATATATATATATATATATATATATATATACATATATATATATATATATATATATATATATACATATATATATATATATATATATATATATATATATATATATATATATATATGTATGAGTAAATATATATTTTTTCTTTTGCTTTCCATTGCAATGATTGCGCCAAAGCCACTGTAGAAGAAAACAGAATACTTAATGATAAAGATTATGTAGTTTAACCAAAGTTTGCGAGACAGTGCTGTGTTTTTGTACTATAAAAAGTATTAAGTTCCTTTTATTTTTTATTTTTATCTTAATATAATGAAAAATGTACAAGTAGATAAATATTAGAAAATATATGGTTTTAAAACTAAAACCACAAAGAAATTTTGTTAAACAAAAAAAAAGTTAAAGGGTTTTTCGCTTCAACAAATAAACTATTTCCGAATAGTTGTTAACTTTAAATTTTTTTTATTTTTGGTTATTTCGAAAATATAGTTAAATATTTAAAAAGATTAGCCTAAAACTATGCAATTAAAAAAGTGAAAAAGCTTTTTTTGCATCTATTAAATTCTATTTGACTTTATTGCTAAAATAGAAATTCCCTTAACAACATGCTAAACTAAAAGTATGCAATATTTTTTTAAGTTGTAGTTTACCTAAAAATATGCTGCAATTAAATTCCAAAACTTTTAGGCTCATTATTATAATTTGCCAATAGCTAAAGTTAGGATGTTATTGGAGAAATAAGTAGTTTTTTCTTATTATAAGTATTCTTTAAGCTAAAGCATTTGCGTAGGAGCACATGTTTTCTAGGGGGGCAAAACCATTTTTATTGGAAAATCATATTCTGAAAATGAATATATAGTACAGTTTTAAAAATTCTGGGAGGAAGAGCAACAGCAAGTCTAGAGGGGGCATTGCACCCCCAGAATGACCTTTCTACGTCAATGGCTAAAAGCGAATGATAAGCTATAAAAACAAATAGCAACTATAAATCTAGGTTGCTCAGTTTAGCTAAATTTACCTTTAAACGTCACGTACTTTAAAGGCAAATTATAATAACAAGCTCTACTCTATTAAAATGCCATACTAGCCAAACGAGCATAATTTTAAGCCACTCCTAAAGATATACCTTACTTTTGCCGTAATATTGCTGCTTGTAAATTGTTCGCTAAATATTACATTACTAGACCTATTCACCACAGATAATCAAATAAATCTTTAAACTTTCTTTTTTCTTTTCTTTAAACGAAAAATAATCTTTTTGAAAGTCTTATTAGAAAAAAATGTTTAATTGTAAAGCCAAAAAAGTATGTATGTTGTATGTTTTATGTTAAGCAAAGATTTTCTTTTACACACATTTTATAATGTCTTGAAATAAAGCGAAGAAAACAGCACAAAGTAAAAATCTAATGATTGTGTTTCTAAGAATTTTTTATCTTATTCCTTTAATAAAATGCTGAGTGGTGGCTTGTCTTAAATAACTCCTTAAGGTATGTTTTGATTTTTATTACTTAAATAAAACTTATAATTTGAGGTTAGAATAAAATTTTAAAGCAGACTTTTTAACAGATACATGCATTTGAGTGGAATACTAAAATAATAGTTGTTGTAAATTTAAAATTATCAGTGAATTAAAAAATATCCTTCTCGAGCAATGTCAGTTAAAGTGTGCTAGTATTAGATTACAGTTAAAATGTAAGCAAGCGGTGGCCGGCTCTATGCTATGACTCTATTTTAATTAGGCGAATACCTAACTGAAAGTGGCATAAAAAATATCTTTTAATTTATTAAAATTACTAGCTGTGCCCGCCACGTCGCACAGTGGGATTTGTTCATACAATGTTTGGCAAAAAATACAAGGAGTGCTCGTAGAATGTTAAAATTTTGCTCTCAGCCTTTGGTTAGCTCAATTAAGAAAAATATAAAGTTTCATTACAATTGTCCACGCCCACTACCCACCGCCTATAGAACCCAAAATTTATTTTTGGCCCAAAATTTTTGAAATTTGGCACAGAGCCTTTTAGTACCTCAATTAAGAATAAAATAAAGTTTCATCTAAATTGGCTATGTCAACTACCCACCGGCCATAGAACCCACAATTTATTTTTGGCCCAAAGTTTTTAAAATTTGGCACAGAGCCTTTTATAATCTCATTTATCAATAAAATAAAGTTTCATCAAAATTGGTCATGCCCACTCCCCACCGCCCATATAACCTATCTAATATTTTTTCCTACAAATTTTTGTTTCTTTACCAAAACTAATTATTTTATAAATGAATTTCAATAAATGCATTAAAATATAGACTTTTATTCAACATCTATCATTTCTGTAACAATATCTAAATTACATTAAATGATTACATTAATATCAAGAAAAGATTTTATTTTTATCAAATATTGAGAAGGAAGATAGATGAATGAATATGTTATTGTTAAATTAATTTTTTGGTTCTGGTTGAATTTTGATGTTGGATAAGGCAAGGAAGTAAAGAAAGTGTGTGATTAATATAAACTTCCTTTTTTTTCAGAAAATGATACTTTTTATTAATAACTAGCTGTGCCCACCTGACAATATTTATCTCGGTTTTGCTTTGACAGTATTCCACGCCAATTCAAAGACTCTTACTTTTATAAGGCTTCAGTTATGGTTTATGTATTTAATTTGTATAGAGGTACCCATACCTCGATAAAATTTTAAAATAAAAAAATTCTAAAATTCTAAAAATTATTGTTAACCTCTGTAAGTGGTGTTTAAAATATTTTAAAAACAATGTAATTCCACAAAGTAAAAATACAAATTTTAATCAACTAGCGCCATCTATTGCGTAATAAATTCTAAAACATCCAACTTTCAAAAATAAAAAGGTGTGTGGTGAAATTGTAACCGTGTTGAAAAAACCCGTGTTGAAACTAGCCCAATTTTAAACCGAAAATTTCAGCACCTTTAAACTGGAAATTGCGTTTTTCACTGTTTTTCTACACTTTCTCTATATTGGGACCGGGATACTAAAGTACCTCTTCACAAAATTTTGTTAAGATCGAGCCAGTAGTTTTTACGTGATGCGAACACAAACAATGAAGGACAGACAGACAGACGGAAATGAGTTACTATTTTATTATATGTATAGATATAGATGAAGAAGCTAAAGCTCATGCAAATACCACGTTGACTACTAAAGCATGGTCACGAGTTCGATCCTCAGCTGTGATAACATTAATTATTCTGATATGTATTAATTCTATTCACAATAGTTCGTACATATCACAGCGCCCTACTTTGCCAGTATTACCATATCTATTGCATTAAATCACCGGCGAAATAAAATAATTAATAAAATGGCTATACTAGATTCAAATTAGTACGCCTAAATAAAGCCAGAGGCGCTACAACAACACTGCTCTTTCACTGGCTTTCACAAAGAAGTAACACGAGTAATATAGGCATTAATTGCCTGAGTGTTACTTCTGTTAAAAAAACAAATCTATGGAAATTTTCTATTGACATTTTAATTTATAAAAAATATATATGACTTCCGCCCAGCTGATTTAATAGTTCGACATGTCAAAAGTTGTATGTGCTTTGAAATTTTATAGTGTAGAAGTGAGAAAGCAAAAAAAAACATATACCCGCCTTCTCAATTGTCTTCTATGTTCTATGTAACAACAATATGCCATGTTGTTCTTGTATTGTTGTATTTGTTGTAGGGACGCCACTACCTCGTAAAATAAATATACCTGGATTTCGATATTTTGGTTTTTTGTTAAATTTGATGAGTTAACACCAATTTTATCGTATAACTATTTTTGCGGCAAGAAAACTTTAGTAAATTAAACTCAGTTCAAAAAGATTGCAACGAATTTTTCACTAAAAGGCAGAAGAATATAAAAATTCACCATAAGCTTAAAGCTTAAACAGCTTAAAAAAACCCTTGAAAATTAATTAAGAAAAATAAAATAAAAAATTTTAAAACTTTTTCATAACTCTTCATAAAAATATAAAGAAACTTCGTTTTAAAATTAAAACTCTTCCAATATTAGGATATACATATGCATGGCATATTAATCAGGTAGCCACACTACGGAGGGATAATATTAAGGCTAAAATATTTAATTTTTTTATATGGATTCTGGAAGTTAATCTGTCCATATAAAAAAATTTAAATATTTTCGTTTTAATATTTTCCTCCGTAGTGAGGCTACCTGCTAAATCTGCTTGTATGGATGTATATATGTACACAGTGGTAAAAAGGAAGAGTACGAAGGCCTTCTAAAAGGCCTCTTTATTCCTTTTAAAGTAGACACAAAGCCTTCTAGTCGCATTCCATACACATATCTTTTTTTCAACAAATTGTCATTGCGTCGCACACTGTGGCCGTGTAGTGTATTTAATGGTCTTAAATCAAGGAGGTTGCGGAACTTCATGAAATTTTGCACACATTTATTTTAAATTTTTTAAGAATTTCAATTTCTTTTTTTACAAAAATACGCCCACTTTTACGCCCACCTCCCATACAACTTAAATAGAAAATGGAGCATAACTTCCATGATTTTAAATATATTAACTCAATTTTCATAAAATATTAATATTATAATTGTAGAATGACCTCCTCAAAATATGAACTTAATCCGCCCACTTTTACTCCCACCTCCCATACAAACGATATTTCAAAAATGCAATATGTTTATTTTTCGCAAAAATGCATATAACATCCGTCCACTGTAACACCCACCCCTCATACAACTCCAATAAAAAAATTTTCCGTACAAATCAATGTACAATTTTGCCGTGTCTATACAATATATTTGGAATTTCTCAGCGTCTATTGCCTGACTGCAACTAATTGTGGATAATATAATTTTGAACCGAAGATTTCGTTCTGGCATTGCTCTCCCCAAAGCTTTTCGTTGGACGTCCACGTTTACCATCCACTGTATCATCCACTACTTCATCAGTCAACGTATAATAATGTGTTAGCCATTCTTCATTGTCATTAAAAAATCTTTATGAAGTACGCTGACTCTTGTTCCACTACTTTAAAAATTGAGGCATAAATGTTTGTTTCAAAAACCGTCTGAACTTTTCTTGAGTTTTCTCAGACACTATTTTATAATTCCGAAAACTAAGATCAATATCTTTTTTACATTGAAAAACAATTTCCGAAAGCGTGCTGAAAGATATTTTTAGCTTTTCCATTGTATATTATATAAATTTGCTTTAATTGCTTAATAAACACTTACTTATCACTATACCACTCTCAAATATAATATAAAAGAATGTTTATAACGGATAACGGAGTTAATTTTTAAGAGAAAAAATGTGATCAATGTTAAGTTATTGATTAAGTTATATATAAAGCTCTTCATTTAATGTGTAGTAAGTTTACATTTAGATTTTTTGTTGTTTAGTCAACGTACCAATATACCGATATTACTTTGATAAATACTTTTGTGTACATTTGTTTTTGTAATCGGGACTCAAATCTAAGTTTTTTCTATATAGTACACATGCAATGAAATTTTCGTATTTCTCGATCCCAAATTGGCACCGGCTTCGTGAACGAGTAGCAAAGAAAGAAAGAATGCAGAGTTGTTTTTGCACCTGTAAAATAACGTATAACGCATATTTTTTACTGTAATTTTTTGGTTTTTCATTGTTTTTTCGGCGGCGGGCAAATTGGGGCAGGTTTTTTTTTTTTAGTCTGTTAGCTGAGACTCTCAGCTTTAATTTGGTATAGGACTCCATGTGTCGCACTGCTTCGCACACAACTAAAAGTCTAACGGAAAATCATAAATGTTTTTATTTTTGGTTTAAAATATATTGTCAAAAGAATTTTTTTTTGCAATTTTTAAATTTTTTTTTTTTAATATACATATAATGCTTAATGTCCATTTTAATTGAAAAAATACTTATAAGGTACATTCGGTGTATAGTTTATAAGTAACAGGCTTTTGAATATGACATAGAAAACTATCACATTTGAGACTTGTTTACATACTTCAACTTTGCGCTGCTCGGGACAGAAAACCAATGGAGATATTTGCATGAAATTTTTTACACATGACCTTTAGATAGTTTTTAACCATATGTGCAAAAATCATCAAAATCGAAAAGCAGATCCAAATTGATTTATTGCCGCAGTGGCCACAGTGTGCGTCGCAGGTCTTGCACTCTCGCTTCTGCCGACAAAAGTTGCAGATGATCCTTCGAAAATTGTCTGCTAAAAGGCCTTTTCGTAGCAAATACTCAAAAAAGTATTCGCTTTTTTGGAAAAAAATTATAGTTTTTCGAATTTTATTGAGCACCAGCACTAGAATTTTATTGAGCACTATCGTCGGTGCTTTTCGCTACACTCATCCACAAAAAATTCAATAAATACTTGGAAGAAAATTATGGCCAACCTTTAACTTGAAAACGCACGCTATTCTCACGACTAAACTGTTTTTGTTCATATGCAAGGTACGATGCCCATCGTTCCCATCCAATTTGTTTTTTTGCAACTATGCGTAATAATACGATAATAATAGTATACCTTTTATGGGAGGTACCACTCCCACTATCCTAATACAATCTGTATTTTGCTTGATTATAAATATTATAAATTTTCAAGACTCTACATATTGTTTTTCTCTAGGTACAAAATAATAATTTTTCACTTTGTATGGGAGGTATCACACCCACTGTCGCAACCCAGTCTATAGTTTGCTAGACTATGCACATTATTCTGAGGGTTACTTCTGCAAAGACTCTACCTATTGCAATTCTCTTGGTACACAATAAAAATTTTTCACTTTGTATGGGAGGTACCACGCCCGCTATATCGATGCAGTCTATATTTTTCTAGACTATGCACATTAGCCGGAGGCGTACTTGTACAAAGTTTGAAGACTCTACCTATTGCAGTTCTCTTGGTACACGATAATAATTTTTCACTTTGTATGGGAGGTACCACGCCCGCTAAACCGATGCAGTTTATATTTTGCTAGACTATACACATTAGTCTGAGGGTTGCTTGTAGAAAGTTTCAAGACTCTACTTATTGTAGTTATATAGCTGCACGATAATAATTTTTCACTTTGTATGTGAGGTATCACGCCCACTATTCCAATACTGTTTGTATTTTGCTATACGATGCACATTAATATGAGGCTTATTAGTGCAAAGTTTTAAGACTCTGCCTGCTGCAGTTATTCAGGTAGACGATAATAATTTTTCACTTTGTATGTAAGGTTCCACGCCCACTATTCCAATCCAGCCTGTGTTTCGCTAAACTGTATGTACGAGTATATTAATAAGGGGGTTGCTAGTGCAAAACTTTTAAGCTCTACCTATTGTAGTTCTCTAGATACTTAAAAAGTGGGCGTAAAAGTGGGTGTAAAAGTGGGCGTAGTCAATATTTCTTTCTGTACAAATCTAAGTTGGGCTATGATGGAGTTTAAAAAAAAATTGGCCAAATCGGTGCAGTAGTTCTTAAGTAATTTATATAGATTTCAAATTTATTTTATTTTCTTCAGTTTTTTGAAAATCGAACCTGCTATCCCAGACCAATAAACTAGCCCACTAAAAATCAGTCTATTAAGGCATTTAAATGGCAAGAGGAAGTCAATTAAATAAAGGACAAGTTAATGAAATTTTGTTTTTTATAAATATGAAATATAAAACTAGAAAATTATGAATATGTCACGCTTCCCATCTAGAAGAAGAGAGCTGGGGATATGTAGTAAAGCTCTAAGGAGAGAGCCAAGGGCTATTAACAGACATTCTTTGGAAGGAACGAAAAAAATGAGGATCGTAGAGAGAGAAGGAGTAAGCTTGCCTTATAGAAGGCCTAAAGTGAGAAGTCCTTTTTAATTTTACCGCTGGGTATGTATGTACTCGTATGTATGTATTTGTAAAGTATTTTTTATTACAGATTTTTAGCATTTGTGCCAATACAACGACCAGAGGAAACAGCAGCCATTTGTTTGCTTTAATGTTCGATATGGAATTTGCCTGCCAGCATCATGTAATTGGAATCGCAACGTGATTTTTATGACTTTTTAATGCAGTTGCTTATTTGTGCCGTCTTTCTTCATTCTAAAATTTAAAACTGTTTGGAGTTTTTTTAAATTTTATTTTTTAATGAGCGGTATTTAAAAATACCGTTGAGTTTCGTTCTTCTATAAATATTTGAACATAAAATTTAAGAGTGGAAGGAGAAAGTGCGAAAATGTTAAGATAAGAAAGAAAAAGAATTTATATTTGTAGCCACACTACTGTGCTTGGAAATGAAACAATGCACAGTGGTCTAAATAAAATAAAATAGTCTAAAAAAATATGGAAAAATTTCGAACTACTAAAGATATCTGAATGAAATTTCACAGAGGCAAAGCACTGATGTTTTTGAGAGGAACGGCGTATGGTGGAATTTCATACAATTACTGGACACCTAAAGGCTTGCTTATGAAGATCTTCGCTCCATCACTTGGAGTCTTATGAGTTCTTATTTTGATAAACTCAAAAAGGATCTTGAGAGGCTTAGTTGGACATCATAGTAGAATATTCGACTTTATTGGGCAATGAAGGAATTCCACAGAGATGAAGAAGAGTACACCTCAGGTACTCATCCGTCAGCTCCTAGACAAGAAGTTTAGAAAGTCGCATGTTTATAGTCGGGTTAGCTTAATCAGGAAAATTGGTTTAGTGACAAGTCATGAAATCTTCAAGTCTGATCTGGCCAAGATGAAAATCAATGAAAACGACATATGCAGACTGTCTTCGGATGTTGTTGTTGGTTTTTCCCAGAAGTATATAAAATTTAATTACTTATAAGGGGTGATCTATTTTGAGGTTCCCCACTTTTATAAAGAAAAAAATACAGGAAATTCAAATTTAATGGAGAATGTTTATTATCATTTGAAAGAACATTCTTTGGCAATGTTGGCCGTTACTACGTCGCAGATGGTCCATCCGTTGAGTCCAATTTTCGATGACTCGTTCGAGCATTTCGACTGGTAACTGGCGAATGGCACAGGTGATGTTTTCCTTCAAAGCCTGAATCGAAGCGGGCTTGTCCGCATAAACTTTAGACTTTACATATCCCCACAGGAAAAAGTCTAACGGTGTGATATCAAACGATCTTAGTGGCCAATCGACGTGAAATTATATGCTCACCGAAATGTTCTCTCAATAAATCCATTGATTGATGCGATGTGTGGGAAGTGGCGCCGTCTTGCGGAAATCAAATGTCGTCGAGATCACGAGCTTCAATTTCAGGCATCAAATAGTCGGTTATCATGGCACGATAACCGACGTGTTTGATGCCGCATAATTTTAAAAAAAAATATGGACCGATGATTCCATTTTTTTTTTTAAATATGGACCGATGTTTCCACCGGCCCACAAACCACACCAAACCTTTGTTTTTTCTGGATGAAGTGGTATCTCTTCAGGTTGCTCTTCGTCCCAAATGCGACAATTTTGTTTATTTACATACCGATTGAGCCAGAAATGGTCCTCATCGCTAAACAATATTTGCCTCGAAAACGTCGGATTTTCTTGGAACTTTTCAAGAGCCCATAGAGCGAAGCGTAAGTCTTTCCATTATGAAATGCCAAACAATACTAAACAAAAATAACATGACAGCATGACACGACTCACACGTGATCTGTCAAAAAAAGGCTATTGAAAAAAGTACCTCGAAATGAATCACCCTTTATTTGTATAATTTGGTAATGTTTGGAACAGGAGAAAT
The DNA here is from genome assembly GCA_949628195.1 of Phasia obesa. Lineage (NCBI taxonomy): Eukaryota > Metazoa > Arthropoda > Insecta > Diptera > Tachinidae > Phasia > Phasia obesa. Next base: position 134,561,571 of record OX451216.1, on the reverse strand, counting down.
TGCCAACTTCAATCGGTCTTAACCACGGGTCTATGGGGAATTCTTTAGGCCTATTTAACCGTGTCATGCGGACTTTGTAGACAGCTTGGGCAGCATTTTAATTGTGTTAAGGTTGATCTTGTTCGCCTAACAAGAACCTTCTAATTGTTCGCAATCGCTGTGGGTTGTTCATTTAATGACCCTATTACATCTCCTAGAACCGCCTGCTGATGGGCGCCCGAAATGATCACTCGAAGAAGGTGATACTTATAGACTGTGCCTGGAAGAGGCTGAGACAGCAGCGCACACTGTGTGTGAATGTCCAGCACTGGATAGCATAACACTCAGGACCACTGGTAGAAACTTGTTAAATGTGGATGCCATGGGTAACCTGAGCTGTGAGCAAATGCTACCAATTACTAGAGACTACGTGTGATGACAAAGAAGGCCGACAGTTACGAGTCGACAGTCTGAAATCTCTAAGGTAAAGATTAAAGGCTGGTTGTAGCACGTGACTCAATGAAAGTTGGTTGCCGTAAATTACATTTCGTTTGCCTATAATCATAGAGCACGAAAAGGGGTCGAAAAGGGCCTCCTTATGGATGTGTTCTGCTTCGATATTCCCCCTACATTAATAATAATGGGCATTCGGTCTATTATATATGAAGTGATATCCCGAATGTGACGCCATCGCAATGACATTCGGGAAGGTGGATCCTGAATAAGCCCTTCATGATTAGGGTATTTGGCCAGGTGACATGCCACCAGAAATTACCTAGTCAGCAGCTTATTGTGCTGCCTGAGCGGCAGTATCCTGGTGTCCTTATGAACTATATTTGTCTCTCTAACACATTCAGTAGTGATTTGAAGTGCATTGTTTTGAGCAGTTTGTAAAACTCGCCATTTGGTGTTATATTGAGCCATCATAATTTAAAAGAGAGCAATCAATTGTTTTGAATGTTGTTGTTATTGTCTCTCCGAGTTTTCACATCCTGGTTGATGTAGATGGCGTGCGATGAGAGGTAAAGGAGGCTTTTGAAAACCACGCCTAAGATTTTTGGGTTTGGCGCGGTAGCGATACGTCGGCCTTCGACAGAAATGTCTAATTCCATCCTTACTTCTTTAGTCCAGGAACCGATCACTTTGAGAGTGATAGCTGAAGTCTATGTTCCAGTAAAAATTCTGAGATGGTGTGGAATCACTAAAGCCGAGAGTAAAGGCTAGTGACAGCAGTCAGGTTCAATGAAAACAAGATCGTATAAACTACCATCGTATTCCATTGAGCAGTAAAGGGAGCCGAAAGGAGCTCATCTAGCTAGTGGGTATGTTTCAGTATCACATCTATATGCTGCATAGACAAATTTTGCAACGTTTATTGAATAGCATAATGTTGTAATATGTCCGAGAATACATTCAAACTAAAGGAAGTAATATCTATTTATATTTAACCTATAATTCTATATTTGTGACCGCGGAAATAGAAAGAGACCTAAGGGTAAAAAATTAAATTTTGCAGGACGGCCATTTTTTAATGTGGGGGGAATACCGAAGGAGATCATTTCCTTAACGGGTCCCTTTTCGAGAGCCGTTTGAAGTTTACCCTATTTTTTGATGAGTCTAAAGGCTATTAACATACCTGTTATAACTACGAAATTACCGATTATGACCTATGACCGATTTTTTTTTTCGCTACTCAAATTCCACACTGAAAAACTAATTTTTCGACCTCAGAAACACTTCGGGTAGGTCTACGAACAATTCTATTTGATTTCTTATTAATATTTAGCCAAATAAGAAAATGGTTTTTAATTTAAATCGGTTCACTGAAAGGCTTCAAAGAAATTTATAATTTTTTTTCTGTATTCGAAAAACCAAATTTTCTAAACCGGCTTCCGGGACCGGGGTCCGGGACCTCTCCTATTCGAAACTCCAGTAAATTTAAACCCTTTCTCTGTGTGCGGTCACATTGTCAATTCAAAGAAACTAATACTTTTCACCGTCCTGATTTTTAACGAACCAATCAACCTTTTTATAAGGCCTTATAAAAAGGTTGATTGTTCTCTTCACACGATACACTTTATTCAATCAACCTTTTATTCCACTTTAAATGATATTTAATTACCTGTAGGTGAGTTAGAGTATGCTCTTTGCTTTGTTTTTGGTTTTTGTATTTATTTAATATTTTTTTTTTTTTAAATTAATAATTTTTTTTTAAATTAATAATTTTTATTAACTTTTGTACATTTCTTAATTATGTATTTTGATTTTTTTTTATTCTAATTATTTATAGTTTTTAATTGAGTCAGATATTGGTAGGTATTTCTCCCACTAATTTTTATTCATTTTTTTTTTTGCTAAATGTAGAAATTAAAAAGGAAGAGGATTAAATCAAGGCGGTACACGTACTAATTTGAATTAAAAAAAATTAGACAGTCTAGTAAATAAAATTAAAAATTCTCAAGCAGTTTTTCAGTTACCAATGTTGAAATTTAACACTAACTGACAATTAGTTACGCTTTTTATTTGTCTCTGCAAAAAAAAACATTTATTTCAGTTTTAATTATTTTTTCTTAAAACAAGAACTGAAAACCGAACGTGACATGATCAAAACTTTAAAGTTACGCAATAAGATATAATGAAATTGGTTGGACAAATTACAAACAAAACTTTTTGCTAAATATGACAAATGTCATAATAATAATAATAATATATTTACGAAGTGTGCTCAAAAATTAACAAGCGCTTTTAAAGTTTTTGGCTCGCATGCCCTCTGTCATATGGCTGTATAAATGTCTTTCCTAAACCAATTTTGAAATTTTTTTACTTGAAATACATATTCACCCCTATCACAAATATTTATTCCCATGAAAAACTCCCAAAATGTCTATCGTGAATGATTTCTTCCGTAAAATACAAGTAAATTGTTATTGGAATCATTCACGATAGAAAAATTTGGGAGTTTTTTCGTGGGAATAATTATTCGTGATTGGGGTGATTACAAAATTGACCATTTAATAAAAATTGATAAATTTAAATTGAAAGGGTATCCCCATAACCCCTCTTTTGACTACTTAAGAGGGCAGAAAGTGAGTATTTCTATAGCACAAATAATGAAAAGCACCTCAATAGCACAAAGTAACTAAAAACTAAAGGGTGCTCCTATAGGTGCTATAGTTTAAAAGATATTGCCTTATCATTTAAACCATTATTAACAGACTTTTCCAATTTACACAGAATGTGTATAACTGTATTCGCAAGAACAATAAGTAGACAAAAATAAAAATTAAAGGGTGTCCACATAGGTGACTTCGCTTGAGGTTATAACCTTATCTTTAGAGTTATAGTTAGACACATGCACAGTATCAGCCCAATTCTGAATAGAAATTCCCCGGGAATTTTTTCCCTATTCCTTGTTCCCCTATTCTAAATAAAATCTCCCGGGGAAATTTTTCCCATTCCCTTTTTCCTTATTCTAAATGAACATCGAAAATGGTAGATTTCTCCCTGGGAAAAAAGTAGGTATTACGAATAGCAATTTAAGGGAGAATATGATAACAAAATTTGGGAATAAATCCGCCACAAAATTCAAAGGGAGTTGTGAAAAACATGTATGTACTTGATGTTTTTTTAAGAAAAATGTGATAAATATCGTAATTTTTTATACTTTTAGGTCAAATACAATAAACAGTTTTGAAATATAAGTTTTTTTACTTATAATTTTTTTTTTGTTTTCTTTTAACAAAATGTGATAAACTTGACGAACTTAACTATACTTGTTTTTTTTTTTTTTAATTTTATTTATTGGTTAATTCCACTTCAAACCAAGAAGGCACTCAAAATGACTACTTCAGATTTAATTGAAACTTTTGTTATTTATATTCCTTGACTCTCTGAATCCATACATAATTTAAAAAAAATTTAATCTCTCATAGTTTTTTAGCTATACAGCTATAAAAGTCGGATAGTATCGCTTTTTTGCATATGCGTTCGAGGATTAAATATATTCTAATTCCAGTTCTATACGCCCTAGGAAGTTGAGTAATAGCTCATTTTAAAGAGGATTTCATATGCTTTAATTTGATATCAATCATGAAAAAAACTAATTTTTAAAAAATTAGTTTCTTTATTAAAAAAAAAGTTTTATAAAAATCTCTAAGATAGTGTCTTTTGTCCGTGGAGGGATCAGAAGATATGTAAAAAAAAAATAAATTTTTTTTCAATTTTAATGAATATTTCTTACCTTTGAAATGCCCTTTAAAGTGAGCTATTACTCAACTTCCTAGGGCTCATAGAACTCATAGAACTGGAATTAGAATATATTTAATCCTCGAGCGCATATGCAAAAAAGGGATATTTTCCTATTTTGATAACTGTATAGCGAAAAAACTGTAAGAGATAGAATTTTTTTTAAATGATATTTGGCATTAGAAAGTCAACGAATATAAACAACAAAAGTTTCAATAAAATCGAAAGTGGTAAATTTGAAAACAATTTTTTTTGGTTGATTTGACATGGAATTACCCATAATAGCAAGCAATATAATGGCTATAACGTTTTTTAAAGGATCTGCCAGTAGGAACTTCCGAACTTTAACAAGTGAGGGGTGTTTTAGCTTAAGTGGTTATCACGTTGACTACTAAAGGCCATGATTCACTATCATAATAAGTCGTACGATCTGCCAAAAAATGCATGTGTGCTCAAAAAGTATGATAGTGTGGCTTAGAAATGTATGTGTGTGACACACTTTTTGACAAGTCGTACGATTTGATAATCTTTTGAAAAAATTCATAAAATATTGTTTTTCCATGCGATCAGATTTGCAAAAACTTGTTTTGTATGATAGTGTGGCATCTACAACGCCATTTTTAAACGATTTCTAAAGTAGGACAGAATTCTGTCAGATTTTTTGTTGATTAAATCGTACGATTGTGTAGAATAGTGAAGCTTGGCAATGGTCACGAGTTCAATACTCAGCCGTGCCAACATCAATTAATTTCTCTTTACCTCTCATCATCATTAGACATTAACATGTCTTAACAAAAGCCAAACTTCAAACATTATTTTTAATACTGTTTTTTTTTTATATGAAGTTTGACTTTTGGTAAGACATGTTGATAGCAAATGAAGACGTGGGTTTACTATCACACTAACCATCAGTCTTATCTACTACTATCCCTTTCAGTCGTAAAGTAGCTCTGGGTTGGGAAACACGTGCGCGCGTCTTTGTCATTATCGCTTAAAGTGAATCAGGTGGTCCTTGTTGCTCGGCCTTCGAGTGGTTTACGTCTCACTCACACTGTATATTGCTTAACTATAGAAACAAATAATAAAACTAAAGGGTTTCCCCATATAGTGGTATTTTGTCTTATCTTCAACCGTCATAGGCAGAAGTTTAAAATTTACATAGATTCTGTACTGCTATGTCTGCTATAATAAAAAGTAGTAAAAATATAAAATTAACAACTAAAGGGTGGCCGTTACAAGACTTTATTTTAGCCAATTCCGTGTATAATGTCTACAATATTAATTCCGATATATATTCTGAATATGTACATAAAGAAGTTGATTAAACGAACTCCGTCTGTCCGTCTGTGTTTGGGTTGAAATCAACTTTGCCAAGACACCAGAAGAGATACAGAAAATTTAAACCCACCAATATGGCAGGCGTAGTTTCGAAAATTTCACTAATGGAATTCATCAACATCAGACCCTTCCATTCGAGGCTGTGGGCAAAAAACCACGCCTACCAATATCTTTTCGCGTTGTTTTTATTTTTTTCGGTAGTAATGGTTTTATTTTGTTTATTTTTGTTAAATAAATATTAGTAGATCGCATAGAGTGCATATAGATCTCGTGGGATCAATAACCACCTACGAGGTGCGATTTTTGTGTGCGTTTAGATTGGTAGGGTTTTTCTGCTTTGATTTATATTGAAGGCCTTTATAGAAAGCAATACACATAGAGGTAGGCAATAGACCCACAGGGGGCCCACTGGTAACCAGGGGCCATATGATGAAATTTTTTTAATGATCTTTTTGCTTTTCTCTAAACATTCTAACGCAATTAAGATTGCAGGAAGGTACTAGTTTTTACAAAAAAAAATTAAAAAAAATTTTCAAAAAAATTTTAACAAAAAATTTTCAAAAAAATATTAATAAAAATTTTTACCAAAATTTTTCAAAAACTAATTTTAGAAAAAATTATTTGCAAAATAATTTTTACAAAAAAAGTTTTTAATTTTTAAATTAAAAAACTTATTAATATATTATTTTTTCAAAAAAAAGTTTAAAAAAATATTTAAAAAATTCCATAATATTTTCCATAAAATTTTTACAAAAAATTTAAAAAACTTTTACAAAAAAGTTACAATAAAATTTTTACAAAATAGTTTCAATAAAATATTTACAAAAATTTTTGATAATTTTTTTTTTTAATTTTCTAAAAATATTTACAAAAATATTATCTAAAAATATTTACAAAAATATTTTCTAAAAATATTTACAAAAATATTTTCTAAAAATATTTACAAAAATATTTTCTAAAAATATTTACAAAAATATTTTCTAAAAATATTTACAAAAATATTTTCTATAAAATTGTTACAAAAAAACTTTCTATAAAATTTTTACAAAAAATTTTCAAAAAAAAATTTAACAAAAAATTTTTTATAACAAATATTAAAAAAATTCATAAAATTTTCTATAAAATTTTTACAAAAAAATATTCTATAAAATTTAAAAAAAAAAATTTAAAAATTTAAAAAAAAATATTTTCTATAAAATTTAAAATTTAACAAAAAATTTTTTATAACAAATATTAAAAAAATTCATAAAATTTTCTATAAAATTTTTACAAAAAAATATTCTATAAAATTAAAAAAAAAATTTTTTTGAAATTTAAAAAAAAAATATTTTCTATAAAATTTAAAAAAAGTTTTACAGGTGACGATATATACCGTATACGAAAAAAAAGTTTCTTTGTATTATCTATTATCAGATTTAATTTTCTGAGATGGAAGAACCAGAAGGAACCAGTAACCATTCTTATTTCTTAAAAAAGTTCGAAAATTTGTGCAGAGTACGTACTGAATGTATGGCAAAACTTTTTTATCGTGTGCTATATTTATTCAAAAACATATTTAACTCGACGTATTTAGCTTCACAAACATTAGAATTTTATATAAATTTTAGAATTTTATAAAGCCTATAATCCAGAGTAATCAACCAAGGTCGCGCAAAATATTGTCAGGACGCTGACAAGTCATTAATGTATTTTTGTATTTGTATTTTTTACAAACGATTTATAAAAAAACGCAGTAATTTTTTCAACTAGAAAATTATTAATGAAATAACTTTGAATATAAAAAGAAAAATAAAAAATCTTTGTAGCTACTTACTCCTTTTATTCCAGGTAAATAAGTTAATAAGCAGCTGAGCTGACTTATTGCGATATACATACTCGTACATATAAAAAATATTTTAGTTGTTCCGTATTTCATTGATTGAATTAATTTTTTTTTTTTATTTATTTTTTCACAACATTCATTTGTTTTATTTAAGTTAAAATGATTTTATTTTAATCATTTATTAAATTTACTACAAAAGTTTTTTTTTTAATTTTTTATACAAATTTTAAAAAAATTGCTGGTATAAAATATATTTTTTCCTTTTTCTTAAATTTCCATTTTAAGAAAATTTATTTTATTTTATTTTTTGTTTTTTTTTTTGTTTGTTTTAATTTTTTATAGTGCAATTAAAAAATATCAGTCCTTTTCACTTATATATTTTAAATAGAAACTTTCGTTTTAGTTTAAGATTTTTATTATTAAAAGAAAATGAATCTTAATTAGGAGAATCCAGAAAAATTACAAATCGAATTAAAAATTAGGATTTACTATCGGTTTTATTTACTTGAATTTATCATGAGGTTACCAACTATGACGGCTTTTGGTAGTCTTCCCCTTAATGATACATATATAGTGTCCAAATTCAAAACTTTTACTCAAGGCATATTCATAACAGGTAGACTCGCGGAGAAAAAAAGTAAAACTCTGTAATAAAAATACGTACAATTTGTTTTTGCATAAAATATTTTCGACTGTCAAAAAAATTTTAGTACATTTTTACACTGGAAGATGGTGACAAAACATAGTCAGCTTAGCTGTCGAGTGTACCTGTTATGAATTCGCCTTGCTTTTACTGAATTGCCACTTTTCTGTAATAATTTTCTATCTTGGAATGTCATGGTAAAAGGAACAAAAACTCAACTTTTGTTGTAAAATTTTTTTTATTCAATTTTTTTTCTTTTTGTATTTCAGTTTAATGGTGGGGTTTCCTTTCAATTTATAAAATTATTTATTAGCTTATAAATATTTAGTTTAAATCACGGCAAAATAATTTTTTATTAAAACAAAATTATAGAAAATTTAAAAAAATGGAATTTTATTTTAAACTTTTCTTTTTAATTCCATCCTGTAGATTTAAACAAATTTTTTAAATTTATTAAAAGGCTTTGCGATATTTTTTATAATTTTTTATTTATTTTTATTAACTAAAATACACTGTAAAATATTTTTTAAAGTTTTCATATTACATTTGATCGTTTTTCATTTCATATAAAAATTCTTTATTTTGATTATTAAGTTTAAGTTGGTTTTAACTATAATTGCACTAAAACTATAAACTATTGTTGCTGTTGTTGATGTTGCTGTTCTAAAGTGAGCAGACAGGGTAAGGGGCAAAACGGGGGTGAATAATATGTTTTCTGTTTTATAGCTTTTTTTAAGCTTTAATTTTATTTAATGCAAAAAATAATTATGTTCATAGCAGGAATTTTAAAATAAGGTTTAGTTTTCAGAATGTTTAACAGCATTTAATTTGAAAGGTTAAAAAATATAATTTTCAACTGATTTCAATCAAAAATTTTTATAAAATTTGGCATTTGTAAATTCAAAATGATTAAATATTGAATAAAGCATTGAATAGAAATTTTTTGTAAAAATCTCTTTAAACAAGCGATACCCTATTTATACTCTATTCTATAATATATTTTAATGACAAAAAGAAAAAGCAAAAAAACTTGAATAAATCAGTTTAGTGCGAGTCAGACTCACAGACGTAGGGTTCCGTACTACGGTGAATATATAACATAAAAAACAGGATTTAATTTTTTTACCGTTCCAATGGTGCACCCTTTGGTTTTTAATTTTATGCTTTAATTACTAACTTTTAAAAAATTTAAATGTTTTTTTGCTTTCAAAAGACTAAAAACATAAATAAAACATTCATATGTACTATCGGGACACCCTCTAACTTTTAATTAATTTTAATTTAAACATTTTTACTATATCATAGAGCATGGTACTACATACCCTGAGTAAACTTCAAGTGTCTACCTATAGCTTTTACAAGGTAAAATCAAATTCGTCAAAATCGCGACTTCTAGGGAATACCCTTTCATTTTTATTGTTTTATTTTTTGTTGTTACAGTAGACATTGTAAAAAATACTTTTTAAAAATTTAAAGTATGGTACAAATATAAGGTCATATACGTAAGTATCTTCACTATCGAAACACCCTTTAATTTTGAGTTTCCTTTTTACTAAGTGCAAATTTAAATCATCCTCTTATTAAGGTTCAAAAATAAAGCTGTATACGTAAATATGTGTTACTTTCGCAACACCCTTTAGTTTTTATATTTTTCGTTATAGGGGACATAATTTTACATACTCTGTATATATGTAAAGTGACTGTGTTTTACGGTTCCCTTACGTTCCGATTGCGTTTTTACCCTTTTGGTACGGAACCGTAATTATTATTTAATGATATTAGGTATGATCCCATACTCAACATTGGGATCATGCTATATCTCTATTTCCCCGAAAACTGTTCTAGAACTGCAAAATTAGGTAAGAGTTATTTTGAGAGATTAACGCAATTCTTCTTCTTGTACAGCCTAGACTTTTGCTTTGGGTAAATAGGAAATAACATCTGTTTAGGAAGAAATTAAGGCCCCTATTACGGTTTACAACTCAACTCTACTTCAGTTGAAATTTTACAATTTGGTATTGTCAATTACAACTCAACTTGTCAAAAAATTTTAAGTTGAATTTAAATTGTGTTACAACTCTGTTGTAGTTTCACCGTTTACAACCCTGTGTTAGTTCGGATAACAAAAGTTTAAAATATTTACAACTCATCAGTAGCAGTTGTTTCAAATTACAACTCATCAGTAGCAGTTGTCTTTCAAGTTGTCTTTTAGACAACTCAACTGAGTTGAGTTGTAAACCGTAATAGGGGCATAATGCAAAGGAATAAACTGATTATAATCTCGTCCATTGGAGACCTCTATCATAAGAAAAAAGGTCGACAGTTACCAGTGAGTGGGTGCCTCGAAAGACTGATTGGTAACGCGCTAGTCTATTAGTGTGGGGGTTGCGGGTTCGATTCCCGCCAAAGACTCTGAGTGTTTTCTGCAGACAAGCAAAAGAATAGCCTAAAATCACTACAATCGAGAGTAAATACTAGAGACAGCGTGCGATAAAATGAATTTAAGATAGTGTACCAAAAATCTCTGGAAAAGAAGGAGGTCGAAAAGATACTCATACCAGCTAGAGGATTAATTTCTGACACGTCGTCTATGATGGCGCATGTACGACATGCTTGAAATTTACACAGACGGATCAAAAACCGTCAATAGAGTGGGGGGTAGGGGGCGGTGCTTGTACTCTTCTCGATTTCAGAATAGGATGAGGATTAGGCTGCAAAATCAATGCAGCGCTGTTCAGGTCAAAATTTCAGCCATGAAATACCACCATGATGGCAAACATATCTGGATATGTACTGACAGCCTTTTGGGTACCGAGGCATACAGGGGTGCCTGGGAATTTAATTGCGGACGAGATTGCTAGAACCTACCTTAGAGATCAGGAGATAGATCAACTAGTCAGCCTCCTGCTAAGCTGCTTTAAAGTCAACTTTCAGCAGGAACTACTGGGGCCGCACAGACCAGATGGTCTAACGAGGTCACCTGTCCGATTTCGAAGTCTCTGTAGCCTCAGTATGACAGCTAGCCTGCTTAGAAGACAAGCGGCCACACTAGTGGCTGTGCTGACAGGGCACTGCGTCATTGGTATCCACATTAGGAGCAGGAAAAGACGGTAAAGCACATTCTCTGTCAATGCACCGTCATCTCTACTGAAAGGGCGGCGTTTCTTGGTCGTCCGAGGTTACAAGACCTTGCAGACTTATCGGGCTGCGATTATGATAAACTTATTCCGGAATTCGGGATAGTTTTGCACTAAACCAAGTGTGGATCTGCAGAAACCCTAAGGATCCCCTTCTCTTTAAGCCTCACAAAGGCCCCAAGTAAGTCGGTTTTTAATAAAAAAACCGGCAGGCTGTGCAACCTAACCTAACCTAGTAGTCTGCTTTTTCATTCCCCCTACTTAATCATAAAGGAAACACGAAAATAATACTTAACAAAGTATACACATGTATATGTAATGTTTCTCTAGTATGAGAAGGGTTGTGCCCATCGGAGAGGGTCAATTATGATTAATTTTGCTCTAAGAGCAATACAATTTTTCATTAGCATTTTATCTAAAAGAAAAAAAAAACATTAGGGTGTTTTTCGATAGCAATTTCAGTTATTGTTGTTGCCTTATATCGAATTGTCAAATTTCTTGCATAAATTAAAATAATTTTTATTTTATATGAGGTTTGCCACTGCGAGTCAAGGCCAAACTAAATTCGCCATTGCCACTCTCAAGTAAATTAATGGACTGTGAAATTTATTTGAACCTTTTTAAACAAACTGAAAACCTTAAGAAATTTTAAATTCCTTTATTTTAAACAAAAAAAAAACAGCTGCCGGAAATTTTTGAAAACTTTAAATCTTTTTCATATAAAAATTTTTATGTAAACTATAAAAAACATATTTATATAATTATTTACATTTTTAACAAAATATAAAAAAATATAAAAACATAAAAAAGTAAAAAAATTGCGCTCTAAAGTTATAAAATTTAAAAGTAAAATTGAGTTATTTTTTTAGTTTTTTCTTGCATTTTTTTATAAAAATATTAAATATTTATAAAAAAAATAAAAACTTATTTTATAAAATGGTTTTGCTTTATTTATTTATATATCTTAAACTACAACTAACTATAATTATGATTGTTGTATTTAATTTTTATTTATTTATTTTTATTTTTTTTTTTTTTGAGAGATTTTTTTATGAGAAGACTTTTGTTTTATTTAAAAAAAATTGATATTAAATGTGATTTAATGTTAAAGATTATACGAAGGCGGTGCCGACAACTTTCCGATCTGACATTGAGATAGCGGTGATAACTTAGTCATAAGTTATATGATATAATAAACAAAGGGTACGGACGTGTTGGTAAATGCATCGCTGTGATACATCGTAAAATGCAACACTGTGCTGCATCAGAAAGTAAGCACAGTGTCGCATTTCGATGCAAAATGCAATATGTTTCTTTTATTACATAAAAGCTAGGATTCACTATCCTACACAATCGTAAGATTCAATCACAAAAAAATTTGACAGAATACTGTCCTATACAAAAAGTAGTTTCAAAATAGCGACGTAGATGCCACACTATCATACAAAATAAGATTTTGCAACTCTGATCGCTTGGAAAAATACTACTTAATGAATTTTTTCAAAAGATTATCAAATATTCAATCACAAAAAAATTTGACAGAATTCTGTCCTATACAAAAAATCGTTTCAAAATGGCGATGTAGATGCCACACTATCATACAAAATAAGATTTTGCAAGTCTGATCGCATGAAAAAATACTATTTTATGAATTTTTTCAAGATTATTAAATCGTACAGATCTGTCAAAAAGTCTGTCACACGCATACATTTCTAATCCACACTATCACACTTTTTTTGCATACATGCTATTTTTGACAGATCGTACGACTGATTGTGATAATGAACCATGACCTTAAGCAGCATTTATCATGCGAATTTTAGACTTTTTTATTTTGTTCATCATCTTTATTGCTGCATTTAAATAGGGATCCAGCGACTTTAATACGAGAAGAAGAGTTATCAATTCATCTGTATTTTTCAAAGTTTGTTCCTTCAGAACTCCGTCTTTTGTGATTATTTTTTATAAGGTCCCATTTTTAAAAGATAATCATAAGTTTAAAAATTATAGGGTGTCCCTAAACAATACGCATGATTTCTACGTATCTTTTGAATTGTAAAGGTCAGGCATTTCATATTTTTAAAAAGTCAGTATTAGAGAAAATTATACAGAATATTTTTTTGTTTATTTTTTTTGAGACAACACTATCTGCGAAGCTTTTTATTTGTCTGCTGAAAAACCCCAGAGTCTTTGGCAGGAATCGAACTGCAAACCCCAGACTGGTAAACTAGCGTGCTACCAATCAGTCTATCGAGGCTATAACACCCCGCCATCAATTTGAACAAAACATAAACATGACGCCGGCAGAGCAACGGAATTAATTTGTGCTTGTTGTTATAGTGCTTGTTGATACGTGTTTATAAACATAAACAACATTGTTGGAAAACATAATATTATGTTTATAAACACGTATCAACAAGCAGTCAAACAACATTGTTGGAAAACATAATATTGACTGCTTATTGCACAGCAGATAGTAGTAGTATGGTTGACCAAAAGATGGCGCTGTTTGAAAATATAACAACAACATTATCATGTTAAAAAACAGCTCTTATAACAAATGTTTTAACAACTATTTTAAGACATGGAAAAAACATTAACATAGGCAGTTAACACTTAACACTAACATGATGTTATTCGGGTTACCGGTTCTATGATCAGAAACCGACTCACTTGGGTCCTAGTGGTCCCGTTGTGACAAACGAGACAGACGGGGGTAACAAAAAGTCTAAAATTTAGAATCAATTAATTAATTTAAATAAAGGGTGTCCCCATAGTTAACGTTATATGTATATGGCCTTATCTTCTAAGCCGTCAGAGATAAAATTTGGAATTTCCATAGATTGTGTATTACTATGTCTGCTATAACATGTATAAAAAATAAAGTTTAAAGGGTGTCCTATGAGTGACGTAATTTACATATATCGCCGTATCTTTTGATCCGTTATAGGCCCTTTAAATTAGCACAGAGTGTGTATTGCTATGTTCGCTATAACACCAAGTATTAAAATCAAAGTGTGTCCCCATAAAAGACCTAAATATGGGCATATAGCTTATTATTTGAACCGTAATAGGCAGATGTTTGAAATAATGTGTACTTTGATGCTCACTATAATAAAATGAAGTAAAAGCACAATATAAAAAACTAAAGGGTGCCCCATATAATACGTGATTGTTACAGTTTTCTGCAAGATTTATTTTGCATTAAAATGTCTGAGAACTTTTTAATACAAAATAAATCTTCCAGAAAACTAATATATGCTAGGGGAGTCAGCTTGCATAATTACAGCAATAAAATATAGAACGAATGAATTCAAATGAGCGAGCTAATAGGCAAACTACATGTATAATGTAAGAAAATATAAATGAGTGAAAATATAGCAAATAAGTGTTCGGTAATTATTTAAAATCATAAATCAAATGGTTTACACTAAATCAAACATAAAGCGAAATAAGCATCAAAGTAGTGATTAGAAGGCCAGATTCTGTCCAAATAAAATAGACAATAATAACCACAGGCAATGAAGTTGTACTGTGAATAATTCTTAAAAAGAAGGCAAGGAACTGCAGACTTTGAGGAATGAAATGCAAATAAAAAGTGCATATTAGCTCTTCCTTGTGACTATTTTCTATTTCTGAAATGTGAAGGTGCTAAAAGAATTGGGTCTAACCAAGGCGAATTCATAACAGGTAAACTCGAGAGCTCAGCTGACTATATATTGTCTCCATCTTCCAGTGTCAAAATGTACTAACATTTTGTTTTGTTTTGACAGCCTAAAATGATTTATACAAAAAGAAAATGCACGATTTTTATTACAGAGTTGTACTCTTTTTTCGCCGCGAGTCTACCTTGTTTATTGTGCCATGGGTCAAACGAAAAAATCGTTATCGAAACAAACGCCTACTATGAGCACCTTAGTAAATCTTATTTGGAGCGAATAAAAAAAGGTGACAAAAGCAGGACTCAACATATAGCGAGCTAAAACAAACTATGTTGAGAAAAGAAATGCTTTGAAAAAAAATATATCCTTTATTTAAATTCCTTATAATAAATAAAAAGGAAAAAGTTAAAATTTGTATAGGCATTGATTGCTCCGATCACTTTTGTAAAAACAATCTCGTTTTGTCAGAATAATCTAATGTCTAAGCAAAGTTGCAATGGACTTGATGGAAAAAAAGCAATTTTATATTCGTAGAATATTTATTTGTACGAGCAAAGTCTCAATATAGAATCAGTTAAATATAAGTATTTTTAAAAAGACTTATTTGGTATGGGCAACAAAGCTTTGTGTAGTCAAGGTAACTTCAAGTGTGTGTGCAAAGTTTAGATAGAATAAGTCAAAAAGAAGTCATTGAAATACTTATTAATAAAGAATTGGGCGTGACTCTGCCCACTTTTCTAATAAGAAACAAAATAAAATATTAAAAATTCAAATTTATAACTCGATGGAAAACCGGGAAATGGTCTAAATATAGCTTTCAAAATTTCTTTACAGACACCGAATCAGATCGAACGAAACACAAATGCAAGGTTTCGAAATTGAAATATTATGGAATATAAGAAACTTTGGAATCAGACAATTCTAAAACAGATAAAAAAACTGATGATATTGGTTTAAATTCTAAAATGAAACTTAAAAATTTGGATATTTAATCGGAAATGGTATTTTTTGTTTTCTTTGTTTTAATATTAATTTGCTTTAGTTTTATGAGAATATTTCGCTAGTTTTCGTGACAGTGACTTAATTTTTCTGTTTGCACTCACGTTCGCGTACATGAACTTGAAAAAATAAAAACAGGATAGTATAAGCGTTAATTAGTGGAAAGTTAGTCACTATCTGTCGTTTCAAGCAATGCATCAGCATGCAGAACCGCAATTACAGTAGCTCCGCACAATGTGGCGAAAAGCGTGATTTAGTTTCACCTAAAGTTTTAAGATGAACGTTAGGTGACGTTTATTGAGCTTAACACAGGGTTTTATTAAAAACTTAACTAAATGTATTCCACATCATTTGTGTTTTAGGGTGAAATCGGTTAATTATATTGGGCCGCCTTCATATATTCTATTTATTTATTTATTTTTTTAATATTAAAAAAAAACATTTTATTCTAAATGAATTGATGTTAAATATTAATATTGATTTAATGATTTTGTTAAAACAAATACTATTTAAAAACTACATGTAGTTATTGAATACAAAATAGTTTTAATATTTTATTAGATTTTTTCATGTTTATTACTAAGTTATTGTTTTATATATTTATAAAAAAATCAAGTCTCTTCGAGGATTTTTATTAGATTTTCTATACAAAATTATTTTTTTTTTTTTAATTTTTTTTATTACTTCTTATTTAAAAAAATTTGGCAAAAATGTCTTCAAAAATTATTTTTTGTTTTTAGATTTAAAAGTTTTAGTTTTTAAAAATATTAAATCAGTTTCTTTTAAGTTCTTGTTTTATTAGGCACATTTTCTTTAATTTATAATTATTTTTAATATTAAACTTATTTTTTAAATAAATTTTGTTTAACTTATAAAATAAATCTTATTTTTTTAAGCTTAAATTAAATAAAACTTAAATTTACAAAAAAAAAAATACTAAACTATATTTATTATTATTATTATTTACTTAGTAAGAAAACATAATTCTATATGTTGTGTAAAGAGTGAGTAAATAAGTTAGAGAGAAGGAGAGTGATAGAGAGTAGTTATACCATTTTAAAATGGTAAATTTAATGATAGTTTTTCTTGCTGCTGTTTTTGTGCTTAAAATGATCGTTGAAGGCATTTGTCAATGTTCTCCTCTTAAAAGCTCCATTAATAAATTAAAGTCACCACCATCACGGGATTTAATAGACAGCATTTCTTTGCCCAACTGGAGAAAGAAAAAAAGAAAATGAAGAAATTGTAAAACAAAAATTAAATTAAAAGTTTAGAAATTGTGAATTTTATTTTATTTTTTTTTTTTCAGCAAAAAAAAAACTAGTTTTAATTAAACAGTATTCTGCTAATTGCCCATAATAATTTGTAAAAAAAATTCAGTGTATAATTATTTCACTAACTGCTTAAGCCAGTTATTCAGACAACCACAAAAATTTCTAAGAACTAACTGAGAATTCGTTTAGAATTCAAACACAAATTAATAAACCTTAAATTACCGCTTCGTCTGCATTTTGTGCCAGCACGAAAATAACTGACCGTTGAAAGCAACTAAGAAAGATAGCAATGTCTTTTGGTTATTTTTTTAGGGTTCCGTACACAAAGTGTAAAAACGAAACCCTATTGTTTTCGCTACAATGTCTGTCCGTCTGTCCGTATGTCCGTCTGTTCGTCTGTCAGCGCCTTTTATCTCTGGAACCGTAATAGGTAGACTCTTGAAATTTTCACAGATGAAGTATAGCTGTTGCCGCTATAGCAACAAATACTAAAACTTATAGGGTGTTCCAATAGAGAGGTGTTATTTACGAAAATGTGTTTATTTCTTGAACTGTAGGATGGATACACTTGAAATTTACAAACAGTTATTAAAACTTAGTTCACTATATAAACAAGTATAAAAAAAATAAAACTAAAAATTAAAGGGTGTTCCGATAGTGGTGTGAAATGCATGTATAAGGCATAAGTTTTGAACCATAATAGGTAGACTCTTGAAATTTTCACAAAAGGTGTATAGCGATGGCCGCTATAACAACAAAAATTAAAACTTATAGGGTGTTCCGATAGAGAGGTGTTATTCACGAATATATGTTTATTTCTTGAACTGTAGGAGGCATACACTAAAAATGTACAAACTGTAATAAAAACGTAGTTCGCCTTATATACAAGTCTAAAAAATAAACCTAAAAATTAAAGGGTGTTCCGAAAGTGGTGTTATTTTGATTTATAAGACCTAAGTTTTGAATCATAATATGTATAATTTTGAAATTTTTACAGAAGGTGTATAATTTTGCCCGCTATAGCAACAAATAATAAAATGTATAGGGTGTTCCGATAGAGAGGTGTTATTCTCAAATATGTGTTTATTTCTTCAGCTGTAGGAGGCATACATAAAAAATATGTAAGTAGTAATTAAAACTTAGTTCGCCATATAAACAAGTCTAAAAAAATAAACCTAAAAATTAAAGGGTGTTCCGATAGTAGTGTGATTTGCATGTATAAGGCCTAAGTTTTGAACCGTAATAGGTAGGCGCTTGAAATTTTCACAGAAAGTATATAACTGTGACCGCTATACTAGTAAATACTAAAACTTATATGGTGTTCCGACAGAGAGGTGTTATTCACGAATATGTGCTTATTTCTTGAACTGTAGGAGGAATTCTCTAAAAATCTGCAAGCACTAAATTAAAATTAGTTCGCTATATAAACAAGTCTGAAAAAATAAACCTAAAAATTAAAGGGTGTTCCGATAGTGGATTGATTTGCATGTATAAGGCCTAAGTTTTGAACCATAATAGGTAGACTCTTGAAAATTTTACCAAAGGTGTATAACTATGGCCGCTATAGCAAAAAATATTAAAACTTATAGGGTGTTCCGATAGAGAGGTGTTATTTACGAATATGTGTTTATTTCTTGCAAACAGTAATTAAAACTTAGCTCGCTTTATAAACAAGTCTAAAAAAATAAACCTAAAAATTAAAGGGTGTTCCGATAGTGGTGTGCTTTGTATGTATAAGGCCTAAGTTTTGAACCATAATAGGTAGACTCTTGAAAATTTTTCCAAAAGTGTATAACTGCGGCCACAATAGCAAAAAATACTAAAACGTAGGGTGTTCCAAAAGTGACGTGTTATTTACGTTTATGTCTTTTTTTTGAGCTGTAAGAGGAAACCACTTACAATTTGCAGACTGTAATTAAAACTATGTTTGTTTTATATACAAGTATACACAATTGAACTTAAATATTAAAGGGTGTTCCAATAGTGACGTGATTTGCATGTATATATCCTAAGTTTTGAATGAATAGGTGGAATTTTGAAATTTTTACAGGAGGTGTATAACTATGTCCACTATAACAAAAACTAAAAATTAAAGGGTTTTCCGCCAGTAACGTGATTTGCATGTATAAAGCCTTATTTCTTGAACCGTAACAGGTAGACTCTTGAAATTTTGTACAGAAGATGTGTTGCCACGGCCGATATGACAATTACTAAAAATTAAAGGGTGTTCCGACAGTGACATGTTTTTCACTTATAGTGACTTATTTTTTAATCGCAATAAGTAGATCTTTAGTATATTTATAGAAAGGAAATTGCGATGGCCACTATAATGAATAATAAAATTAAAGGGTGTTCCGACAGTGACAAGATTTTATAAACCGTAATATAAAATCCGACAGATGTGTCACTTCGGCCGCTATAACAAATACTTAAAATTTAAGTGTGTCCATTAGTAACGTGTTTTTCACGAATATTACCTTATTTTTTTAACCGCAATAGGTAGGCTCCTGATATTTTAATAGAAAGTGTATTACCATGGCCGCTATAAAATCAATTACATATTAAAATTTAAAGGGTGTTCTAATTATGATGCAATTTTCGCGAATATTGCTTTAATTTTAAAATTTAAGGGTGTCCCATAAGACATAAAGAAATAAACAACTGGAATTTTTAAATTATACTGAACATAGTACGGAACCCTACGAGTGTGAGTCTAACTCGCACTTGACTAATTTATTTTTTTTTTTTTTGTTGAGGTTTTGATTTTACGTGTTGATCTTTTAGTATAATTCTCATTTTGTTCATAAAAATGATTTTGATGATCTAGCTTCAGAAACCAGCAAAATAGATCTAGTCTATTTTTCGTGTAATAAAATAGGATTTTGTAACAATTTTAAGATATATATTTTTTAATATTAAGAATTGAAATATTAGAAGGCGTTTTTTTTAAGATTATATAGAGGTGGTCTACGATGCTTGGAGTAGAGATTCATACTAAAAAGTCAGGCCAAAACAAAATAGAAAGATCTCATTTACGGTAGAACAGCATAAGCAAAAAATATTAGGCTGTTCTGAGCTCGTTTGCTAGTATGCGGACTCTGGCTGAAAAATAATCTTTACAAGGTAACTTCAAAGAGAAAGGAGGTAAATATCCAACAAAGCCGTATAAGAAAACAGAGACTCGTCTGTTTTTACAAAGCAAGTCGCTAGACTTGTGCATATTAGTTCATTTTAGAGATCGCTCATTTTAGTTCAAAGTAAAAAAGTGAACTAGTTCAATCTTTTAGTTCAATCGCTCTTCTTTCTTTTGAACTATGTATGATTTGTGTTCTGAACTACTTTTTATTAATCTTATTATAATTTTATTAGAAATAATTTTCAAAAATAATAAATTCTTAAAATGGTTATTAAATCGTATGGCAGTTCTACATTGTTTGTCAAAAGAAGTAAACATCAATACACGAACATACGTACATTTTAGTTAATTTTGTTTAATAGTTCAAATACAAAGCATAGTTCAAAAATTGAAGTAGGTAGACATAAAAATTTGAACTAGTTCATTTAGTTTAATTGATAGAATAGTTCAATTGAACTAGTTCGTTCGCAAACTTCCCAAGTCTACAAGTCCCAATTAGCATCAGATGAGCGAGAAGTCAATTCCAGAAGTAGAAGGTTCGACAAGGCGATTAACGGTTAAAATATCTGTAAACCAATAAACTTTTTTAAGGGTGGGACTGAAGCAAACCAATACTGTTTTGGGTTCTTAACGCCTTACTTTACACAACGCTGCACGTTGGGTTGAAATTCCCAATAATGGCTCCTAATTGAAAATTTATATATTTTTAAAAAGTAATCTATTTCAGATTTTATAGTAAACAAAATTGTGCATCACTAATTATCTTTTTCATTTTTCTTTGTTATCTACTTTTCGAGTTGTGCGTTGTGAAAGTTGAATTTTTTTTAAGTTTTTGAAAACAGTGGTAAAAACTGAAAAAAAAAAATTTAATTAAATTTTTGTATTTTTTTTTAGCATAAAAGTAATATTTTTTCAAATTCAGGTATTTGGAAACTCAAATACAAGGATATTTATCTTACTAGGTAGTGTCGTCCGCCCAGCTGATTTAGTAGATCGACATGTCAAATGTATGTTTTTAGAAATTGTATGTTGTTAGAA
Source organism: Phasia obesa (assembly GCA_949628195.1). Classification (NCBI taxonomy): domain Eukaryota; kingdom Metazoa; phylum Arthropoda; class Insecta; order Diptera; family Tachinidae; genus Phasia; species Phasia obesa. The sequence goes on along the minus strand of OX451216.1, from coordinate 134,540,298 downwards.
ATTTTATGGTGCAGAAGTGAGAAAGCAATAAAACGCATACAGGCCTTCTCAATTTTCTTCTATGTTTTCTGACATTTCAAACTACAAAGCAATAACAAAATGCCATGTTGTTCTTGTATTGTTGTATTTGTTGTAGAGACGCCACTACCTAGTAAAATAAATATACCTTGCTCAAATATGTATCTCAGTTAAATATTGTTGTTGTAGAAATATTTTTAATATTTTTGTTTGAAAATTGGTTTAAAAACAATCATTTTTCACTTTCAAGTAGAAATTCAACTCCGGTTAGGGGAAGGTTGGGTAAAAAAATAAATCATAAATCATGTATTAATGTAAGTATGTACATATACATGTAGTTTTACATAAATTTTTAATACATGGTCTGCAGATTATTACTCATGCACTGTTACCTATTGGCCAGTTATCGGAGGAAGCACAGGAAGCTCGCAATAAAGATTTTAAATCATACAGAGAACATTTTTCACGGAAATGCAGTCGTGAAGAGTCCAATGAAGATATTTTCAATAGATTTTTAACAAGCTCTGATCCTATTATTAGTAATATGAGCAAACATTACGAAAAGAAAATTAGCGTGTTACCACAGCAGGTATTGGACCTTCTATTATTACCTGAAATTTCTGAAGAAAATAATTCCGATTTTTTTTTTGTGACAGTGAATATGAAGACTAATAGTTTTAAACATAAAATGTAAATTTATATTAATAAAAACTTTTTAATAAATAAATATTAGTATGGCCTATTTCCGGGAAAATTTTGTATGGGGGCTATACGAAATCATTTACCGATTTCGTTGAATTTTTGTATGTTGAGTTACTAACCTAAAAAAATGAAATTTCATCATTTATCTTTAAAAATGGAGCTTCCAAAGCAATTTAAATATTCATACGAGCTGACAAACGAACACCCCTGGTGTTTAAAAAAAATTTTTTTTTTCAAAAATAATTTATTTTAAGTAGTAATGACCCACTTAATACTACAAAACGAAAAAAATAAGTGCTATCTCTAACGCCTGAATTAAGAGCCGTTTTTAGCAATTTCAACCTTATGTGCGCTGGTGGATCGCTTAGCAGTTACGAACTCACGTGTAGTTATCAAGCGTTAACTGATGAATTTACTAATATCTGGCCATTGATTTCCGTTTTCAACAATGAGACTCGCGTTTTTTCCAATATTTGATTTAAACTATTCCCCCCGTCCACTGGTCAACATTTCAAATGCTAAGAGAAAATAAATAAAGCAATAAAGAAAATAAATAAAGCAATGTTGCTAATTTTTTAGCATTTTCCTGGCAGAGTCTACAGTCATACTCTTTCTCGATCTTAGTGATAACCAGATATTTTAGATTTTCATATTCTGATCCCTACACAGTTCAGCAGTCTAGGATAGTCATGTTTTATCCAAATGCCTTTATTTCTTTTCCAGCTAAGAGCTCTTTGAAAAAATATTAGAACTTTTTCTAAAACTTTACCACGCAGTGCTATTATGGATTCTGGCCCGCGCAACGTCTCAACTAATTGCAGTAATTCTAAACTATCTTTACCGACATCAGTGTTAACTCTTTAACCGAATGAGCTTACCGGAATACCGAATACCGGAACTTCAGGTATTGAGTTGTTGTACACACATTCTGTCTTTCTTATAAGGTCACCTATACTGGACCATGATAGCCTAGTTAGGACTTCTATTATTTTTGCCACGAGGAGGTTTTTTTTCGAGGACGAAAATGCCGGTCGTTCATACAGTAGGTGAAAGAACATTTTTTATGTACTCAGCAGCTACAACAGTGATTATTATAGAAAAATCCAAGCCTACTAGCAGGTATGCCGATCGCCCAACGACCCGTTAACACTGTAAGGAGAGGTTCTTTCTATTTCTAATTATAAACCATACCGAACGTTTGTCATTATAACTTGGTCAGATCCCTAAATTAATATCCAAAAATATTGTTTTTAATAGTGCCAAGCGGCAAAGCAACTGATACTTCCTTAAAGACACCCAAAGCCGAGCAAGCTCTGACCAGTCTATCTGCCCGTTTATTTTCTTAACGATACATCACGTGCATGTACCTAAAATAGAGCGACTACAGCTTGGCGAGTTAGTTTAGACTAGCTGTGCCCACCACTTCGTCAGAGTCCTTGCAATATTTTGTTCGATTATGCTTTGAAAGCAATCCACAACAAAGACCCTTACGATTTTAGTTTTTTTTTTTTACACACAGGCAATTAATGCCTATATTAACTGTGTTACTTCCATTAGAAAGGGATTTTTGTGGAACAAGATTAACGTGAGTACCGGCCTAACCTCACGGTGGTCTTACCACCGAATGAAACTTAGGCGTAGACTAGCGCCCCCATTGTGTAGTATAACAACACTTTACGATTGCCACCAATCGCTTTTTGTGTGTGATACAGTCACAATGAGTAGCAATTTATATAATATGGCAAGCCTTTCCAAGGCAAGCCTAGATCCACATTATAACCTCTTGCTTAGGGGTTTGGAGACTATCCAAACTCCGTCTGTTGAGAGTGCAACAGCACACTTGATCGACCTTGCACCTTACCTACTTAATCGATCTTAAACCACAACCACCACGTGTACCCCCGAAGGGGACCTCACCAATAACCGGTCACAGAGAGGATAGGCTCTCTGTGGGGCCACCGATTCCCGTGGTACCAGTCCTTTGAGCACTGGTCGGGCCTCGAAGAGAACCCGTGATTTTACTCACAGACCTTTTCTTCCAGATTTAGTTCCGCCTTAAGATATGCTACGTGTCAGTTTATGTATTTTTTTACTTAATAAAAAGTAAAGTATTCATATCCGGTTAGTTCAACTGCGTACTTTCACTGCCTTTTCTCCACTTTCTAAGATATTTTTGCGGAAAAAAAGTATCCTATATTGGGACAAGGATACTTTGGTATCTTCTCACAAAATTTTGTAAAAATCCATCTAGTAGTTTTTACGTGGTGCGAACGTAAAGAAAAGCAGACAGAGAGAAAGACGGATATGAGTTACGATTTTATTGTATGTATAGATATAGATAACGCATTTTTACATTGCTGAGGAGGTAGTATTCCATCTCATTGACAGTCACAATGTGCATGTACCCAAACTAAAATGACGAGAGTTTGACGACCCAGCCTGGATAACGCTTATTTACATTGATAGTGTTCGATCTCATTGACAGGGGAGCCGCCGGACTATAAACAACAATTCCGAGATTTCAATATTCCCATTATAATAAACTCTTCATGCAACTGTAATAGCCATTATTTTTGCCCCAAAAATATTTTCCACGTTAGGGAGACGATATAAGAGCCGTAGATCAATTTCCTTTGAACACATTCCACAGCCAACGCCACAGATTATCTTCGATCAGTCAGTGTATAACCTGGTGTTGCAGTCATATATTACTATCCCTTTTCCATACCCGACTAGAAGGTAACAATGTCTTGAAAAGCTATCAAGGTTTAATTGAGGTATTATATAGTCGGAAAGTGCCCTTAAGTCTACGGGCAGCCCCGATATATGATCTTTCGGCATTAAGATGAAGGAAAAAATAAGATTTCAGGAAAAAAATGGCAAAAATATACAAAACAAAAAGTCTTTCAATAAAAAATAAAACCAAAATAATTTTTGGTTCCTCAACATTTTTCCAAAACGAATTTAGCAAAAGTTTAAAAAAAATTACAACAAATTCCTTTCTTCGTTAAAAAGGAATTAATTCCCGTTTCCCTAGAAATCTTTTTAAATACCTGACACGTTCTCTGTAGATCGGGTATACGCAACAATAATTCACCAAATTTCGAAGGACAGTCTGGATAGTGAGCCAATGTGTAGGCCTGTAAACTTTGCAAAGCCTTCTCTTGACATTCCCTTACTTTTACGGGTTCTTGAAGTTCCGAAGTGTCTGCATAACAATAAAAAAATAGTAATTTCAATTATTCTTTATGAGTTTAATTTTGCAAATCCAAATTGTTACTTACCTGATTGCAGCAGTACAATAACTTTCATAGCAACATATTCATAACGATCAACACGTAAACGTCTTAAATGATCTGTCAGATTCAGCATTCTTTCAATGCAGGGCTAAAATGATTTTATTTTATTTTTATTTCAAATCACTTACTATTATCGAAAGTTTTTAATCTTTTGTTTTCTTCTTACCTGAAAACCAGTAAGTTTGGCTTGTGGCAGTGTTATTGATTTGCCCAGAGACATTTTAATTTCTCCTGGTGTATCGATGGAGCGATAGCAGCAGGAGAAAAGTAAAAGTTCACACCACGAGTTGATGAGAAGGCAAATTTGATCGTCAATCTTTGAAAGAAGAAAGAGGCAATAAGTTAACTTTATAAAATACTTAAGTGAATCTTGGTTTAACCTAACGAAATTAAAAAAAAAAAAATTAGGTTTTCTATTCAAAACTGTTTAGATATGTTTCTTTATTTATTCCAGGTAAACCCTCATTGCCAAAATTGAGTGAGAGAGTAGGCTATACAAGCAGATGACAAGTAGATTAAATCAGATTATACAAGAGATTCATGTCTACTCTTTGTCTGCTTTTTGCTTTCTCTTTCCAAAACTTTAACTTGTTTCCATTGGAATTCTTTCCATAGTTCAATTTGGAAATAAACGTTTAGAACATTGGCAGCCCTAATGCATGTCGGTCTCATTGTGTTACCCTAAAAAATAAGTAAGAAACAGAGCTAACCAGATGTTTCGCAAAGTAAAGTGAGCAAAGGAGAGAGAAAGATGTTGTTTAAAGAGACGAGTTATAGAAAATCGGAGTTGTTGAAGTGTAAAAATTGACCACTATTTGCAGTGCTAATTCAACAAAGGTTTTAACTCATCGTGAGATCGAAGAGGCTACATTTGTGTCATCTTAGGCTCCCATAAGCATAGCATTTCCTTTTTCTCCTCATAGTGACAATTTCCGCAGTGGTCGCTTACCAGAAATCTATATCTTTAATTGGCCAGAAACCTGTTGCTTCGATAACCTTTAACTGAATACTTAAGAATCGCAACACGTTTCTAGAACAGGCTATATCTCATCTAACCAGCACATAGACTTGATTAACCATCTGGTTTTGCTACTTGTAGGCTAGTCAGATTTATGCCAATACTTTGCGGGACGTCCTAACTTGGCCATGGTGTTAGCAATGAAAAGATGCATGTATACACCAACTTCCTCAAGCAAATTATAGACGCGCATTTCGAGACTATAACTTTTTGCTTTATAAAAATACCACACGTTGAGCGACTGGACAGAGACTACTTCAACTATTCCTATCCTAGGCGATAGTAAAACATTGGGAATGTAACACGTTTTCTCTTTGCTTTGCTGGATTCGCAGTCCTTGACGTGATCGCATTCAAATTATATGGGGGCACCAGTCTCAGACGCTTGAAGTGGCCTGAACCTGCAAGAGATGCCGCTAATAGCGCGGCGATGAACTCCAACTTAGATGAACTCCAACTCCTGAATAATGGTCTGCAAACCATGTTCTAAAATTGCTACTTATTGCATTAAGGGATGTGGTCGACGCATAGTATTTATCAAGTGGTAAAATCAAGGTGAGGTTTCGACCGATGCGATTATTACTCACTTCGCACGGAAAGGACAGTATTCAGTACGGTATTGTCAACAGTTGAAACATGAAATTAGGACCTGGAGGTGACAGCTATAAAAACCAAGGCTTTAAAGGTGCTTTTTTGGGCTTTCTTTTTTTAAGGTGATAAAACACACGTCTTGAGGTTCCCCACAGCAGCATAGAGGAAACTTGTAGTAAGAATAAAGAAAGCCCTTCCGACTTTAGAAAGATTTAAATTAAAAACCCTTTCAAGCTATCTATTCTCCTAAGCTATTTATAACCTCATCTTTAAAATTATTAGAAATAAATAAAATCATTTCACTCACCGATATGTTCTTAAATAACGGCAAACTCTTGCACCACTTCACAATCTTATAAAGACGATGATCAGCCACCTTGCACAGATGAGCTATCAGATCGGGATTGGTGCTAGACGAGAGACCAGCACTGGCCAGCAGTGGATTGGTCATTTGATTGGCAGCTGCAGAAGAATCTGTTGAATTGGAGTTATGTGAAGCTGAACTGGAAGACGAGGTCATCGGTTGATTTAGTCTTGCCAATTCGGCATCTGTGTATTGCCAAAGATGTTCAACATCCATAATTTCTTGTAAAAGTTGGGGAATACTGTTGTGATGCAGTGAATTAGAAGAAGAGGCGGAAGAAGTATTATTAGTAATAGTTGATGAATATGCACGGGATGAAGACGTATTTAAACCATTCATTGAAGGTGAATGAACAGCATGTGGATTCTTGCTATTAGAATCACTTTGTTCGGTTTTAATGGTATTTGTTGTTGGATTGGAGTTTTGTAAACCATAGCCATTTGATTGATGCGGTGATGGCAGGGGAGGATTTAAACGTTGCTGCAGTTGATGTTGTAATTGTGAATGTTGTTGACCGGTCATTAGATTTTGTGCAGAGTTCTGTTGTGGCTGCTGTTCGGGCGAGAGTAGAGGACTCATTATAGAATTGGGTAGAGTATAGGAGCATTGATAAGTAGAACGACCTCCCCGTGTGCGATCTTCTCTGATTGCCTCCAGTTTCATGCCTTTCTGCAGACATTTATCAAACCTACAAGCGGGACATTTCTTACGGGTAGTAATGCTTACCGCACAGGGTCCACCCCGCACGCAAACATAATTCTTACGATTTTGGACGGTACGCTTGAAGAAACCTTTGCAGGATTCACATGAAAAGATGCCATAATGGAAACCCGATATTTTGTCGCCGCATATGGGGCAAGGCGAATTTATAAGCTGTTGCCGCGAAATACCAGCAGCTGGTGAGGCTGGTAAGCCAGAAGAATCGGTAGTTATGTTGAAGCTTGAGGAGGACGATGACGCATCCATAGATAAATTTTGCACCTCTCCTGCTGCATCCAACTTTGTTGATTGTCCCGATTGTGTTGAACCCATCATGGGTCTATAGAGTAAAGAGGAATGTTGCAAGCTACTGGCAGCGGCTCCATTAAAACTACCATATACACCATGAGGCGCCGGATGTCGGCCTTGTATGGGTGAATGGGTGGGACTAAATTCCGAAGAATAAGAATAGCAAGAGCTGTGAGATGCATCACTGTTATTGCGTGATAGGGAGGGAGTGTAGGGAGCATGTCGTGATGTCAATGGCGATTGGGAAGGTGAGCTGTGCGTATATACGGAATGTATGGCGGAATCTGGACTGGGATTGGCAGGCAAATGAGGCAGAGCTGTGGTGGACTTTTGGCGAGCCATCAAAGGCGAATTCACCAAAGCTGAATGATCAGGTGGCTCATACTTCAAATTGATGGGATCACTTTGGGTGGGTGCCAACTTTAATTTGGGATGATATATACCACCTGTAGCTGCCGCATTATGAACATCTAACATTAATTGTTCTGTGTCAGTTTTAAATATAGAACCACCCGCTCCAGCTGTTGAAGGGGTGGTGGTAGTAGCTTCACTTTTAATAACAGCCACAGCATTTGAGGGTTCCTGGATGCCACCATTACTCATGGTAGTATCCGTATCCATTAGCTCGGCCTCCCGGGTATCTTCATTTTCGGACAATTCTCCTTCCCATGACATAGGTCGTGGTCCATTATGATGGTTGTTTGTGGAACTGGAAGAAGAACTTACCACCCGCCGGGTAACTTTTAAATTTTCAATATTTGTCAACTCCGTCTCTGAGTCCGAGTCCTCGGCTTTGGGGACCGGTATTCGTATACCATGTCCAGCCGTTATTACACTTGTCCCACTCATGCCTCTAGAACTATTATAAAATCCCACTGAAAATATATTGCCATTCGTTGAGGATGACGAATTTCCACTATCATCCACTTCACATTTAATATTTGTCACAGACACATTATTCCTGGTTGTAGTGGTTGTACAAGTGGTTGTGCTTATGCCTGTGCTACTATTTTCTCCTACAACACTTCTCCCTCCATCTGCTGTATTGCTCATATTAATAGGTAGTTGAAAGGAAGCTCCACTTGTTGTAGTGGTAGTGACCACTGTTCCTCCTCCTACTCCTCCTGTTACATTTTCTGTTTTAATGGTCGACATGCTTTTATTATTTTTTTTTTTTTTTTTGTTTTTTTTTTTTGTTGTTAAGTTTGATAAGTTTTTATTAGAAAATGGTCTTTGTATTTTATGCTTCTGTTTTAAGTCTCTTGTAGTCTTATAAAAGAGGGCGATCCACGCCCTCTGGATTATGTTGTTTGTGTTCTATTTCCTTGTTGGAGGAAATTTAAAGTCTTTTTAGTTGTAATTATTGTTGGTGGTCAAATATTTCTTATAAAAATTGGATAGATGTCGTTGATGTAGTATCATGTTGTGGAAGTTGCTGAAAGTAGAAAAGATAATAAGAAATAAATATAATAACGAATGAAACGAATTTCGGATTCTAAATCATTTATTTCATATCCATATTCCATTAATTTTCAATTTTATTTTATTTTCACACTTTTGTCTTTGGCGGACGATATATAGGGCCATATAACGCAAAAACATCTCTGATAGGGATCAGCTTTTAATTTTTTTTACCACTAGTTATGGTAGCGGTCATAAAAGTAAACGCTCTGTGTGTAAATTTCAAAGGTATGCCTATTAAGGTCCAGAAGATACCGCCATAGATGTACGCTAAAATACCGACTTTGATGGGACACCTTGTAATGTATAACTTTATTTTTCTTAATTGGTATGGCGCATATGGTAATACACATTCTCCGTAAATTTTAATTGCCTGCTGTCAAATGGTTTATCTATTATAAATTATTCATCAAACTAGTTCAGCTATGGGGACACCCTTTAATTTTTTAGTTTTTTTTTTTTTTTTTTTTTTTTTTTTTTTTTAAAGAGAAGTACCACTCAGGCAGTTAATGCCTACATTAAATGTGGTACTTCCTTTGGAAAGGGATAGTAGTAGATAAGATAGATGGTTAGTGATAGTTAAAGCTTCGATTCTGGCAACACTGCAATTGCACGTTATGCTTATTTTTAGAACAGTATTGCAGCGCCTCTGGTGTTATTTAGGCGAATTAGTTCGAAGCTAGCATAGCCAATTTATAATTATTTTACTTCGCCGGCGATTTAGTGCTATGTGGTAATACCGGCGAAGGAGGGCGCTGTGATATGCATTATTATAAAGAAAATTAATACATATCAGAAAAATTTATGTTGCCACGGCTGAGATTTGAACTCGTGACCATTGCTTAGTAGTCAACGTGCTAACCACTTAAGCTACAGCACCCTCATTACATTTTTATTACTTTTTGTTACTGAGATCTAAAGTAATACACACTTTGTGAAAAGTATATTTCACGTGTGTTGTTTGGGGACACACTTACTAAATTTTGTTCGAAATAAGATTCAACAAAAATTTCAATTACAACGTGTTTTATTTTGATCTGAAAAACCATCTGACATTAGCTGTTTATAAATTGATAAAAAGTGTTAACAGAATTCCATGCTGTATTAAAACCTTCAACGGCGGCTGACCATTGCTGGTAGCTTTACCCCGCTGAAATTAATATTTTACAAGACTAATAAAATATTAACTCATTTCCTGTCTGTCTATCATTCTCTTTGTGTTCACATCACGTAAAAACTACTAGATGGATTTTAACAAAATTTTCTGAGGAGGTACATTAGTATCCTGATTCCAATATAGGATACTTTTTTCGCAAAAATATTTCATTTCCAAGAGAAAGTGGAGAAAAGGCAGAGAAAGTACGCAATTATTTTTATAAGAATGAGACCCTTTATAAAAAGTAAATACATAAACCATAACTAAAGCACTAAACAATTAAAGGTCTTTGGTGTGGATTGCTTTCAATGCAAAATCAAACAAAATATTGCAAGGACGCTGAGGTGAAGTGGCGGGCACAGCTAGTATATGAATATGCTTTTTTAATTCGAACTTGACGTCGTCACATTTAGAGTAAAAAACACTAAAAATGGCTGTCATCAATACTTCTGTGTACCCCCGGGGGTTCCAATTGTCACTGCAGGAATGGGAAATGCTTTGACGCGGTTCACTCGGGGAAAATAGGGGCACCAGACGCTAGGGTTCCTAGAGCCTAAATCTGGAAGAAAAGGTCTGTGAGTAAAATCACGGGTTCTCTTCGAGGCCCGACCAGTGCCCAAAGGACTGGTACCACGGGAATGGGTGGTCCCACAGAGAGCCTATCCTCTCTGTGACCGGTTATTGGTGAGGTCCCCTTCGGGGGTACACGTGGTGGTTGTGGTTTAAGATCGATTTATGTAGGTAAGGTGCAAGGTCGATCAAGTGTGCTGTTGCACTCTCAACAGACGGAGTTTGGATAGTCTCCAAACCCCTAAGCAAGAGGTTATAATGTGGATCTAGGCTTGCCTTGGAAAGGCTTGCCATATTATATAAATTGCTACTCATTGTGACTGTATCACACACTAAAAGCGATTGGTGGCAATCGTAAAGTGTTGTTATACTACACAATGGGGGCGCTAGTCTACGCCTAAGTTTCACTCGGTGGTAAGACCACCGTGAGGTTAGGCCGAGTAGGCAGGTACTCACGTTAATCTTGTTCCACATGAATACATCTGTGTCGCAAGCAAAAATATTTTACGGCGACAATAATCCCTTTCGCAATCGAACGACTTGGATATCTGTGTAGGGTAAAAGGCGAAGTAAAGGCCAGGATTCACTATACTACTCAATCGCACGTTTCAATCACAAAAAATCTATCGTATACAATTTGAATTTCCGCAACATCTAAACGTATCAAGATAGTCTTACAAGAAGTTATATAGATGAAAGAGAATTTAATCAAATGGTGAAAGAAAATTTGATTTTTTTTTTATTTTAACATAAAAATTTCCGGAACGCGGAAAAAATGTCCCAACAAATTGGTATTTTTTTTTGCTACCCTGCCTTTATTAATTACGGGGGGTTGTCAAATCCTGTTTGGAGTATGTAGCCAACAAATGAGGCTTTAAAAATCCGTTTATGTTTGTATCTGTGATTTTTCATTAAGATATCTGCAGTGGCTCATGAGATTCCGTGCATTGTTTTAGAAATACATATGTACATATTTGACTTTTATAAAAATAAAATAACTTTTCCAAAAAATATTTTTATCACATTAAAACAAATAAATTTATTTGCTCAAAATCTCTTGATTGTAAATGAATTTTTAATTCTTTAATTTTGGGATATTCTTTTTGGTTTAATAAAGTAAAATATTTTTCAGTTCTCTTTGCTCATTGTCGCTTTCAAAAATAGAAATTAGCCTAAGTTGGCGACAGCCACAACGCTGGTTGTGTAGCGGTGTAGTTATGATGTCATCAAAATAATCTTCTTCATATAAACATTTGTATTTTAGTTGGGACAGGTTGTAGTCGGTGGCCTGCGGTCGCCTATGTGTTTAATGCTATAATATGATTATGATCTGGCTTGAACCAGTGAAATACGTGTAGATAGGTTATCCCTACTGATAGAATATTAAGGGTAATAAGCCAAATATTAATTCTTAATGTTGTTTTGTAGTTGGTAATTTTTAAAAATGATGTGGATAAAATTAAAAAGTAGCTATAGAATAAAAAATCGATTATTCGTTAGTCTGTTTTTTTTTTCGTTGGCTAACCCTTATCTGTAAATACTATATATTATTTCACGGGCTAAGTACAAACATATGTATGTGTGTGAGTATTCATTTTTCATGCAATGTACATGCATACTTACATTCATAGTATGTCTAAGTATGTATATTGTGATTATACGTACAAAATTCGGTTAAGGTTATTGTACCTTTAACTTATTTGTATTTTAATTCATTATTATGCTACTTTTTCCCAATTTCTTTTATTTTATAAATTTATTTTTGTATACAATTTTTTTTATTTATTTATTTGTTTTTCTTTTTTTTTTTTTTTTGTTGGATGGCTGCTTTTTTTCTCGTCAGAGGTCGTTAACACTTTTTTGTTTTTTTTGCTTTTATAAGTATTGGATTATTTTGGAGTGTTAGCTGCGGCATTATTCAAATTTTATTTATTTAATATAATCGAATAGAATGTTGTTACTCTGTTACTCTTTTTAAAACGCTTATTATAGAAGTGATAAAAATATAAATATGTTTAACAATTAGAGTGGATTGAAAATAAACCTAGTCGTAAAATTAAGATTAATATCAAGCCGAATCCATTTTATTAATCGGCAGCAGTGTTGGGATTTGTGTACAATTGTACCAAATTTGGTACAATCGACACATCAGTAGTACATTCGTACACGTCATGCTTTTTTGGTACAATTTCATATAAAATTTATTCATTAATTTTTTTATTTAATCAAAAATTTTTGAAGTGAAAACTTCCTTAGGCACGTTTAGCACTTTTTGACAGAAGATAAAATACTGATTTCAAAAACCGTCCTCACCAAAAACCGTCGTCACCATTATTGATTATTTCATTGAAGTGAAAACTTCTGTAGGTACGTTGAGAACTTTTTGGTTGAAAAAAAAATATTAAACTCAAAAACCGTCGTCACCTCAAAAACCGTCTTCACCATTATGCACAATTTGAACATTATGAAAAAAAATTATTGAACTCGCTTCATCGTCACCATGGTCAACATAACGTTGGTTTTTATAGATAGGTTTCTGTAGATAGATATGTAGTTTGAGTGACTGTGTGATTGATTGTCTGACTGACTAACGGCCTGACTGTTTGACGGTCGTACAATTTGACGGTTTGACTGTTTGACGGTCTGACTGTTTGACGGTCTGACTGTTTGTCGGTCTGACTCACTGTTAGACGGTTAGACGATCTGACGGTCTGATTGTCCGACGATCTGAGTGTATGACTGCCTGACTGTTTGACGATCTGACGGTCTTACTAACTATCTGACGGTCTGACAGACTGACGGTCTGCCAATCTGACTATTTGACTATCTGACGGTCTGAATATTTGAAGGTTTGACTATCTAATGGTCTGACTATTTGACGGTCTGACTGATTGTTTGGCTGACTGTCTGAAGGACTGTGTCACGATCTGACGGTCTGACGAACAATCTGATGGTCTCACCTACTGTCTGCTGGTTTGACTGACTGGTCCGACTATCAGAACTTATCGGGTGTTCCGAAAGTGAGGTGTTATTTGCCGTTATGTCTTTATTTCTTGAGCTATAGGAGGCAACCACTTAAAATTTGCAGACAGTAATTAACTCTATGTTCGCTTTCTATTAAATTAAACCTTAAAATTAAAGGATGTCCCGAAAGTGACGTGCTTTGCGTGTATATGGCCTAAGTTTTGAACAATAATAAGTAGACACTTGAAGTTTTTACAAGAGGTTATTACTATGGAAACTATAACAAATAATAAAAATTAAAGGGTGGTCCATCAGTGACAGGTTTTTGACGTATATTACCTATATTTTTATAGAAAGAGTATATTATTCCTAAAATTTAAAGGATGTTCAAATAGCGATGCAATTTTCGCGAATATGACTTTGATTTTAAAAAGAAAAGGGTGCCCCATAAGACAAGAAAAAATTAACAACTTGAATTTTTAATGTTGTACTAAACATAGTATGGAACCCTACGTGTGTGAGACTAACTCGCACTTGACTTATTTATTTTTTGTTATTTAAATTTTGTGTTTTAATTTTATGTTTCCGCTAATTGTTTACAAATGTCATTCGTACATTTGAAATCAAAAAAAAAATATCCATAAAATTTATATAAATACTAGCTGTGCCCACACACGTTGTGTGCATTCCGACAATATTTTGTTTGATTTTGCTTTGAAAGTAATCCACACGAATTTTTAAGACTTTTGCGTATTTACTTTATATAAAGGCACCCATCCCTGAATAAAATTCTAAAATTCAAAAATTACTGTAAAACCCTGTAAAAGGTGTTTAAAATATTTTAATAACAACGTAAATTTTGTGGATTTAAAGTACAAATCGAATACAAATTTTATTTAATTGGCTATTTGGCAGTAAGTAATTATATGTTGTGAGTATTTTAAAACAGCGCCGTCTATTTAACTATTTTACAGCAAAAAATTAATTTAAAAATTTTCAGTTTTGGGTAAAAAGTCCGTCATCAACTGGGGACAATGGGCCCCAGTGTGATATTTTACGAAACTGCTGGAAAAAATCATCCGGACTACAATTATTGTTATTGCATTACTTGCTAAAATTTAACAAATAATAGTTTTAGCAAAATAACAGCAAAGTGCCCATTGGCTCCCCTCGGGGACACCATATCAATGTTTTTAGGGTTCCGTACACAAAGTGTAAAAACGAAACCCTATTGTTTTCGCTACAATGTCTGTCCGTCTGTCCGTCTGTCCGTCTGTCCGTCTGTCCGTCTGTCAGCGCCTTTTATCTCTGGAACCGTAATAGGTAGACTCTTGAAATTTTCACAGATGATGTATAGTTGTTGCCGCTATAGCAACAAATACTAAAACTTATAGGGTGTTCCAATAGAGAGGTGTTATTTACGAAAATGTGTTTATTTCTTGAACTGTAGGAGGAATACACTTGAAATTTACAAACAGTTATTAAAACTTAGTTCACTATATAAACAAGTATAAAAAAATAAAAATAAAAATTAAAGGGTGTTCCGATAGTGGTGTGAAATGCATGTATAAGGCATAAGTTTTGAACCATAATAGGTAGACTCTTGAAATTTTCACAGAAGGTGTATAGCGATGGCCGTTATAACAACAAAAATTAAAACTTATAGGGTGTTCCGATAGAGAGGTGTTATTCACGAATATGTGTTTATTTCTTGAACTGTAGGAGGCATACACTAAAAATTTACAAACTGTAATAAAAACGTAGTTCGCCTTATATATAAGTCTAAAAAATAAACCTAAAAATTAAAGGGTGTTCCGATTGTGGTGTTATTTTGATTTATAAGGCCTAAGTTTTGAATCATAATAGGTAGAATCTTGAAATTTTTACAGAAGGTGTATAATTTTGGCCGCTATAGCAACAAATATTAAAATTTATAGGGTGTTCCGATAGGGAGGTGTTATTCAAAAATATGTGGTTATTTCTTGAGTTGTAGGAGGCATACACTAAAAATATGTAAGCAGTAATTAAAACTTAGTTCCCTATATAAACAAGTATAAAAAAATAAACCTAAAAATTAAAGGGTGTTCCGATAGTAGTGTGATTTGCATGTATAAGGCCTAAGTTTTGAACCGTAATAGGCAGGCGCTTGAAATCTTCACAGAAAGTTTATAACTGTGACCGCTATACTACCAAATACTAAAACTTATAGGGTGTTCCAATAGAGAGGTGTTATTTACGAATATGTGCTTCTTTCTTGAACTGTAGGAGGAAATTACTAAAAGTATGCAAGCACTAAATTAAAATTAGTTCGCTATATAAACAAGTCTGAAAAAAAAATAAACCTAAAAATTAATGGGTGTTCCGATAGTGGAGTGATTTGCATGTATAAGGCCTAAGTTTTGAACCATAATAGGTAGACTCATGAAAATTTTACCAAAGGTGTATAACTATGGCCGCTATAGCAAAAAATATTAAAACTTATAGGGTGTTCCGATAGTGGTGTGAAATGCATGTATAAGGCATAAGTTTTGAACCATAATAGGTAGACTCTTGAAATTTTCACAGGAGGTGTATAGCGATGGCCGCTATAACCACAAAAAAAAACTTATAGGGTGTTCCGATAGAGATGTGTTATTCACAAATATGTGTTTATTTCTTGAACTGTAGGAGGCATACACTAAAAATTTACAAACTGTAATAAAAACGTAGTTCGCCTTATATACAAGTCTAAAAAATAAACCTAATAATTAAAGGGTGTTCTGATAGTTGTGTTATTTTGATTTATAAGGCCTAAGTTATGAATCATAATAGGTAGAATCTTGAAATTTTTATAGAAGGTGTATAATTTTGGCCGCTATAGCAACAAATACTAAAACTTATAGGGTGTTCCGATAGAGAGATGTTATTCACGAATATGTATTTATTTCTTGAACTGTAGGAGGAATTCACTAAAAATATGCAAGCACTAAATTAAAATTAGTTCGCTATATAAACAAATCTGAAAAAATAAACCTAAAAATTAAAGGGTGTTCCGATAGTGGAGTGATTTGCATATATAAGGCCTAAGTTTTGAACCTTAATGGGTAGACTCTTGATAATTTTACCAAAGGTGTATAACTATGGCCGCTATAGCAAAAAATATTAAAACTTATAGGGTGTTCCGATAGAGAGGTGTTATTTACGAATATGTGTTTATTTCTTACAAACAGTAATTAAAACTTAGTTCGCTTTATAAACAAGTCTAAAAAAATAAACCTAAAAAATAAAGGGTGTTTCTATAGTGGTGTGCTATGTATGTGTAAGGCCTAACTTTTGAACCATAATAGGTAGACTCTTGAAAATTTTACCAAAAGTGTATTACTGCGGCCACAATAGCAACAAATACTAAAACGTAGGGTGTTCCAAAAGTGATGTGTTATTTACGTTTATGTCTTTTTTTTAGCTGTAAGAGGAAACCACTTACAATTTGCAGACTGTAATTAAAACTATGTTTGTTTTATAAACAAGTATACAAAATTGAACTTAAATATTAAAGGGTGTTCTAATAGTGACGTGATTTGCATGTATATATCCTAAGTTTTGAATGAATAGGTGGAATCTTGAAATTTTTACAGGAGGTGTATAACTATGTCCACTATAACAAATAATAAAAATTAAAGGGTTTTCCGCTAGTGATGTGATTTGCATCTATAAAGCCTTATTTCTTGAACCGTAACAGGTAGACTCTTGAAATTTTGTACAGAAGATGTGTTGCCACGGCCGATATGACAATTACTAAAAATTAAAGGGTGTTCCGACAGTGACATGTTTTTCACTTATAGTGACTTATTTTTTAATCGCAATAAGTAGACTCTTAATATATTTATAGAAAGGAAGTTGCCATGGCCACTATAATGAATAATAAAATTAAAGGGTGTTCCGACAGTGACAAGATTTTATAAACCGTAATATATACCCTCTTGAAATGTTTACAGTAGATGTGTTACTTCGGCCGCTATAACAAATACTTAAAATTGAAGTGTGTCCATTAGTAACGTGTTTTTCACGAATATTACCTTATTTTTTAACCGCAATAGGTAGGCTCCTGATATATTAATAGAAAGTGTATTACCATGGCCGCTATAAAATGAATTACATATTAAAATTTAAAGGGTGTTCCAATTATGATGCAATTTTCGCGAATATTACTTTAATTTTAAAATTTAAGGGTGTTCCATAAGACATAAAGAAATAAACAACTGGAATTTTTAAATTATACTGAACATAGTACGGAACCCTATGTGTGTGAGTCTAACTCGCACTTGACTAATTTATTTCCCTTTCAATTAAACATTGTTAAATACTTATAAATGAATGTAATATTATAATTTGCTAAGAAAAGCTCTAAGTAAAGAAGAAAATAAAAAATTAAAAAAGCGCTTTGTAAGTAAAAAAATCAGAAGCGGAATTGTGATTTAACGCTGAGACTTTTAAATGAATAAATTCAACCTCCGTATGTATTCAGTACCTTTATGCAGTGAATTCCAAATCATAATTTTTATTAAGAAGTCATGGCAATACGAATTAGCATAAAAAAGTAATATATCGCACCAAGAATAAATTATGTGCATACATAAAGAGGTATACCCATATGGGTACAGCGGGCGTAAATGGGTTAAACAAAATTGCGCAACAGATGGCGCAAATTTAATAAAATTTGTATTTTAACTTTGTGGAATTACCTACATTGTTATTGAAATAGATATGTATGTATTTTAAACACCTCTTACAGAGCTTTACAATATTTTTTATAAATTTCAGAATTTTATCCAGGGATGGATACCTTTATAGAAAGTAAATACATAAACCATAACTGGAGCACTATAAAAGTAAGAGTCTTTTAATTGGTGTGGAATATTTTTAAAAAATAAAGCAAAATCGATCTAAAAATTGTCAGGACGCCTACGAAGTTGCGGGCACAGCTAGTAATAAATAAAACTTACTTGAAATGTGTTTTTTCATAAAAAATTTGTTCTAAAATAAAATTCAAATATGTCATTGCATTTATTATGAATTGGTAGGTAGGTAGGTATAATAATTTACCAAAAATACTTAGCTTCTTAAAAAAAGAAGTTTCATAACATTTTCTTCAGTTTTCTATATTATTTTCAAAATTATTCTTCTTATTTAAATTTTATCCACTGGTCTAATTTCTAAACTACAGAGATATAATCAAAAATGATTTACACAATCGATAGAATTACCTCATACTTACATATATGGCAACCCTTTTAAAGAAGTAAACAAGACGAGCAACTGCCTAATTGAATTAAGAATGTGTGGTGAAAACAGGCTAATTCGCCAAAGTAATTCAAAGAGCGAATTAAGTAATTCAAGTTGTAGTGGAAACATGGTACCTATTAGATTTCAGACAAAAAATATCAAGGACACACACACCTATGCATTTAGATTAGAAAAATATCGATATTTCGATTAATCGATAGGTAGGTATGTGTATACCTACATTAGTAACTTTTTTTTCCCATCCCTAATACCTACTAGGTCACGTAGGTACGTATGCAAATATGTACAAACATATTTATATTTTTACATTTACACATGCTCACACACTCTACCACCAATGAAAACAACAATCCAACGACACTTGAAATTCAATTAATTTCAACAAAGAACAAGACGAAAAAAATCGTTTATTCACAGAAAACCAGCTGCACTATTTCGTGAATAAGGGGTGTTAAGCTATTAAAACGACTAATAATAAAAACAACAACAAAAGTTTCACGTGCATACATACAACAAAAAATACAACTGAAAGAGAAACTACAAAAAAATGTAATCAAGAAAATCACAAAAAATAAATTGATAGCAAGACGACAACAATAAGCAACACAAGAAGAAAAAGAATACAAAATTATAAATAGCAACAACAATGACAGCTAAATCTTTAATAGCACAATGAATTGAAAATTAATAATAAATAAATTTTATAACAGAATAAACAAACGAATATACGCGAAACATACAAACCGCTACCACCACCACCACCGCCATCTACATCATTATTATCATCATCATTAATATCATTTACAATCAACGAAAACATCGTCACAAAGCAGTTGTTGTTATTTCTTATGCCGTCTGTTTTTCTCTACGTACATACATATATGAACGGAGGTATACCGACTTTTACCTACAACAACAACAACAATATCATTAGTCAGACATAAAAAAGGACGACCTTCAAGTAATGTTGGATTTGTGTACGCAAACGACCTTGCTAAGGAAACAAAAACATACACACATGCACAAAAACAAACACTTTAACCAAATATACTCACGAACAAACAAAACTAAATATACGACGACGATTCGACTCGGTTCTCAAAAAATTTAAATTCATGTACAATAAGAACAAACACGAACGAGAAATTGAGGGAGTGAGCGAGAAAAAGATATGATTTTTAAGGGAAGAAATTTTTGTTCTTCACAAGGAAAGAAGAAAAAAGAAAACTAAAATAAAATAAAAAAGTTTGTTTATTTTTATTTATCTTCTTCTTTTTAAGAAATTATGACGATGCTTCGCTTCGCAAGCAACCAGAATTCAACATGCATAGAAAAAACAACACAAAAATACCCAAAATTTGTAAGAGTGGAAGAGAAAATTAAAGTTTTAAGAGTTCCTCCATAATATTTAAGATGATTGAATACCAGGGATGGAAAGTTTAGTCCAATTGAAATATGGTAATTAGCACTCTTGAATTTGGTAAGCATTTGCAAATTTAACAAAAAAAATAGACAAAAAGATTAATTCAAATCATCAAATCTGTGATCATTATAAAAATCATAAAAATTGATTTTCTAGCTAAACTAAGCGTCCTACAGCTAAAAGGAGAAAAATCTGTGATGACTTATAAAAGTCATAAAAATTGATCTTTATTAAAAGAAATCGATTTTTTATATGAAAAACTAAAAACTCATTTTCTAGCGAAACTAAGCGTCCTACAGCTAAAAGGACCAACATCTGCGATCATAAAAATTGATTTTTATTAAAAAAAAATCGATTTTTTATATGAAAAACAAAAACTCATTTTCTAGCTAAACCAAGCGTCCTACAGCTAAAAGGACAATAGCTGTAGGACGCTTTATTCACATTTACCGTATATTAGATAAACCCACTAGGATCTTAAATACTGAGGGGGCAATTTTAATTTTTTTATATGGAGCTTGACATTTAAAAGATTTTATTCCCTTAAAACAAGTAAAACATTTTCCCAAGGCACATCCATCAGGTGGAAATACAGAGGAGAAATATTAAGGCGAAAATTTTTGTTATATGAATTTTGACAGTTAAACTTAAAATTTTTCCCCTTAAACTCAAAATCCAAATAAATAAACATTTAACATTTTCGCCTTAATATTTTCCCTTCGTAGTGAGGCTACCTTATGAATGTGCCTTTAATTTTTCCTTCAATATTTTAATTAATAACTTTTTGATTTTACGCGACTGTGCATCATAGTAAAGTACGAAATCTGAAAGAATTTTGTCCTAATCAAAAAATCATTTAAAAGGACATTGAAGCGCTACACTATTCTACAAAAAGAAAGTTTTGGAACTCGGATCACATGGAAAAAATTGTTTATGAATTTTTTAAACTACTATCAAATCGTACAGACCTGTCAAAAAGGCTGTCACACAGAGCAAATCGAACGACTGAGTATGACAGTGAATCAAGACCTTAAACAATGCCAATATTGTCTCTAGGCCATGCCCTGCTCCCAAGAACGATTTTTCCCTAAAAGTACTTTAATAAATATCTTTTTTAGTACCAAACAACAATCTCAACAAGAAAAACAAGAGCCAGCAAAATGAGCAAATTTCTTAAGAGAATTTAGTAGAGCAAGGAAAAATAAAATTAACTCAATATTAAATAATATCTGCTCCAAGGCATATTAAATATGCCTTGATCTGCTCAATATTAAAATTTGACACAAGAGTACACTTGCTCTCTTTAAGAGAAAAGAAACCTCTTTAACTATGCGCTGTAAATGTTTAACATAAAAAAGGTGTTAAGACAAGTCCAAGGCATATTTAATATGCCTTGGACAAGTCAATTTTTCGTATTGGTATTGAAAATCATGTATAAAATGAAAACAAACATAAAAATCATTAAACAAGTGGTGAAACTAGTTTAAGAATAAATAAACTTGTACAACAATATTTTTTCCACTTCTTTTCTTGCGAAATTCGTTTAAGTAGCAACAAAAGCAACTCGCTCCCGTAGTATTATGGGGAAAGGAGCAGGTAAAGTAATGTGGTAACAGTGGTGGTACAAATTCCCTTAGGCTCTTTTAGGGTTTTGTTGTTGGTTCCCGCTTTGTTGTTGGATATCGTTTTGTTGTTGTCTATATGAGTGAAAGATGATTGTGTTTGAAATGGAATAGAAGTAATCCCCAAGAATTAAGGTGTTAAAGAAATATGAAGATTGAAGTGTTGAGAAGGAAATCAAGGTTTAAACAAGGTTTGCCAGATTTATGTATATATTTTAGCCGAAACTTGGATAGATTTTGTTCTTAAAAAAAATAAAATATTGGAAAATTGTGGGATTTTATATTTTTTAAATTTTTAAATGTCAAAAAACTATCTTTATTGACATAAAATACAAAAAAAAATCTGTGAAAAGGCATTTGAAAAATATGATCAGACACGCAAAGAAAAAACAGGGTTAAAGTAGCCACACAAAATTTATTGGTCCTCTTTTACATTATGCAACTTTTGTCGCTGTAATTATTCATTAGTTGGCGAGAGGGGAGAGAGAGGAATTAAAAGGGGTACACATAAGCATGTACTCTTGAAATTCGTTCCGTCCTCTTATTCGTAGTTTTAATTTTCTTGCAATAAAATATTTACGATATAACCATAAATGCAATATTAAAGAAGAAAATAGAAAAAGATTGCAGCAACAAAAGTTGCATAATGTAATTCGGCACTTGGTGTTACGGGCTGTTTTTGGATTAATCCTAAGAGACTCTGAGTGTGATATTGTACCTAATTTCAATAGACCTTCCTTTAATGGCTATATCCGCCGTCAGTGCGGATATGGCCGGTTCTCCTGTCACCGAAAATCACATATTACATCTTCAAATCCAAGTTATCCACGCTAGGCCGTCAAGCTAATGTTACCCTAATTTGAGTACGAGCACAGAACCAAGTACCTTTAGGTGTATAACTCCAATGGTGACAGGTCGTGGAAGCTTCAAATATCAACAGTGCAAATTACGTTTGAATGTCCAGCACTGGTTAGTATATAACTTAGGACCACTGATAGAAGCTTGTTAAATGTGGATGTCATGTGGGACCTTAGCCTTTAACAAGGGTTAGCAATTACTAGACTCCGTGATGAGAAAGAAAGCCGACCGAAATCACTAAATTCAAGAATAAAGGCTGGTGGCAGCACGTGACTCAATCAAAATAAGGTTGCCATAATTACAATTTTGTTGCCTATAATGATTGAGAGCGGAAGAGGGTAGAGAAGGGACCCATTACGGAAGCGGACTGATTCGTTACTCCCCTTCGAATAATAATAATAATAATAATAATAATAATAATAATAATAATAATATTTATATTTATATTAACAAAAATTAGCCGCAATGCCGCTTAGTACCATTGGGAACAATATTTTCTGGGAATTACCTTCAGAGAGCTGAGCGCAAACTGTAGCCGTGCTATAACATATAATAAGAGTTCGGTCCAATTGATAAATAAAAAACATGAAGGACATCTAAAGGTTGCTCGCTGTACTAACGGGTCATTAGGCGATCGGTAGTAGACAATTTTGCAGCTTCCAGGCGTAAAGAAGAAATGTTGTACCATCTTCTTTTCGAGTGCCTGGTACTCCATTTTTGATACGTAAATTTCTTGTAGCATATATTATAGGCGTCCTATCTTAGTTAGACTGGCTACGCTATGAATGTATCCTTTGCCTCATCTCTTGCAATGCCACTTGACACCATGAGGAACAATATTTTGGGGTACTACCTTTAGAGAGCTGAGATAAGATGGCGAAAATGGAGAGATTGTAAGGTCGCAAGAAAAAATGTAGCCGTGTTATAACGATAATAGTTATTGATAAAGGTTGCTCGGTGTACTCGCGGATCTTTGGGCGATCGGTATTTATACTAGTAGACTGTACCATCTCCTGTACCTGGTACTACATTTTTCTAGACGTAAATTTCTTATAGCATATATTGTAGGCGTCCTATCTGAGTTATCAGGAACCAGTCTAGGTGACCTTACTAAATATCTTAATGCAACAATATGCGTTTACTTATCCACTAGGATCCACATCATGTGGATCAGCTTTATTGTCAAAACGGAATACCTTGATTCTACTTGAAAGCTTGCGAGTAGCAAGCTGCCACACCAACACAACCAACCAACATACTTTGTTTAATAATAATAATACATTATACTAGCTGTGCCCGCCACTTCGTCAGCGTCCTTCAATATTTTGTTAGAATTTTGTTTTGAAAGCAATCCACACCAAAGACCCTTACGATTTTGGTTTTTTTTTAAGAGAAGTAACACTCAGGCAATTAATGCCTACATTAACTATGTTACTACCTTTAGAAAGGGATAGTAGCATAGCCAATTAATAATTATTTTACTTCGCCGGCGATTGCTATTTGGTATTTCCGGCGTTTTTAGTTGCGCCTTAAGATATGCTACGTATCCGTTTATGTATTTTTTTACTTTATAAAAAGTAAAGTATTCATATCCGGTTAGTTCAACTGCGTACTTTCACTGCTTTTTCTCCAATTTCTAAGATATTTTTGCGAAAAAAAAGTATCCTATATTGGGACCAGGAACTTAGATACCACCTCACAAAATTTTGTTAAAATCCATCTTGTAGTTTTTACGTGATGAGAACGTCAATGAAAAGCAGACAGACAGACAGACGGAAGTGAGTTCAATTTTATTATACATATACAGTGGTGGACACATAATTAGAAGCGACATGTTCAAAAAATAATATCGATGTGTAACTTTATTTAAGACCACCACTGTAAATTTTAATTACCGCTATTTACAAAGTTAACAATCAACATTGTTTTTGTTGCAAAACATGCTGAGTTTAAACTTTGCTTATTTACTTTGGCTAGTCAGGAAATTAGAAACGCGGAGTTTTTACTTAAATTTATGAATTTATCTTGATGTTATTGACAAAGTAAGTGTGTTTAAAAAAGCTATAGATTAACTTTTAATAATTTTACTACGTTTTAGTTTTTAAAATGGGGAAAAACAAGTCTTATACTCCAAAACTGAGGGAGTTAATTGTACAATGATTTCAAAATGAAAAACTGTCTATGTCGGCTATAGCACAAAAGTTTGCTTGTTCCAAAACAAATGGTATTTGAAGCAATCCACTTATACAAAAAGACAATTTGAAAGCTCAACCAAGCAGCCCAGGGCACGAAAGACCACTTAAGCAGAAGATATAATTATTTGCAGGACCAGTAAAAAAAATCCCATTTTTGTCTTCGCTCGAAATTAAGGCTGAAATCGGAGAGCAAATAAACACAGAACTATCAACAGGAACAATAAGAAGGCGCTTACAAGAATCGGGACTTCGTGGGTGCATTGCACAAAAAAAAACCGCATGTCTCAAAAATAAATTTTTAAGAAGCGGTTGCAGTTTGCTAGAAAAATGCGCGTTTTTGGAAAAGAGTACTTTGGAGCGACGAATCCAAGTTTAATTATTTTCAATCTGATGGAAAAACTTATGTCAGACGTCCTTCAAACAAAGCCTTGGACCCCAGGTACACTGAGAAAACAATAAAACACGGGGCGGGTCTATTATGGTCTAGGGCGCATTTTCTTGGCGTGGTGTGGGCCCAATTGTGCGAATTCAGGGGATAATGGATCAGCATCAATATAAAAACATTTTGCAAAATGTAATGTAACCATATCCCTGTCCATTACATTTTCCAGCATGACAATGACCCAAAGCACACTTAACGATTAGTGAAGTGATGGCTTTCGGATCAAAATTTTAATGTTCTGGATTGGCCGCCCCAAAGTCTTGATCTCAACCCAATAGAAAACTTATGGGCTATTATTACAAGAGATATCAAGGCCAAAAATCCAAGAAATAATGATGAATTGTTTCAGTTGGTGCAACAAAGCTGGGAGAAAATACCTCTACAAACATGCCAACATTTAGTACAAAGTTTACCAAAAAGATTGACAAATGTTGTCAAAACTAAGTGTTATCCAACAAAATATTAATAGACGTGTCCCTTTTTGTTAAACTTACTGTGATATTTTAAGTTGTATGTAAATATTCCTGTCGTTTCTAATTGTATGACCAAACTGAAATAGATATAGATTTATTTTAATTTTAGTTAAATTTTTACCAATTTTTTTGAATTTTTGAACTTTTTTTTGTTTTTATTTCAATTGCAGTTTGTTACTTAACTATTTCTAGTTTTTAGTTTTAATATGGTGAAATAAGTTTTAAAAATAAATTAACAAATATATGTATATGCTGCAACTATGTTTCTAATAATAAGGCCACCACTGTGTGTATAGATGTCCCAGTTTAGATGGGCGAACATTTAAAGAAGAAACATTTTAAATTCTCTTTTATTTTTTCATTTGCGTTTACAAAAACGAACTTCTTACTTTTATAGTGCCTCAGTTGTGGTTTAAGTATTTACTTTATATATAAGTACCCATCCCCGGGTAATTACCCAGGTTTTATATGAAATTCTAGAATTTATATAATATTCTAAAATTATTGTAAAATTAACTAAATAGTGTTTAAAATTTTCCGCTGACAAAAATAAAAGGTGATGCCAAGTTTGCAGTTTTGCAACTATAACTTGTTCCCAGCAATCATATCTTGTCACGAAGAACATAATATGCTTGTTGCGACCATACAACAACCATATATTTTCTCTAAATGTACATATTTATAAATTTATTGTAAACTTCTAACAATTTTGCATAAACTTCGTTTTAATAGTTTTCAAACTAATGTCATAGAAGACTGCAAATATTCTCTAATGCAAGGTGTGTCTTTTATAAGCAGTTTTTCTTGTTCTACCATTATTTGCATTTCAATTGCGGTTGCATTAAAAGAAAAATTAGAATTCAAATTCTTACAGAAGTAAATATTAAGACTCATGTCAAACTATGCAGTCGTCGTCTATTCATTCTAAACTTAATAGTTCAATTAAACAAATACTTGATTTAACAATTTTTTTATAGCTTTTTAATTTCATTGTTTATTTATTTCTTAAGCTTAATTTTCAATTAGTTTTAGCCATGCGATTTTTATTTGTACTCAAATAGTGTAATGCTTGACTTGTCAGTTGGTGGGTTCGTCGTCCATTTGGTTGGGTGTTTGGAATTGCTACGGCGTTAGTATGAGCAAGTTGTATTAAACTTACATTTCCTGTTGTGTGTATTTGTAAAAATCTTGTTCGTACAAATGTTCCACAAGTTAAAATGTACAACTATAGAAATATTTAACTAACATACATTGCTTTGCTTATTGACATAATCAAATGAACTTTGTATTGAAATGCTTATTGGTAAGTGGTTAAAAAAAGAAAAAGGAAAAAACGCAAACGTATTTAATACAAGACACGATCGTAGCACGAAATTCACATTAGAAAATCATTTGTCATACTCAAAACTATTTATGCAAAACACCACCACTATAAAATTACTTAAATAAATGAATTTGAAAATTGCATTTTATATAAATATAAAAATATGCAGTACAAGATACAAATTCGTGTTAAATTTAAAGCCAGCAATGTTGTTTGTTCAAACCCTAAAGTGCAAAATGTTTGAATCAAAACTAACAAAAAATTAACATACCAACATGACAGGTTGGTTGCAAATAGAAGATATAAAATATAAATAAAAGATAGATATTTATGGTGTGCATATATGTCATAAGAAAAAATAAATAATTTTTTAAAGTCATTTATCATTGTCTGTTGGCTTAACTTTAAAGTAATTTTAATAAATTATATTCTTTAGTTAGCTTGCTCATTATTTCGTTATTAGCAACATGTTGCTAGCATAATGTTGCTAATAAAAAAAATAATTATGTATTATTATTTAGTTCAGTTATTTTTAATCTTCTTAAAAACTAGTAGCATCCGCCACGTCTTCGAACTTCCCTTTTGCTTGGAATGTAATCCCCTCAAATTTTAAAACTCTTACTTTTGAAGTGCTGCATATAAGGTTTAAATATTTACTTTGTATAGAGGTACCCATCTATGGGTAATTGGTCAGAATATTGCAATATGAGTTTTTTATATAATTTTATTAATGTAGAATTCCGTAAATAGTGTCTTAAATTAGCCTTCTACAATAATAAAAGGTGCTGCCAAGTTTTTAGTACCATTAAATTAATAAAATTGCGTAGTTTCAATATTTGATCTATATTTTCTATTGGAAATTAAATATTTTCACGGGAAAAAAAGTATTCCTGCAACAACATTTTCAAAAAATATTTCATGTACAGATATGTCCTGTATAGACTAGGAGTGCCCACCAAGTCGTCAGGGCCCATCGATTTGATAGTGATGCACACCAAATTTTAAGACTATTACGTTTATAGTGCAACATAGGCTTTGTATAAAATTCTAAAATTTGTATACAACTTTAAAACTATTGTAGTGTTTTGCAAATAGTATCTAAAATTTCCTGATTATAAAAATTAAAAGTGCTGCCAAGTTTTCAGTACCATTAATTCGATCAAATTGCATACTTTCACTATTTTATCTCTATTTTCTCTTAGAAAGGATATATTTTTACGGATTCAAGGTATCCTTTACTTGAACCAAGGTACTAAAGGATACCTTTATTTCATTAAAATTTAATTACCAGTTTTTACGTGATGCGAAGACAGACAGACGGACAGAGAGACAAACAGACAGAGAGTAAAATTCCAAAAAAATTTTGTTTTGTATTCCATATCGATTACTATCTTTACTATCAACAAAATTAAAAAAAAAAATATTAAATGTACAGATACGGTCATGTTACAATTTCATTTATTTTAATACTTTGCAACAACACATAATATTCAAACTTTTAATGTAAACATGTTGCTAAAATTTGCAAATTTCATTACAAAAGCTTTATGTCTGACACGGCTTACCGAGAAAACTCTTCTTCAATCCCGAAACCACTTTTCTTCTTAGCATATCCAGTAGATTAGCCCCCTTTAGGCCCCTAGATTGGCTAAATGGTCCGACCGCTTAATACAAGCATGATCCTTATGACCGGGTACCCTCTATCACTTTGATAAATTGAAAAGCAACTATTTTTTAAAATAAACTTCTTATTTTAAATTTAATACCTTAAGCCTAGTAATCTGTTCATTATTTCATGCGGAATGCTGTCAAACTACATTCATAAAAAATTTGTATAAAAAAGTCATGAAAAAATGTTGCAGAAGTAGTACTCTGTTTTTACTGTGGAAAAACATTGAAATGTTTCTGGCAACATTTTATCAAAGCTGTGAAATAAAGCAAATTGGCATTATTTCATGAGGAATTTTTTGTAAAATTTTTGTGGAAAATTTTTTAAAACAATGTGGTATATTTAAAAGCAATAAAATCGGAAAATTCTTCCAAATCGCCAGATAGACACCACATTTTAAATGTCTAATTTTCGTTGTGAAATATGAAATGTTGCTCAACATTTTTCACATTTTCGAACAGAGTACTATGCATTAAAAATATAACAAACTGTAGACATTTGCTTAGAAACACAGGAAAAAATTTGTGTATTTAGTTTTAGATATACATATATGTATGTATACCCAATAACGTGGAATAATGTACTAAATAAATAATTAAATTTTTATTTTTAAATCGTATCCTAAATATTCATAACTAGATTAATTTTTCAAAAATGTTCTTTTTCTTGGGTTTTAGACAACTACGACCTTGTTATTATTAATCTATTAACGTTTTGATTTTACCTTCTTTAAAAATATATATTTAAATATTTTATCCAGTTTTAAAAATCTCTTTAGCAACATATTTGAAAAGCAGTTATACCAAACTACTATTCAATTTACCTTAATAAATTTGTATAAGTAAATAAAGAACAAAATATGTTTAACTTTCAATATAAAAATATAATAAAATCATTATAGACTTAATGCGTTCAACCACTTCTTTAGAAAATGTTTTAGCAAAATAATACATTTTTTTGGTTTCTAGAGTTTTAAACATCTGTATTCACTCTCTCGTATTTTTTAATATTTTTATCTTTTCATACACTTGTTGTCAAGTTCAATTTTCTTCAAATGGGGTGTTAATTCTATTTACCCTTTTTTCTATAAGCATTTAACATTTGAACTGTAGTTAGAGATTTTCCCTTGCAGTTCGTGTACAAAAATATCGATTATTTGTCTCATCACACTTGTTAAACTTTGCCAATAAGAGGCAGAGAGAGAGACAAACCCCTTTTATATTAATACAAGAACAAATATGTCAATAACTTTAAGGGTATTGATTGATACATTGTTGGGCATTGTCTCGTTTCTTCTCTTTTTGATAAAGAAAAAATGACATTGAATTTACTAGCATATGAAAACAAGTTGTAAAGCAAAAACGAAATTTCCGAATGAACTTGAAATAAAAGAAAGGAAAAAAATTTAAAAAATTGCTCAAATTTAAAAGAAAATTCCATCACGTTTTAGCAACATGTTGCAGAAAGTTAGCAACAAAATGAAAAAAACCTTACTGCGCTAATATTACTATTCAAGAATTTTTTTTTAAATAATAAGAAATTTAAATATTTTAAAAGCAAATTCCTTCCCGTTTTAGCAACATGTTGCAGTAAGATAGCAACAAAATAAAAAACATTGCTGCGCTAATATTATTATTCCAGAAATCTTTTTAAAATCAATAAGTAATTTAAAAGCAAATTCCATCGTGTTTTAGCAATATGTTGCAGAAAGTTAGCAACAAAATGAAAAAAACCTTACTGCACTAATATTACTATTCAAGAATTTTTTTAAATAATAAGAAATTTAAATATTTTAAAAGCAAATTCCTTCCCGTTTTAGCAACATGTTGCAGTAAGATAGCAACAAAATAAAAAAACATTGCTGCGCTAATATTATTATTCCAGAAATCTTTTTTAAATCAATAAGTAATTTAAAAGCAAATTCCATCGTGTTTTAGCAATATGTTGCAGAAAGTTAGCAACAAAATGAAAAAAAACATTACTGCGCTAATATTACTATTCAAGAATTTTTTTTAAATAATAAGTAATTTAAATAATTTAAAATCAAATTTTTTCCCGTTTTAGCAACACGTTGCAGTAAGATCGCAACAAAATAAAAAAACATTGCTGCGCTAATATTATTATTCCAGAAATCTTTTTTAAATCAATAAGTAATTTAAATAATTTAAAAGCAAATTCCATCCTGTTTTAACAAATAAAAAAACATTGCTGCGCCAATAATATTACTCTAGAATTTTTTTTAATAATAATTAATTTAAATAATTTAAAAGCGAAATTCTTCCCATTATAGCAACATGTTGCAGAAAGTTAGCAACAAAATAAAAAAACATTACTGCGCTAATATTACTAAACAACAATAAAATAATAAAAAAACATTGCTGCGCCAATATTATTACTCTAGAATTTTTTTTAATAATAATTAATTTAAATAATTTAAAAGCGAAATTCTTCTCATTATAGCAACATGTTGCAGAAAGTTAGCAACAAAATAAAAAAACATTATTGCGCTAATATTACTATTCAAAAATTTTTTAAATAATAAGTAATTTAAATAATTTAAAAGCAAATTCCTTCCCGTTTTAGCAACATGTTGCAGTAGTTTAGCAACATAATAAAAAAACATTGCTGCGCTAATATTATTATTCAAGAAATTTTTCTTAAAAATGCATCTAAAAAAATTAATTTAAATATTTAATATTTATATTTAAAGAAAAATTCCAATGTCTAGAAATTCTCATTCATTTCTTGGAGTACAAAATTTCTAGAGTGTTGCGAGAGTAGTTCTCTAGTTTTCCTAGTTTCACGATTATAATTTTTCACTTTGTATGGAATGTATGTCGCCCCACCAGTTTTTTGTTTAACAATACCTAGTAACTATAGTCTCTAGGTAAACGATATTATTTGTTCACTTTATATGCTAAGTACCACGCCCACTGTTTCAATCTAACCAGTTTTTTGCATAATTATGAAAGTGTTACTCTTTCAACATTCCAATACTAAATATATTACAGATCCCCAGGCACACGACAATAATATTTCACTTTGTATGGAAGGTACCACGCCCACTTTATCAATCCAGTCAATGCTATACTAAGTATATTAATATGTGGGTAACAATTGTACCTCCTATACTTTGTAGAGGAGGTACCACGTCCACTGTTCCAACGCAGTCTGTTTTTTGCTATGCATATTAATATGAGAGTTACTTGTACAAAATTTCAAGATTCTACCTATTAAAGTTCCCAACCAACATGATTTACTTTGTATGAGAAGTGGCAAGACCACTGCAAATCTGAAAAAATATATGTATATAACCTATTTTAACCTCCACGTATCTGGTAACAAACTGTGAACGGTCCACTAGTGCAGGCAGCTACAGCTTTTCGACAAACAAATCATAATATTTTTTCACTAAATTCAAATATTCCTATTCAAATTTATTTTTTTCTTTTTAAACTGCCAACTTTTGTATGACATAAACTTTATGGAATTTCATTGACTTTATCAGTCGCCATGTCCGTGTTTGTTTATGTATGTGTCACTATTTCATGTCCCACCTACTGTAGACGGACAAGAAGTTTGCAAAGTTTTAAAACACTTTATAGAAGTTAGATAAAAACTTACATTTATACAATTTTATTAGATATATTTTTTCAATTCAGTTGCAGTCGCAGTTGTTGTTTTTTTCTTCTCTATTTCTGCACAAGACAAGAAAAAAACATGAATTTCAACAGGTGCGTCCATTACGGTCAAATCAAGTTTCCACATTTTAACTTCACATACTCACACCACCACTTAACTGACATACTCCACACACTTATAAGAGCTTTATGAAAAAAACAACATACATATACATATATTCGTTTGAAATGTGTCTCCTTTTAATAGAATTAAGAAAAATAAAATATAAAAACCAATATGAAGGGGAAAAAGTAAGTAGACGCAACCATTATAATTTGATTTCTTGTTTCTAATGGCAAAAGAAAACAACAAAATCGACAAGAAATAACTGCAAAAGCTACGAGATTGAAGACTAAAGTTAAAACCATAGTTATTTTTTCCTAAAGGCAACATGCAAAAGGGGATAGATACATGGTTATGGGTATTAAACAAAAGTTGACAGTCATTTTGCAACATGTTGCTAGTTAGATAACTATAAAAATCATAAAGTTTTAACGTCTCATGACATGATTAAAGTAACGTAATTTTTGTGATAAACTTTATTTAAAATTCTACCAAAAAAGTATGACCTGCAACATGTTGCTGTCTTTATGTTTATGAACTCTATAGTTAATTATTTTCCATTTGTTACTCACTTTATTTGAAATGTGACTTTAAAGCTTGGTTTTTTTCTCTATCCTGTTCTCAATTTCATTTGTTGTCTAGAGTGTCATTTGAGTCCAGTTTTATCACGTTTTCCGATTATTGACACTTGAATAAGGCAGTGTGTATAACATTGTTTTCATTTTTTTCTCTGCACTTTATTTCTACATAAAGTGGGTGTGGTGGTAAAACAGCAGTGGCTTTATTTTATTTTATATCAATTCATTTTTTTAGTTTCTCATTAAAGATAAACTTTAGTTTTTTTTTCTTTTTGTGTCATAAAATTTAGTTTCATTTATTATTTAAATATTTTTTATCTTTAATTTTACATACCCTCATGTTAACGTTCTTCTGTTTGTCTGTAGTATAAAAGTGTTTGCTGTAGATATTTTTTACGATGTTTTTTTTTTTTGGTATTCAAGTCAAGGTCTTCCTGTTTTGCTTTTAGCATTTTGCAATGTTTTTATCGGTGGCTAGTGAGATTTTGTTAAACTGATTAAATTAAATGGTATTAATTGAAAGAAAAAAAATCAGACAGCAATATTTTAGCAGGGAAGTGGCTTTTAAAATATATTAGTATATATAATATATTATCAACATGTTTCAGATACATGTTGTTTATAAAATTGTCAAAATTTAAGGCAAGTAAAAATGTTACAAAAAATGATAAAAAAAAGTAACGCCAGCAACATGTTCGATTGAAACAATTTTCCCATCAACAGTGTTACTAAGTAAAGTATAACAAATTAATCCGTTTATAATTTCTCTTACATCTTGCTAGTATTAAATGTTACCAATACAATTACAAATTATTTTCTAATTTAATTCTTGAAAATAGTAAATAACCAGAGTCTTTATTGGGAATTAAACCCACAATACCCAAACTGATAGGCTAGCACACTACTTACTAGCCTATCGGGTCACAAATTTTTGTTAATAATTAGTTAAGGTAACATTAGAATTAATTCTTGTTAATTTGTTTCAAATACATGTTGATGTTTGTCGCGTTGAAACTAGTATAGCCCGAATAGTCTAGTCTAGTTGGTAGTGTGCTAGTCTGTCTATCTGTCTAGGGGTTGTGGGTTGTGGGATTTCCAACAAAGAGTCTGGGTGTTTCAGTACAACGAGTAAACGTCTACGTTACTATGCTCGATAAATTAAGTTTGAATATAATTTTGAATTGTGTTATAACATTTAATTAATAAAAAATAAAAAAACTTGCAGCTGGTAGCTTGCAAAAAGTTCTAGTGATAATTTTGCTGTTTGCGTAGAACTTAAGCAAATAAAAGATTAAACCTGGGAATCTGTTCAATTTTTCATGCGGAATGTAGTACTCCGTTTTTACTGTGGAAAAACATTGAAATGTTTCAGGCAACATTTTATCAAAGTTGTAAAATAAAGCAAATGGCTATTATTTCATGTGGAATTTTTCAAACAACAGCTTTTGCTAACATTTATAAAACAATGTGGTATACTTAAAAACAATAAAATCGTAAAATTCTTCCAAATCGCGAGATAGACACCACATTTTAAATTCAAGTTTTCCTTATAAAATAGTAAATGATGCTCATCATTTTGCATAAATTCGAAGGCTTAAGTTGCAACAACAAAAATTTTATGTAATGTTGAGCTACAACATTTTTGAACAGAACGTTGGGCTTCAAGCAAAATAATCAGTTGAAATAAAGACCAGGCAACATGGTTCACATACTTGTTGCTTGCAGAATTGTTACTATAAAATATAAAATTTTAGTTTACAGAAAAGTTAAAATTATAAAATTATGTAAGCAACATGTTGCTGCAAATTATACTTTAAACAATGTTGGTGATGCTGTTGACTTAAAATTTATTATGGAAATGTCCACTAACTAATCAACATGTTGTTTAATTAGTTGAAAAAGTATTTTACAAAATTGAAATTAAGCTTGCCAACATGTTTTGATTAGGTAAAGCTTAAGATTTAATTCCGATTTTTGTTGAAGATAAAAGACGTATAGTGAGAAGTCAACATGCTTTTATTATACATAATGTTGCAGCAGCACTTAGGATGAGATAAAAACAATATAAAAAAGTTCTATATCGCTAGATGGGTGTATCTAGCGTTGAGGACTTTTTGGGTGACCAAAAATCATTAAACTCGCTTCAACGTCACCGAACGCTGGTTTCTATAGAGAGATGATTTGTGCCCGCAGAACGCACGTCATTTCTGAACCGATATTGATAATTTATTCCTTATTAGAAAGGTCATTTTAAAAATTAAAGGGTGCCCCCATATAATATATATGATTTTTTTGTGTATTAGGAACCGTAAAGGGCACCAATTTAATATTTAAAAAAACTGCGTATAACTATAGCTCCCAATAACAAAAACTAATACAAAACTAAACTTAAAAATTAAAGGGTGACCCCCTTACATTACGACATTTGACCTATATGGTCCTATCTTTTGGATCGGTTTAGACAAACACTTGAAAATTTAACATAATGTACATTACTAAGTTCGTTATAATAACAACTAAAATATTTAAAATTATAAATTAGAGGGTGTCCCAATAATTGATGCAATTTAATGTATATGCCCAAACTTTGGAACCATTATACCTAGACAGACGATTCAAATTTATACAGAACCTATAATGCTAAGATCGCTACCACAAGTATAAAATTAATAAAGGGAGTCTCCATAGTTAATGTATATTGATGTATAGGCCACAATTTTAAAACGCGATAACAACAAGCTTAAAATTTAAATTTGGAAATTAAAGGGTGTCCCCATAATTGATGTAATTTGACCTAAATATCCCTGGAACAGTTACAGACAAACACTTGAAACACTTAGACAGAATGTCAACTAATATGTTCGGTATAATAACAAGTATAAATATATAAAATTAGAAATTACAGGGTGTGTCAATAGTTGATGTTATTTGACGTATATGGCAAAAGTTTTAAACCGTTATAGACAGACAGTTAAAAGTTACAAAACATATGTATGGCTAAGTCCTCTATAACAATTTTAATTTAAATATAAAGGGTGTCCCAATAGGTGTCATTATTTGACCTACAAATACGGCCCTATCTTTGAAACCAATATTAACAGATGCTTGAAATTTATACAAAACGTATAATGCTATATCCGCTATAGCAACAAGTATAAAGTTAAAAATTAAGGGAGATATCTAATTATATATAAGAATAGAGACATAATGCAATTTCTTTAGATTGTTTTAATTTGATTTGTGACAAATGTTGTGCCATTAAATTAACTTATCAATGTGAAGTGTCAACTATTATATTAAAGATTATTTAAGTTAGAAATGTTATTAGTTTTCCATTCTATTGGCAGTCCTAAAGACCGCCCCGCATTATGGTTTTTTTTACTATAAAACTTACCTTTAGTCTTTTGTAGGTTGGAAGCATTAAAGTTTTTTGAAGAAATTTAATGCCTTGCTTTCATAAAAGGCATCTAAAATGAAAGAAAAAGAAAATATGTTTTATTGTTTTTCGTTAATGTTTTCTAAATGTCTATGCAACATGTTGCTAATAAAGATTGTACTAGAAATTAATTTAATGTTATTTTTAAATAATTGCCAATGAACAAAGAATAAAAAATTATTTGTAATTGATTTTTATATATTTCTTTATCTATCCATATGTTGATTACAACTTCAGATAGCTTACTTTATATTTTGGTTCTGAATTCTTAAATTTAGAATTGCATAAAATTTAAGCAGATTAGCAGTTACCATTTCTTTTGGCATCATGTTGCCAAAAGATATATTATGAGTATAAAGTGTTTATAGTCATTTAATATATTACACTTAAGATAGATAAATTTTAACTTTTAAAATTTTAGCGCTAAAGACCGCATATTTTTTTTTTTAAATAAATAAAATAAAAAACAAAAGGTACATATTAGAACAAGGCTTGATTTGATTTTATAATTATAATGTAAAGGAGAGTGAAGACATGTTGTTCTATATTTATAAAAAAATTTTAAATGTGAATGAAAATATATTATGGGGAAACATTTAATAAAAGATGTGAAATAATGCAAATCAGTATTATTTCATGTGGAATTTTTCAAACAACAACTAATTGCCTGGCTTTTGTTAAGATTTGTAAAACAATGTAATATAATTAGAAACAATAAAATTTATCCACATCCCGAGATAGACATCACATTTTAAATGTAATCTTTTTTTTGCGAAATAATAAATGTTGCTGAACATTTTCCACAAATTCTAACAGAGTATAAAGCCTGGTACTCTGTTTGGTTTTTCATGCGGAATGCTGTCAAACATACATATATAAAAATTTGTATGAAAAAGTCATGAAAAATTGCCGAAGTACTGCGGAAAAACATTGAAATGTTTCTGGCAACATTTGATCAAAACTGTGAAATAAAGCAACATGCTCAACATGTTGCACAAATTCGAACAGAGTACTAAGCTTAAGGTAGCAACAAAAAAAAAATAAATAGGAAATCTAGTTGGCATATAAGCAACAAAAGTTTTAAACTCTGTTTTTAATTTTTTGTTGTTTTTTAATTCCCGTACGAATTTTCAGAGCTTATAATTTACAGGATAAATAAATTACAGGTTGAAATAAATTTAAAAATAAACTTTTGGTTATTTAGTACTTGAGTAGAAAAAAAAAACAAATAAAAAATCTTAATAAAATGTTGCACTGACATGTTTACAAAAATGTAAGTGTTTCCAGCAACATGTTGACAAGAATTTTTTTATTATTTTTTTAAATAATTATATTTCTGTTACAATTTTAAAAACTTAAGCTGTAATAGCCTGTCGTTTTCTTGCATTTTGTTTATTTAAGGTCATTTTTGTTTATAATTTGTACTAATTACTCTGACCTTCTAGATTTTAAACAAGAATAGGAGGAGCTATAAACAAAATTTCACTTTACAACAAAACTTTTTATAATTCTAAATTAATTAACGCATTAAAAAAATAAATACAAAACATAAGAAAAAAGCCATGAATTGCACACTGAAAACCAAAAAAAAAACTTTAGCCAAAATAACCTTGTCCCAAAACAACTTTTTTAGTTGCAGCAATTTTATTGTAGTTTTTTTTTTTAATTAAAGACACGCAACAACTTGAAATTTATTAAATTTATGAAATACGTACGAATAAACGAATTGTAAAACAGTGTTGTAGTTGTAGTGGTAGCTATACAACAGCACTGATGACTGCAATTTTAAGCAATAAATGCAGTAAAGGTTTTTCAGATTGTAAACGTAAATACATATGTGGCAAGAAATGACTACATATTCATACTATTCAAAAATGCACAAGAGGAGCGAAAAACAACAAACTACAACTTAAAATAACTGCAACTTAAAACAACAACAACAACATAAATATAAAGTGGCCAAGTGGAGTAAAATTGAGTGTAGCAGCAGCAACATATAAAAAGCCACCCATTGCAATATTTTTGTTAACCAGTTTTTATTTAACAAGACAAGACTAGTTGATAATCTGGTCCCTGGCCTGTCGTTCTACCTGTCTTGCCTGCAAAAATTAGTTGCTAGCTGTTTGTAACGTAAGATTGCCAACGCATGCTTACTGACAGAAATTTTATAATAAAAGAAATGTTACGCATGCGCGATTTAAACTCGAACCAGAGTTGAAGACAAGTCCCATAGAGAGTTTGCAGGGTTTGGCAATTCAGCGGGTGTTTATTTCACTGACGTTGCAGTTGGTTGCATTTTTATTTATTTGCTAATGCATGTAACAACTCTACCATCATCACCTTTAAAAAACTATTAATTGCAAATAATATGCTTTTAGGGGGGTAGACGGGTGGGTTATAATTTGGGTTCACAACCTGCTTTGCATGGTCTGTTGCCTGGTGTTGACTGCAACATGTATTAATACACAATTATAATGCTGGCGAATAACAGCAAAAACTACAAACCGTGCTCAAACCAGAAGGTATTTATGACCATTTCGAAGTAGCACAAAGAAAAATAAAGAAAATATCTCTATGCAAAGTTTATCACAAAAGTGACAGAAATTACTATTTTAGGAATATTAGCAGAAACTGTTGAAGGCTTGACCTTTATTAACAAAATGAAAATATTCTTTACTGGGAAAAGAGTTGCAATTAAAATTGAAGCTTCACAAATAGTTAAAGTTAAAAATGTAAAAAATAAAATCAGAATTAAAATCTTGCAACACTTAGAAACATGTTCTAAGTGCTTGGAAAACACTATTGTTGAATTTCACTTGAATTTTATTTTCATTATCTAGTATTAAAGTGAAATTAATTTTTTTTATATTTTCTAATATTCAAGTGAAATTAACATGTTGCCAGCAACCATGTACTTCGACTGTGTTCCCAGAGCTTAGAAACTACAACAAGTTGATCACAACTTAGAATTATGAACACAACATGTTGATAAACACTTCGCAGCTAGAACATGTTCTAGCTGCTTGGAAAACATATTTGTTGAATTTCAATTGAACATTATTTTGATTATCTAATATTAAAGTGAAATTAACATGTTGCAACATGTTGATTAAAACGCAAAATTGTGAATACAACATGTTGATAAACACTTTGAAACATGTTCTAGCTTGTTGGAAAACATTTTTTTTGAATGTCACTTCAATATTTTTTCATTATCTAATATTCAAGTAAAATTAACATGATGCCAGCAACCTTGTACATTGACTGTATTCCTATAGCTTAGAAACTAAACATAATTGTACTTAATTTTAAATCCTAAATCCTAAAAAAATAAAAGCAATTTGAATGAAATCAAGCTACCAGCAACTTAGCGATATGTCGCTAGCACATGAAAGCAATATTTCTTATTTCTACTTTCTCTTATATTCAAGCTGAGTTTTCTAAAATTATGTCTTGTAATTTATATTATATTATTATTTGCCATCTTTATATTTAGGCTGTCAACGAAAGGCCTTTTTTCTGCGAGCTCAGCATGTGTAGAATTCTTTCTTAGGGCTTAGAAACCAAACATAATGATTTTGTACCAAAAAAAAATTAAATAATTTTAAAATTCTAAAGAAACTAAATGCAGAATTAAAAAAATCATTAGCAACATGTTGATAGTAATTTTCCAAATGTTGATCGCAAGTAACATGTTGATAGTAATCTAGCAACATCCCAAATTTCCTTCAATATGTTACAGAATAATAAGAGAGGACAATAAATCAAAATAGGTTAATAAATATATTAAAAAATAAAAAAATAAATAATTTTTATTAAAAGAAGAAAATTAGAGAAAAAAATATAACCAAAAAAAAAAAAACTAAAGAAATTCTCATTGAGCAGATATAGAAAACTTGCAAAAATGGAAATAATGGGTTATTTCCTATAAAAAATATTTTTTCAGGCCTTATTGCTAGTGCTTTAGTTCCTAAGATTTATAAAAATTTTTATTAAGTAAATAAAATACTATAAAATATCAGCCAGAATGGGGCAAAAATTTTAAACAATGAGATATTCTCAGATTGGAGAAATCTTTTACAAACATTTTTAACCAAATGGATCAAAATCATCTGTGTCAACGAGGTGAGTTATTACCCTGAATCGGGCAGTAAATTTTTATAAAGCAATAGCGGGATGGGACAGAAATTTTAAATAAATTTCTATTCAGATGGGAAGAAATTTAGCTCGAGTGAAGAAAATTCTGTGGCAATTCTATTTTGAAATAAGAGATTTTCTTCGAAAAAATTTTGTTGGACTTAAAACCCAGAATTTGAACAAGCAGGAACAGGAAAGGAGGTGGAAATTTTAAGAAAAAAAAAATAGTGTCAGAATGGGAAAAACTTTTCTAAAGTAAATTTCTAAATACCTCTTTTACAATAGGACAGAAAATGGGCAGACAGACGAGATTTGTAGCCAAGGGGTTGAAGAGATAGAGGGTGTGTTGCATTACTATCTATACAAATCTCGTCTGTCTGCCCATTTTTTGTCCTATTGTAAAAGAGGTATAACGAGTCAGTAAACGATTTTCTGTGGCAACTTCATTTGGGTATATAAAAGAGAATAAATATGGACAAATCCTTTCAAATGCGGAAAAAACCTTTTCTATAAAAAATTGGTGTCACAGTGGGAAAAAAAAGTTGTTCTGAAAAAATTTATTGCACAATGGGTACAAAAGATTTTTTCCATGTTTTTTACCAATTGTTTCAAATTTTTTATTATTATTAACTGATGAAAAAAAATTTTATGGTTTTTCTAGGTTTCACAGTGGGAACAAAATTATTCTAGAAAGCAATTTTGCTGTACAATGGGTACAAAAATTGTCTTCCGAAATAAAAAAATTTAATTTAATTTGCTTTACAGTGGGAAAACTTGGCTACACAATGTGTACGAAAATATTTTTTATATGGTCATTTTTTCTTATTAAACTGATGAAATAAAAATTTTTAATTTTATCTAATAAAAAGCTAATTTTATTTAATCAAATTTCAATTAAAAGCTGACTCATGCTTTTAATAAAAATTGAACTACAAAGAAAAACACAGAACTAAAAATAAATATTTATAAGAAAAAAAAAAGTTCAGCAACAAATAACCTTGAAACTATTTCTAAAACACAACACAAAACATCTTGTACCTCGTCGTCTTCTTATGAATCTTTAAACAATAAAACAAATCTTTTTTTTTTGTGGATTTTTGTTCTTAACTAAGTTACTTCTTTTTCTTAAGTCTTTATTTTTACTTTATGCTTTAAAAAACTCATATAGAAGACATTGAAAAACAGAAAGAACCAAAAATACAGACATAAATCCTTGAAATTGATTTCTTTTGCTTCGTTAAATTTGTTGTGAAAAAAATGCAAAAACAAAAACAAAAAAAAAAACAAAGAAACTTTTTTAGTTCTCCAGTTTAAAATCAAAGATCGCGAATATTGATTGTAAATTAAAGGAGTCGTATATAGAAAGCATGAACAACCAACAACAATATTTTATAGCAACATCATCAACAGCAGCGGCGGCAGCATTAACAACGAGCTGTAGTAGATAATGTGAACTCATTGATCATTTATAACGATGTTGAGAAAAGATAAAAGAATTTTATATTTAAACATAATATGGATGAGACTGATAATGTATTGAATGTTTATACCTATTTATTATAAAACATAAGAACAGGTTCTAAAGAATGTTTTGTTTAAGAAGTCTTTCTCCTCCTAAATTCGAATATTTGCATATATTTTTACTTCAGAATCTTAAGAAATGTTATTCCGAAATGTAAAAATAGATATTGAAATTTTACATTCAGATTTAAGCATATAGAAAATCGAGAAGATGATTTCGCAAAATCTGGCACAAATTTTTTGTACTACTTTTTCTCGTTCTCCCAGTACCGGATACACCACTATACTGATACACTGCTGCTGAAGTGGCGAGTTTAGGTTTTACAATGAACACTGAGACGTCACTAGTACAGGGAGCTCAATAAGAATGTATTAAGCGACATTTTTTAAAATTGTTCAGGAAACGAAAAAAACGTCTCATTTGGTTATTTATTTGTGTATTTTATTGAAAGGAACATAATAATAATAATTCTGAAAATCGCTTTTCAAATTTTATTTGGAAAGCTTTTCAAATATTATTTGGAAAGCGATTTTCAGAATACAAAACTTGACGGATAAATTTCAGGGAGCAACAATTTTCCAGTGAGAAAACTTGGCGGTTGATACAATTTTATTTTCTCTCTAGTTTCCAGGCCAAAATGTAGCGCTTGACTTCTAGTATAGTTACACATCAAAAAGTCATTTTTGACAAAAGTGTCGCTTAATACATTCCTACGGTATCGATCGATACCGTAGGTATCGATATGAAACCAAGCAATCCTAGAAAAGTAGAGAGGATTTCGAGGTCATATCTAAGCATACCCCAGACTGGACACTGGAAGGATTAATATGTTTCTAGGCTTAGGCAGGCAATTTCTTAGGACCTTGGGTTCACAACACAACTTAAGATC
Source organism: Phasia obesa (assembly GCA_949628195.1). NCBI lineage: Eukaryota > Metazoa > Arthropoda > Insecta > Diptera > Tachinidae > Phasia > Phasia obesa. Next base: position 134,497,553 of record OX451216.1, on the reverse strand, counting down.
TAGAAACAGTTTATGATTAAATGGGTCTCCAAGTGGAGTACTCCCTTGCCCTACTTTTCCTAACCTAACCTAACTATCATTCATAAAAAAGAAAATTGCAATAGCTTGATTGTTCTTACTATACAAAGCAAATGCTTATTCTCGTTTACCTAAAGAACTAATACAACTACAACCCCTAAAAAATGACTGGACTTTATTCTTTTATCAATTAGCATGGATCGTCCTTAACAAAGTTAATAATACAAGTTTAAGTATTTATATCAAGTTTTGAACTAGAGCCACTCAAAGTTGTTCCTTAGATTATTTCAAACATACACTCCACAGTTTTTTTTTTAATCAGTTTTCGAAACATATTCACCCCAATCGCGAATATTTATTCCCATCAAAAAACTCCCAAATTTCCTAACGTGAATGATTCTAATAAAAAATTTTCTTGTATTTAACAGTAAAAATCATTCGCGATAGAAAAATTTGGTGTTTTCTCATGGGAATAATTATTGTAAACTATTAGTGCCCACGAACTCTTCAGCGTTCTGACAATATTTTGTTTAAATTGGTCTTCTCTTTTAAAGGTAATCAGGTAAACAGCAAATTTATAGTGCTGTAGATATCGTTGATATATTTACTTTGTATAGAGGTTCACGTCTCTGGATAATTACTCAAGATGTTGCAATATAGATTTTATATAAAATTCTATTATTGCGGAGTTCTCCGATAAGTGGCTATAATTATCAGCTTACAAAAATAAAAGGTACTGCGAAATTTTCAGCACCATTAAATCGTTAAAATTGCGTACTTCCACGTTTTATCTCTATTTTCTCTTGGTAATGAGAATTTTCACGGGAAAAAATCCTATATATGGACCGAGACGCTCAAGTACCTTCCTACAAAATTTTATTAAAATTCATCAAGTAGTTGTTACGTGATACGAACACAAATTTTAAAATCCGACCTAAAATAACCTTTGAATTGTGCAAACGTTTTTTTTTTCTAATCTGCTTAAAAGTTTCAGAGATATCGAGGAAGTTGTATTGAAGAAAAATCAAACATACAGTGCCGGTCAAAAAATAGCACCAACGACAGAATCTAGTTTTATTCCAACGGAAAAATAAATGGTAGATGAGTCCAGAATTGTATTACATATTTAGAAGCAAGGGATCACGTTCCTACGTAAGAAGACCCCCAAACGCAGAATTCAACCCAAAATTTACAACTAAAACCATAAAACACGGTGGATCTAGCATACAATGATATGGGGTAGTTTTTCTTACTATGGTGTAGGACCTATGAACAATTTTGTTGATATACTCGGGAAAGTAATGCTCCCTTATGCTTCTGAAGAAATGCCATTGGTGTGGGTCATCAAGCAAGATAATAACCCGAAGCACATCAGCAAGCTTGTGATAAAGTGGTTTCGGGACAATAGAGTCAATGTGATGGAATAGCCCGCTCAGAGCCCAGACCAATTAATAATTTATAGACAGATATAAAATAAACGATGCTAAAACGTTATATAACAACGTTATGCAGACGTTATTACAAATAAACGACATGCAACAAGGTATTAATTAGAATATACAAACCTTGCTCAACGTAATAAATGCATCATTTATAATTCTTTTTAATTTATTCTTAATTTAGTGTTTAATATTAGTACAAATTAAAGTGAAGTGCTATTTTTTTGACTGATTTTTTTTTTCAAGTTTTTTTTGAAATAAAGTAAAAATTACAAAATAAAATAATTAGCAAAAGTTAAATTTATTATTTTATGTAGTTATACACTTTCTTAAGCGTCTTATGACAAATTTTGAAATATATCAATAAAACCTATAGGAAAATGTGTAACGGAGACATATTTTCTTAGGCTTGGTGCTATTTTTCTGACCGCAGCTGTATACGTAATTCAATATGTTCCCAATAAAACATATCATATCGCATTAAAATCAATGCACTGTTTTTGATTTTATTAACAACTACTTTCATCGATTGCCTCGCTAGCTACAACGTCATTAAATAAATCTATATATATATATATATATATATATATATATATATATATATATATATATATGTATATATATATATATATATACGATATTTGATACTAGAGATTTATATGTGTATATACCATATTTTATAATTAATTTTCACTGGTTTTTGCTAGAATATGTTAAAAATTACTTTAAATAGAGACCCCTCGCTTCCGTTCACATAGTTTGCAACACTGGTTTCATATAAAATTCTTTTATTAGAAAGTTGTGTAAAGCCTAGTACTCTGTTTGATTTTGTGAAAAATGTTGAGCAACATTTATTATTTCACAAGGAAAATTTGTCATTTAAAATGTGGTTTCTATCTCGCGATTTGAAAGAATTTTACGATTTTATTGCTTTTAAATATACCACATTGTTTTACAAAATTTTCCACAAAATTTTTGCAAAAAACTCCACATGAAATAATACACATTTGATTTATTTCACAGCTTTGGTAAAATGTTGCCAGAAACATTTCAATGTTTTTCCACGGTAAAAACAGAGTACTACCTGTGCAACATTTTCTCATGACTTTTTCAAACAAATTTTTTATGTATGTAGTTTGACAGCATTCTGCATGAAAAACTGAACTGAAAATAGTGTCAAATATTTTCAAATAAAAGGTGCTGCCAAGCTTTCAGTATAATTTAAATTTCATACTTTTCCTTTTTTTATGAAATATTATATGATATTTTCTTGGGTAAAACGTATGATATACATATTATGACCGAGGTACTAAAGTTCCTTCACACAGAATTTTATTAAAATTCTACAAACAGGCAGACGAACGAACAGATAGACTGTCAGTCAATCATACAAATTTCAAAAATTGGTACCTATTTTCTATTCCAAATTGTACAGACACGCGCGGCCTTGTTACTGTTTTCATATACATATATGTATGTACGTTCTTATGTATGTACCTATGTATGTGTAGAATAATAAATTGAAGGATTAATTTATAAGTTCTTTTGTTCTCAAAACAACTTTATCTCCTATAAGAAAAAAAATATTGTGAGTTGTTTTAAACACGCAATAGAATTTAAATTTCCATCCCTGCTATGCACCATTTTTAAGCACTTTTTAATGATGCACAAAAGACAAGACACAATTTGGCTAAAGACTCATTTCTGAACAAACACACTGGTAACAACCGAAGAAATAGAAAGAAAGCAAACGAAAATGCATTCACTCACACAATTAAGTTAATAACCAAAGAATGGGAAATGAAGAAGCAAAGAAACGAAATAAGAAGAGGTTATTTGCGGTTATTGACTTTGTCTCGTTTAAATGACCTTGCCCGAAAAATAGCGTGGATACTACTGTGGTATAAAAAAGCAACAAAAATATACACGCTCTCCAGCAAAAAAGAAAAAAAACTCTCATACTCTTATTCTTATACGTACGTGGGTTTGTATGTGGATTTGGATGTTTTGTTTAGCTTTGTGTTTTTTTTTCTTTTTTGGTATATTTTGATAAAACGGTATTTTTTTCTTTCTTATTTTCTTTCTTGTATGGGATACAGCGTTGCCATTTAGTTAGGTTTTAAACACATTCATGATTACTTTAATTTATTGCATTAGGTATTAACCACCGCCTGCGGGAGTGGAATGGGCATGGAACGGAAATGAGACTAATGGTCTTGTTTAAGTGTCTTTCCAAGCCCATAACTTAAGGAAGCACAGCTGAGTACTATGTGGCGCGTCCACAGGTTGCGGATAGTGAAAACGATTTGTATATATGCGAAACAGCTGTTGATGTAGTCGCAGACAATCAACGGTTACGAGTGGAGAGTTTCAAAGGGTCTCCGGGTGGCACCAGACTCCTAACAATTCTTTGTGCCCACGATACTTGGCACGACAAGGCGATCAGTTGGGGACCTTTAATAACCAATGACCACCTACTTTTAGTATCTAAGATTTTGCCTGAAATAAATTGCACCAAAAAAACCACGACATCACCAAACAAAAAAACTAAAATTTTATTAAAAATGTCTGGCAACGCTGGAGGTGTACTTTGTTTCTTTCTTTTCGGTGCCAAAAAAAGTGTAAGAATAAGATCTAAATGAAAGTATAATAAAAGGAAACTGCCAAAAACACAAACAGAAGTACGCAAACTTGTCATACAACTTAGAAAAAAATCGAGGTATTCGCAGGTAACATAAGAGCTTTTTAAATTATAGTAGCAATGAAAAAGTACGTCTACTTCGCAATATACACAAGAATCAAGGCATATTTAACCAGGTGACTGCACAAGGCGGAGCTAATATTAAAGAGAAATTTTTTAAATTTTTTTTATATGGAGTTTGACATTAATCAGTTTTTTTAAGAGAGAATAATATCTATTTTACTGTCAAAACCCACATGAAAAAAATTCAAAAAAATTTTTACTCAAATTTCCTCTCCCTTACGCTATCACCTTGTTTAATATGCCTTGCACAAGAATGGTAGAAGACAAGATTACGTGATGCGCATGTTTTTCCGTTAGATGACGTTTTTCGGCCAATGTAAGGTTGCCAAGTCTGTAATTAACAAATTGCTTCAAATAAGTACGTACAAATTAATCTAAGTAATAGGCAAAAATTGGCAACCCTGCAATTAAACTCTCATATTTATATTTAAAACTCTCATAATTTCTAGTTATACTCTCAATTAGAATTATTAGCCAATAGGAAGACATTTTCGTAACGTCATTACGACGACATGCGGATAAAATTTCATTTTATTTTCGGGATGGCGTAACCTTGTCTTCTATTATCCTTGAAATAAACATAACAAAAACTTAAATATATCTTTCACCAATAATTTTACATGTTACACAACGGGACGGGGGCCTCACACAACTAGCCGAATTAGTACGAAAAATAAATCGGTGAAGTGCGAATTAGACTCATACACGTAGGGTTCCGTACTATGTTTATAACAACTTTAAAAGCACAAGTTGGTAATTTATTTCACGTCTTATGGAGCAACCTTTAATTTTTATTTTTTTGTTAGAGCATAGTATTAAAAGGGGTCTTACTTGTCGTTAAGGAGTATACTAGCTGTGCCCATACAGTTTGTGTGCGTCCAGACAATATTAGGTTCGATTTTGCTTTGAAATTAAGCCTCACCGAATTTTAAGACTCATACGTGTTTACTTTACATAAAGGTACCCATCTCTGGATAAAATTCTGAAGTTTATATAAAATTCTAAAAATTGTTGTTAAGCTCTGTAAAAGGTTTTCAAAATACTATAATAAAAATATAAATCAAATACAAACTTTATTCAATTGTCTCTTTAGCAGTAAGTAGTTCCTATTTTGTCATTATTTTAAAACAGCGCCATCTGTTTCGTAACCGTGTTTAAAATATCCCGCTTTCAATTCATTTTGTCATTATTTTAAAACTTTAATTTCGTCATTATTTTAAAACAGCGCCATCTGTTGCGCAACCGTGTATAAAATATCCCACATTCGAAAATAAAAGATGCCTTAAAGTATGCAGTACATTTAAATCGGTAAATAAATCGGCTTACTTTCACTGCTCTTTCTCCACTTTCTTTTGGAAATAAGACATTTTTGCGGAGATAAGTATCATATATTGGGATCAGGATACTTAGGCACCTCCTTACAAAATTTTAGTAAAATCTATACAGTAGTTTTTACGTGATACGAACGTAAAAAGATAGACAGACAGACAGACAGTCAGGAAATGAGTTACTGTTTTATTATGTATATAGATTTAGAATATATTTTACTGTTACTGTATGTACAAATATCAGATCAGAGCAAAATCGTCTCACTATCCAAACACCCTTTAATTTTTGTTTTTTTTTGTACTTTCCCATTCAGGTTCAAAAATAAGGCTACAAACGTAAATTTCTGTCATTTTCGCAACAGCCTTTAATTTATATTTCTTTCTATAGAGAATATAATTTTACACACTGTGTAGAAATCTGCGGTTAATTACTTAAATAATAATGAAAATAACGAAAATCCTGTCACGGAATCGGAACACCCTTTAAATTTTAGTAATTTTTGATATAGCGGCCGTAGTGATACACTTTCTCCCAAAATATCTAGTCTACCTATTACGGTTCAAAAAATGAGGCCATTTGCGACACTTTCACGACATGCCACTTTCAGAACATCCTTTAATTTTTACTATTTTATTATAGTGGGTGTGGCAACACAACTTCTGTAAAATTAAGGTGTCTACCTATTACGGCTCAAAAAAAAGGCCGTATACTTGCAAATTATGTCACTGTCGGAACACCTTTAACTTTTAGGTTTATTTTTATACTTGTTTATATAGCGAACAAAGTTTTATTTAATATGTGTAAATTTCAAGTCTGCCTCTTACGGTTCAAGAAATAAACACATATAGGCGAATAACACGTCCCTTTCAGAATACCCTATAAGTTTTTTTTAAGGTTCTATAGACAGAAGTCGCTGACAGACGGAAAGACGGACATTATAGCAAAAACGATAGGGTTAAATTTTTACCCTTTGGGTACGGAACCCTAATAAACATTTTGGGAAAAAGTCCCTTATCTATCTTTCTATATTTCTATCTTTCTATCTATCTATCTATCTATCTATCTATCTATATATATATATAGTTATTAATATATATATATAAATATATATATATATATATATATATATATATATATATATATATATATATATATATATCTTTCTAATTATCTACCTATCTATCTATCTATCCAGCTGTGTGCGCTCCACATCTATTTTTGTGGAGAGAATACTATGAGAAAAACCTGAAAAACAAAGAACGCAAGTGCCGAACCCCTAATCACATACGAATGTATGTTGGACGGGGGACTGGGAACAGGATGACGACTGCTTGCCTGCAGTAAATGAACCCACACCGAAGTAAAACGAGAGCGGTCCCGGGGTGGTGGTTCCTGTGTAGAACCACTAACTAACTACCACTACGTCCAAAAATCTATCTATCTATCTATGCACATATGTACATAAATTGGAACTGCAATAGGTAGATTCTTCACATTTTAAACAAGCGGTACTCATGCACAAACCTTGCTTAATTGGAGTAAGGACGTGGTACCTCCCATTCAAAGTGATTAATTCCTATAGTGTACCTATTGTAGAATTACCTATATAAGGCGAAAAGTCTAGAATCTTTGGACTAGTTATCCACTTACAAATATGGATAGTCGCGGAAAAAACTGGACAGCCTGGAATGGAGTGCGTGGAGGGCGAGGTACCACCCATACAAAGTGAAAAGTTATTAACATATACCTAAGGAACTATAGCAAAGAGAGTGTCGAAATTGTTTACGAGTAACCCTTGAGGGTAACTATACATAGTCGAACAAAAATCTGGATACGCACAGTGGGCATGGTATCTCTAATACAAAGTGAAGAATTATATGAATATTTTTTATTGTGTAACTGGATTCAACGAAAGAAGAAAAGAAGATTTTGCAACTCTGATCGCATAAGAACATTAGGGACGCTCAAATGCCAATGGAGCTTATGAGAAGAAAGAGGTATAGTCGAAAGACTGCATTGGACACTAATTGCGGAAGGCGTTATACACAATGAGTGTATGAAGAACATTTTTGCAGATGGTTTTCTATTGCACGGTAGAGAATGAGCACTTCTGCTAGTCTGCGTTTGTGGGAGTACGTCTCCGTTTACCAGGCAGAATTACTTGGGCTGCTGAAATGGCGGATGTATGGAAGAAAGGTTCTCATTGCACTTGACAATCAGTCGGTTATAAAATACATAAGGTAGATGAACGTGTACTCCAAACAAGTGCTGGAATGTGTTTTAAAACTTAACAGAGGGGCCTCGGTTATTGAGGTAACGTTGATGTGGGTTCAATAACACATAGGCATAGCTGGGAATGAAGCAGCAGTGATTTTCTATCAACCAGAACCCAGAGTAGCCCTGGGTAATGGCATAATGTGAGAAAACTCATTAAACCTGAAAACGTGAAGGGCGGCCTCTACGTGAAGGCAGGATGTAGACAGGAAGGCCAGTAAGGTGCTGATATATAATAGAAGAACCTTAAGCTAGATAACTGCTTTGGTGAGAGATCATGGAAACTACAAGTACCATCTTGCCAAGATGAAAATCAAAGATGTTACTTGCATACTTAGTCTGGAAGACTACTTAGTCTGAGACGATAGTGCACATTGTGTGTAAACGTCTAGAATTGACTAGCATGTGTATATTATGGGAAACCTGAGCCTTGAACAAATGCTAGTTATTACTAACGATTGTGAGATGAGAAAGAAGGCCTACAGTTACCAGTCGACATTCTGAAATCACTAAAGTCAAGAGTAAAGGCTGGTAGGTAGCACATGGCTCAATGAAAATAGCGTTGCCATAATTAAATGTGGTTGCTTATTATCATTGAGGGTGGAAGGGCGTCCGAAAAGGGATACGTTTTGCTTGAGTACTCCCCCTACATTAATAATAATGATTATTTTCAAAAGATTATCAAATCGTACAGAAATCGTACATTTCTAATCCGCACTATCATACTTTTTTATCGTCCTATAGTCACATATGCCATTTTTGAAAGATCGAACGACTAACTACGAGGGTAGTTCAAATAGTCTTGAGCGTTCTGTTATACCTATGTACATCTTTTGTGTTCATAAATCTCCTTTTTGTGCACTGCTCATAATACTGGTACGTAGACTTTTTTGAGTCAGTGTACGTAAGTTAGTATGGTCATTGTCAACGCTTAAGTTTAATTACCCATCATCCAACACAAATAGAGAGCGAAGTGCAGGCAATATTATGATTATAAATAATAGTGTTTATCACTTATTATTATTTTGTTTTACTTCATCTACTTTTATTCAGCTTCTACTAATGTTTTAGTAGTTATCTTTTGAACTCCTTAGAGCATACGAGTATGTGTATCGATAGATAGATGATAACACAAGAGCGGATAAGTGCATAAGCGTTCATGTGTGCACGAGAGTGCGTCGCGTAGCCAACAATGAAAAAACAATGAAAAAAGGGCCATTTATTTTATCTCCACGTTGCGTGAATGTGTATGGGATTTCGTATGGATGTGATTACTGTGTGTATCCAATAACAACATACATAATTTTATGTTGTTATTGTTGTTGTTTTATTCTGATAATACTGTTGATGATGATCAAGAGATTGTTGGCCTTTTTTCTCATTGTTGTTTTTCTACATACAATACAACAATTTTATTGTTTTTGTTTTATGTATTTTCTATAAAAGTAGTGCAATGACATTGACATCATTATTATAAAGATTATTGTTGTTGTTGTTGCTGTTTGTGTTGCTGTTTTTAATAGCTTTCTTTGTACTGCTTGTTGAGTTTTTTTTTTTTTTTTTTGTCAAGTGGTATTCGTAGTGTATAAATAAAATTAAAATAAAGTCAATGTCATTGTAAATTAAATAAAGAAAAGAATTTAAAAAGAAATTTTGATAAAAACCTGCACATATGTTTGTATTTGTATATGTATAAGTATCTTCTATGTATAGAAGTACGTATTTAACCAAAATCTTTTTAAACTATAAATAAATTTAAAGATCTTTATACTATTCATATATTAGCCTTTTACGGCACAAAGGGACTAACTCCATTTTTTCGAAATTCCTAACAAGAGGCATCTTTTATATTTGAAAGCAGTATATTTCAAACAATTTTGCGCAGCAGATGGCGCTGTCTTAAAATAATGAGTAACTCATTTCCTGTCTGTTTTTTTGTTTTACAATAATTTTTATAATTTTAGAATTTTATATAAATTTTAGAATTTTATCCAGGGATGGGTACCTTTAAATAAAGTAAATACCTAAATTTTTGTGTGGGTTTCTTTTAAAGCAATATTGACCAAAATATTGGCAGGACGCACACAACGTGTATGGGTACACCTAGTTTTATATATAAGCTCTTGTTCCTGTTTATTATCTGCAAAGCATAGACTAAATTATGTTGCTGATTGTAGATTGTATATTTTTTTCTCCGCACATTTTAGTGCTTCAAAGAGATTATTAATATTGTTTATCCACATCTTGATATACTACTCTGGACTTAAGTCGGATTTACTCACGTAGGGTTCCGTACCACCATAAAATATATAACTTAAAAATACAAAATATTAATTTTTTCACATTTTTTATGGTGAACCCTTTAATTTTTAATATTATATTTTTAATTATTTGTTCTTAAAAATTTTAGTTGTGTGTAGTCAAGTGTGGGGACCCCCTTTAATTTTTATTATTATAGTTAAGTCATAAAAAGCTGACATGAAAATTATATTACTATAGAAACACCCTTTAATTTTTAGTATATTTGTAGCGGCTATAGTAATACACCTTTATCTAAAAAGTTCAAGAGTCTATAAAATACGGTTCCAGATATAGGACGCTTAACAGACATGCAAACCTACAGACATTATAGCAAAACTATTAACGCTAACGTGGTAATCTTTTGGGCACGAATCCTTAAATAACATCAAAGTGGCATATTCCCGTAATTGATGAATTTAAGGGCTAAATTATTTATCTTATTTCAAAATTTTAATAAAAAGAAGGAACCCTTTAGCAAAAAAAAACAGTTCCAGACCATTATGTTGCACAGTGGTAAATTTAGAAAATAAAATATAAAAAAAAATCTTTCTAAATTATCTCCACAAATATGCTATAAAATTAACTTATCGCTAATTTATTTCAAAACAAAAATGGAATTAATCTAATTGTGCATTGAAGGGCCTTTTTGTTGCTGATAAAAGAACCAAAAAAGAAATATTAAACATTCTATTTTTGTTAGTTTTAACAACTATTTGTATTAGCTAGACGGTAAGTATATATTTTCTTTAAGTTAATCATTAGAGGTTAAGGTTCCCTTTTCATAATTTAGGATTTTAAAAGAAAACTTATTTCAATAAATTTGTCTTTGAAAACATGTTCATGAGCATATAAAAAATAAAACTTAAATATTAATTAAGAGATGGAACATAAAAAAAAAGTTTAGGCTGCTTTATTAATTTTATGCCAACTTTTGCAGTCAAAATAAATAGGTTCTCGCTTTTGCAAAATATAAAAATTGTATGAAAAAAAATTATATATTTATTAACATGTTTTTAATCTTAGCAATTTGTTGCTAAACATTTCAGATTTAATTTTATTAATATAGCAATATCTTATTTTATTGCTATCTTATTTTAATACTAACGTTTGTGTATCGCTCAGAAAATATTTCTCTACAATTTGTTCCTTAATTAAAGTAAAAATAGTTTAATAATCATTAGAAGTCCACCTACAAACGCCTCTTAGTTTTGAATTGCAATATACATTTGATTTGAAACCCTGTTTCTTGTTTTTCTTAAAGCCTAGTACTCTGTTCAACTTTGTGAAAAATGTTGAGCAACATTTAATATTTCACAAGGAAGATTTTTATGATTTTATTGTTTTTAAGTATACTACAATGTTTTACAAATGTTAGCACAAGCTGTTGTTTGAAAAATTCCACATGAAATAATGCCCATTTGCTTTATTTCACAGCTTTGATAAAATGTTGCCAGAAACATTTCAATTTGTTTCCACAGTAAAAACAGAGTACCACTTCTGCAACATTTTTTCATGACTTTTTCATACAAATTTTGAGTGTATTGACAGCATTTCGCATGAAAAACTGAACAGAAGTAGAAGTACTACTGTTTTTATTGCCAAAGAAACATATGAAATGTATCTGGCTAGATTTTATCAAAGCTTTATCATACGAAACTTTTCAAATCCAGAGATAGACATTTTAAATGTAAAATTTTCCAAGTGAATTGTTAAATATTACTAAAAATAATATTTTCCACAAATTCAAGAGCACCAGACTTAAGTATTAAAAATATCAGTTTAAATATTAAAAAATCTTATTCAAGCAGAATTAAAAAAAAATAACAGCAACATGTTGCTATTTTATGTTTTTTTTATTTTGCATTAAAAAATCAGTGATTACTCTAATTTGCTTAAAAAATATTTCCTGACCGTTGGATTTTTTTTTTTGCAACATGTTGCAGGATCTTATTGTAAAAAAAAGTGTTGATCAGAAACTTATTTTAAATATCATAAGTATAAGTATATTTAAATTTTTTACCTTGAATAATTTTCATTAAAACAAAAAACAACAAACTTTCAACATGTAGCATTCTTTTGCAACAACATTAAAATTAAAACTTTGTTTTTTAATCATTTTTTGTTAAACCAGTTTGTTTATATATTCTTTTTAGTAAGTATAACGATGACTTGTATACGGAGGAATAAGTAGCGGAAAAAGAGGAAACTAACCTAAAAGACAGCAACCAACAGTAACGAAATAAACAGTTATTCAGTAACAGCACAGCAAATGCATTACATTGCAAGACAGCAACATGAAGTTCTTTTTTAGGGTTCCGTACACAAAGTGTAAAAACGAAACCCTATTGTTTTCGCTACAATGTCTGTCCGTCTGTCCGTCTGTCCGTCTGTCCGTCTGTCCGTCTGTCCGTCTGTCAGCGCCTTTTATCTCTGGAACCGTAATAGGTAGACTCTTGAAATTTTCACAGATGATGTATAGTTGTTGCCGCTATAGCAACAAATACTAAAACTTATAGGGTGTTCCAATAGAGAGGTGTTATTTACGAAAAAGTGTTTATTTCTTGAACTGTAGGAGGGATACACTTGAAATTTACAAACAGTTATTAAAACTTAATTCACTATATAAACAAGTATAAAAAATAAAACTAAAAATTAAAGGGTGTTCCGATAGTGGTGTGAAATGCATTTATAAGGCATAAGTTTTGAACCGTAATAGGTAGACTCTTGAAATTTTCACAGAAGGTGTATAGCGATGGCCGCTATAACAACAAAAATTAAAACTTATAGGGTGTTCCGATAGAGAGGTGTTATTCACGAATATGTGTTTATTTCTAGAACTGTAGGAGGCATACACTAAAAATTTACAAACTGTAATAAAACGTAGTTCGCCTTATATACAAGTCTAAAAAATAAACCTAAAATTAAAGGGTGTTCCGATAGTGGTGTTATTTTGATTTATAAGGCCTAAGTTTTGAATCATAATAGGTAGAATCTTGAAATTTTTACAGAAGGTGTATAATTTTGGCCGCTATAGCAAAAAATATTAAAATTTATAGGGTGTTCCGATAGAGAGGTGTTATTCAAAAATATGTGTTTATTTCTTGAGCTGTAGGAGGCATACACTAAAAATATGTAAGCAGTAATTAAAACTTAGTTCGCTATATATTCACGAATATGTGCTTATTTCTTAAACTGTAGGAGGAATGCACTAAAAATATGCAAGCACTAAATTAAAAGTAGTTCGCTATATAAACAAGTCTGAAAAAATAAACCTAAAAATTAAAGGGTGTTCCGCTAGTGGAGTGATTGGCATGTATAAGGCCTACGTTTTGAACCATAATAGGTAGACTCTTGAAAATTTTACCAAAGGTGTATAACTATGGCCGCTATAACAAAAAATATGAAAACTTATAGGGTGTTCCGATAGAGAGGTGTTATTTACGAATATGTGTTTATTTCTTAAAACAGTATTTAAAACTTAGTTCGCTTTATAAACAAGTCTAAACAAATAAAACTTTAAATTAAAGGGTGTTCCGATAGTGGTGTGCTATGTATGTGTAAGGCCTAAGTTTTGAACCATAATAGGTAGACTCTTGAAAATTTTACCAAAAGTGTATAACTGCGGCCACAATAGCAAAAAATACTAAAACGTAGGGTGTTCCAAAAGAGACGTGTTATTTACGTTTATGTCTTTTGTTTTGAGCTGTAAGAGGAAACCACTTACAATTTGCAGACTGTAATTAAAACTATGTTTGTTTTATAAACAAGTATACAAAATTGAAATTAGATATTAAAGGGTGTTCCAATAGTGACGTGATTTGCATGTGTATATCCTAAGTTTTGAATGAATAGGTGGAATCTTGAAATTTTTACAGGAGGTGTATAACTATGTCCACTATAACAAATAATAAAAATTAAAGGGTTTTCCGCCAGTGACGTGATTGGCATGTATAAAGCCTTATTTCTTGAACCGTAACAGGTAGACTCTTGAAATTTTGTACAGAAGATGTGTTGCCATGGCCGATATGACAATTACTAAAAATTAAAGGGTGTTCCGACAGTGACATGTTTTTCACTTATAGTGACTTATTTTTTAATCGCAATAAGTAGACTCTTAATATATTTATAGAAAGGAAGTTGCCATGGCCACTATAATGAATAATAAAATTAAAGGGTGTTCCGACAGTGACATGATTTTATAAACCGTAATAGATACCCTCTTGAAATTTTTACAGTAGATGTGTTACTTCGGCCGCTATAACAAATACTTAAAATTGAAGTGTGTCCATTAGTAACGTGTTTTTCACGAATACTACCTTATTTTTTTAACCGCAATAGGTAGGTTTCTGATATTTTAATAGAAAGTGTATTACCATGGCCGCTATAAAATGAATTACATATTAAAATTTAAAGGGTGTTCTAATTATGTTGCAGTTTTCGCAAATATTACTATACTTTTAAAATATAAGGGTGTCCCATAAGACATAAAGAAATAAACAACTGGAATTTTTAAATTATACTGAACATAGTACGGAACCCTACGTGTGTGAGTCTAACTCGCACTTGACTAATTTTTTGTTTTTTGTTTTATTTTTTATTAAAACGAAAAAGTTACACTTTGCCAAGCAGCCAGTCTTTTACCAACAACTCTTTAGTTTCTTCTTCATTACAATTCAGTTCAAATCACTTACACAAATGCGTGTTTGTTATGAGATACAAAAAGCAGCAAAAAAAAATCACAACAAATTGCACGAAACAACCATAATGCCACAGTCATATTGAAGTCGAAAAAAGGTGAAAAATCATTGCTGTGCATTTTGTTTAGGTTGGTTTTGTTGCTTCAGCATGGTTTTAGTGTCAGGCAACATTTTACATTACAATTTAAATGCAACACACAAAATTTAATGTTTAAAGCTGTGATATTTTTGCGACATTGTGTTTTATTGTTGCAATTTTATTCATTTTTTTTACTATGGATCCTTATGAAAGAAACAATGAGGAAATATTTACAACTGGAGTAACAAAAATAAAAATAAAATAAATACTATTGTATTTTTGAATTAAATTTACATTTAATATACCTTGTCATTTTATTTCATGTTTGGCAAGAGAAAAAATGCCGACAAACCGTGGAAAATTAACAACAATGTGCACAAACGTGATTAGTCATTGTTGTTAACGAAAAAGAAGTTAACTGTTATTTAAAATATAAAATCAGAACACTTTTTTCAATTTCTCAAATATTCATTCTAGCAACAAGTAGCTAAACATTTGATAAAACCGCACATTAGATCGATCGGCCATGCCATCCACATTTAAAAAGCCTGTTGTCCTAATTCTTATGGTAGTTATTGCTGGACGTTCACACCATCTCAGCTTCTTCCAGGCACAGTCTGCAGGTATCATCTTCTTTGAAGCTAAGTTTTTTTTCACTATTTCTGCAACATTTCTTTATAACTTTTTCATACAAATTTTTTTAGGTATATATGTATTTTGACAGCATTCCGCATGAAAAACTAAATATAATACAATGTCTTACATGTCAAGTTACGTTGAAAAAATGCTTTGTGTATAGAATTAGATTTTTTTGTGCTAAAGTCTCGTACTCTGTTTAGTTTTTCATGCGGAATGCTTTCAAACGACATACATAAAAAAAAATTTGTATGAAAAAGTCATGAAAAAATGTTGCACAGGTAGTATTCTGTTTTTACTGTGGAAAAACATTGAAATGTTTCTGGCAACATTTTCTCATAGCTGTGAAATAAAGCAAATGGGCATTATTTCATGTGGAATTTTTTGTATAATTTTTCGTAGAAAATTTTGTAAAACAATGTGGTATATTTAAAAGCAATAAAATCGTAAAAATTTTCCAAATCGCGAGATAGACACAACATTTTAAATGTTAACTTTTCCTTATGAAATAAAAAAATGTGTCTCAACATTTTTCTCAAATTCGAACAGAGTACTAGGCTTAAGCCTGAAAGCTATTGCAAAACATTTGAAAATAAAGACAACATGTTGCTCACCAATATTTTTTAAACTTTTTTGTTAAACTTCTTGGAGATAAAAAAACTAATATTTAAAGTCAGCAACATGTTTACAAAAAAGGCTTAGCAACTTTTTTTACAATAAATTTTGTGGTTTTTAAGTATAAAACCTAATATATATACGAATTGTTTAGCTCACTGAGATAAACAAAAGTAGCCTGAATAGCAACTTAGCTACATGTTGCCTAACACCTTAACTAATTGTTTTAACCATTTTAGTTACTTTCCTAATGTTTACAATATGTTTTCATAAAATGTTTTAACATTATTTCCGGTTCTGTATCTCTAGCTTTGTCTATTGTTTATTTTTTTTTATTTTACTCAGATCAATACTATTTTGATGACTAATCATTGGCATATGAACTTTTTATTTTTTAATTTTTTTTTTTTAACTGCTCAGTTTCTTTGATTTCTTTAGGCTGTTCTGTTTTCCAGTCTTCAAACATGGCAACATTAAACCTATTTGAGATTTTTTCCTTCTACAACTTTTTTTTCAAGCTGCTAAATCTTAATGGTTTAGCAACAGGAGCTGAGCTGTAGAAGCATTTTAATAAAAAATCGCAGACAACAAACAAAAACCAAACGTGTTTTACTTAGAAAACTTATATGTATCATAAAATCTAATGCTTGCAAAAAAAACAAAAAAAAAACAAGCGAAAGGCACAAAATAAAATATTGCAATAAAGAGTGGTTTGTTAGATGATTGCTGGCCGGCCTGTGTTGTCGTTCTGTTAGAATATGACTTGTGCTAAACTTGTTTGTTGTATAATTTTAAGTGCTGCTGCCGTTTTTTTGTGCTTAAATTATAATTAAGTTTTTTATGTTTAAGTTTTTTATGTTTAATTTAAGTTTTTTATTATTATTTTTATTTAATTATTTTGTGTAAACGACTTATAATTTTTTTTATCAATTTTGATAATTTACAACAACTTTTTCTTCATACTATATTACAAGTGTTGTTAAATGGTCAAGGTTTTTTCATTACAAAAAAAATAAATACAAATAATTTTTAATAAATGCATTTTGTAACAAGTGAAAAAGGTATAACCTTGAAGTAAATTTTTGCTTCAGTAAACATATTTTTAAAGCAGTTATAAACATTAACATTAAAACAAAAACATGATTTTCCTATTTACAGCTTTACAATATAGCAACATGTTGCTTAACTAAACACAAAATAGATTCAAAATTAAATTCTTGAAGTTTTCAATTTTTAATAGTCTTTATGTAAAAAGTGTTTTCTAATTTTTCACATCAACATGTTGCACATAATAGAAAAAGTTCAACCGTATGTTGATAGATATCAATATATTACAATACCAACAATTCAGCAGCTTTAAGAAATAAAAAAATAAAAGTACTCCAACATTTTGTATTAATTGCCGCTATGTTAAATTTCGCGAACGCAAGATGTTGTATTTAAAGCTAAAATTTATAAGCTAAAATAACGTTAAAACTTAAAAAAATAAAATTTGTTTGCAACATGTTGAAAACAAACTTTTGTGAATTATATTTAAATCATTAAATGTTGCCGAACAATTTTTAAAATTTTTTACATATTAGAATTGAAAAAGATTATCGAAACATGTTGTAATTGAATATTTATATGCAAATGAGTGAACTAATTAAACCTCGAGGTGGAGGGAGACTACTGCCTACAGACAGGCTCGAAAGAGCCTTGGCAGAATGGCCAGTAAGGCGATTAAATAGAATACCTTATAATTGTGTTTTAAAAATTCCGCATGCAATAATATACCCAAATGTTGCTGTCGGCCTACCTAAAATCATCGTTAAGATCAAAATATGAATCTTTAAAAATTATTCATTATTTTCAAAGCTTGATGATCTTCCACAAAAAACTAAATCAAAAGCCGGCATATTATTATATATTTAATGTAGGACTAGTATACTCGTCCTTGGCAGCAAATGGGTAAAATGCCCAGCAAAATTGGTTTTTTGTTTACTATCTTTAGCTTATTTACAAATAACATTACATATTCAAAAGCATGTTGCTAAAAATGTTCAGGCAACATATTTTGTTGCAACATTTTTGTAATGCCAAATGCATTTATGCAGATATAAAATTAAATTAACAAAATAAGTTTACTAAAAAATATAATACGTTTCAAAAGTTGATGAAGCAACATGTTGCTAAGGTTTAAAAAACAATCGAAATTTGATTTTTTTTTCTTTTTTATTCATTTAATAACTAGACCAACAAAAAGAATAAGGGCCTTATTCATAAAAAATATTTTTGGTTCAATAAACCTTTTTTAAACCAAAAATATTTTTTATGAATTTGGCTCTAAAAGTTTACAATTTCTATTTAATGTTGGTGTTAATCAACATGTTGATAAGGTTAAATAAAAATCGAAATTTAATTATTACATAACATTAACATCACATAATCTAGAACATGTTGCTAAAAATTTTCGAGCAACATATTTTGATGCAAAATTTCTGTAAGCCAAATGAATTTATAGATATAAAATTAAATTAACAACAAAATAAGGCTAAGATTACTAAAAAGTATAATAAGTTTCAAAGGTTGATTTAGCAACATGTTGCTAAGGTTTTAAAAACAATCGAAATTTCTTTTTTTTTTTTTCTTTAACTAGACCAACAAAAAGTTTACAATTTTTATTTATTTGTTGCTAGTTAATCCCTTTTTTATATGAAATTTAAACTGTAATCATTGTAAACGAGTTTAAATGAATCAATTGTTAGATTTGCAGGTTGATAATAAAAGCAAATAAAATTTTTTATAGTTTCGTTTACTATTAAACTTTGAGGTTTTCTTTAAGCTGATTTTGATAAATGGTGCAAAAATCAAAAAAAAATTTTAGTATAAATCTTGTTTTGATTATTGAAGAAGTTTATTTATTCAATCAATAAATTTTTTTATAGTCGCTGTCTGTAAACATGACTTGCTATTGTGTTAATTTGATAAAAAACAATAAATATTTTTTATATGATATTTTATTTATGAGATGTTTAAAGCCTGATTTATAAAATAAAATATTATTTTGCTTAAAAAGTATTAAAATAAAATTAGGTATGGCCTTAAGTTTTTTTTTTTGCTTTTTTGTAGTTTCTTTCATTTTTTTATTCGTTCCCTTGAATTTGTGGTGAAATTTATACAACCAAAAAAAATCATTAAAAAATCTTCTCCAATATATATGAATAAAAAAAAAACGATATTTATGAAAAAAAATCATATAAACTTTGTTTGAAAACCAGAATTTTAAGTTAACCACAATTTTATTCATCGCCGAAAACGTCGTCATAATTTTAGTGCTTCTTAAGTTGTTAAAGTGTTTCTTTTTTTTGCTTATATTTCCACAACTTTACTTTTTATCATTAACTTTATCGCCACATTGGTGTCATCGTAAACAGAAAAACCGCAAAATATCATTAAATATAATTTTTTATGTGTTAAACTCAATTATGATTTTCTGTGCTCCGTGTTTTTTTAAAGTCCCTTGATTTTGTAGGTCAAATGTATAAAAATTAAGAAAAAAAAACAAAATAAATATTTAAAAAAAATAAATAAAGCGGTGTTTCTTATGTTTTTATTTGAGGTTATAAAAATATACTTTCATTAAATTTTGCAACATGTTGAAAAAGTAAATACTGTTTCATTAGCAATTGTTCACTGAAGAACTATTCAGCAACATAAGATGCTAGAAATTAAAAATTTGTAACTAAATACATGCAAAAAGAGATTAAGTTTATGAACAAAGTAAAAATAAAAAAAACAAACAGATCAGCTGTTGAAATAATATCTTAGCAACATGTTGAAAAAAAAGTAAAAAAAGAAGTTCAGTTGACCCAGAAATTTTACAAATTAAATAAATAGACAAAGAAAAACTTTAACTAAATGTTTTTATTAAATTAAGTTTAAATAAAAACCAATCCAAAAAAAGTACGATAGAAATAAAGAAATTAAACTAAAAGTAACTTCGGCAACATGATGCCAGAAGTACAAAACAGCAATAAAGTTTAAATAGAGGAAATAAAACAGGAAGCTTTAATGCAAAGTTTGAAAGTATTCTCCAAAAGTATAAACAACATGTTGCTTAGTTGTTATTTAAGCAACATGTTGCTAAGTTGTTATTTAAGCAACATATTGCTTATCCTTTTGGAGAATACTTTCAAACTTTGCATTGAAGCTGCCTGTTCTATTTGCTTTATTTAAACTTAATTGCTGTTTTTGTACTAACCAACATGTTGCTTAGTTGTTATTTAAGTACTAAGAAACATGTTGCTTAGTTGTTATTTAAGCAACATGTTGCTTATCAACATAAATAAAATCAATTTTAGAATTTAAAAAACGAACAACTTGGCCTACTTACAAAGTCATAAATAATAAGGTAAAATGAAAGGTTTAGTTAAATACCAAATTTTCCGAAAATCTTAAATGTCCAAAGTTATATATCTTAAGGTCTTATTTCATAACACAAATTTTTAAATAGCAATTTATGGAAATACAATCTGAAAAAAATAAACATAATACTTAATTATTTACTTCATATTAAATTAAAATGGCCTTAGCAGCATGTTGACAAAAAATGTACCTAAATACATTAGTATCAAGTCTGTTTAACTAGGAGCAGTTTAAAATAACTTTGTTCTAAAGCAATTTCTACTTAAACTTGTTATTACAAAAATTAAAAATATATTTAGCAACATGTTGCAAAAAAAATAACAGAAAAGAGATTAAGCTATCCGATTCCTAAGCGGCTCTTAAGAGGTAAACGACGTCAAAAAACTGTATATTTTATACTGGGCAAAATTAGTCATTTAAAAAAAATGTGTATGAAAAATTCATGAAAAAATGATGCCGAAGTAGTAGGTCCTCTGCTTTACTGTGGGAAAACATATGAAATATGTCTGGCAACATTTTATCAAAGCACTGATATAATGCAAATGTGTATTATTTCATGAGCAAATTTTTAAAACAACAGCTGATCAACATTTGTACAACAATGTTGTATACTTAAAAACAATAAAAACGTTAAATTCTTCCAAATTGCAAGAATGACACGACATTTTAAATGTAACATTTTCCAAGTGAAATAATAAACGTTGCTAAGCATTGTTTATAAAATTAAAACAGAGTACCAGCTTAAGACGTAACTCGTGGACTTAAAGGTTGCTCTGAGTTTCGTTACTTGTAGGTCTTATAAATCTCTGGGCTAGAATTGTTATTGAATTAAAAAATAATTGGTGATATTTTACTAGATTAAAAAAATTAAAAAGATCTGCAATATTTTGGTTTCCAAATAAAATAATTCTTTAATGTAGAGCATGTTGCTAGAAAAAAATATGTTTAGAGACATGTTAAAATATATAAAACAGGTTATTGTTATAATTAAGGTAAAGCAACATGTTTAGGAACATATACCTACGTAGTCTTGTTTTCTTTTTTTTTAATTAATCTAATAAATCTAAATTAAAATTACGGTCTGTTAAGTTTTTTGGGATACAAAGAACATATGCAATAAATATAACTACCTAAACACATGTACGTACATACATACATACATATGTATGTCGAAACATATCAATAAATATGAGACATAAAAAAACCTATAACAAAAAAATCAATTGATGAGGAAGATTTCTATTGGTACTTATTTTTCTATATATTTTATTGTAGTTTCTTTGAGAATTACAACTCATTATTACCAATCGTAATTGCTAAGTCACCATTGCTAGCTACTACTGCTGTAGCCGTAAGATTCTTTTGGTAAAAATTTACCTTTTCAAACACAAAAGAGAAGAACAAAAAGAAAGAAAAATCGACAGCCACACAAACACTTAATAATATCATCATCATCAACGCCAACAACAATAAGAATGAGCACAACAAACATAAGAGTTTATTGACATTTCAAACAAAATTAATACAAGGAAACAAACAAAAATAACAACAAAATATCAAGAATAAAATATACAACAAAAACAAAAATACACTATTAGCAGTGTTGCCAGAAACTTTGGAATAAATTCAGGAATAAATTTCTCAAAATTACTTATTTCGATTCATTCATCTATACTCTTCGTTTGAAATTCAGATGCATCTATACATGTAATAAAACTGCAACAGAACCATTTCTGTACATGAAACACTTTTTGAAAATTTTGTTGCTGGTGTAGTTAGTTATCGGAGTGGAATACAAAACAGCAATTTATAGAATTTTTCTCTGTCGTGTTCGCATAACTGAATACTACTGAATGAATTTTAATTAAATTTTGTGAAGAGAAGTATCTTAGTATCATTCATGAAGCCAGAGTTGTTAAATTTCGATTACGATTAAGAGTCAATTAGATTACATTTTAAAAATAATTGTACTGATTTTATAATTCTCTTTTAAACAATTTCTGATAAGTAATTGATTACAATTACTAGTAATCGAAAAGTAATCTGGATTACTGGAAAATACAACAAAATAATCAAAAGTAATCAAAAACTAGTCCGACTATCAAAGATTACTTTTGATTCCTTTTGATTTTTAAAATTAGTCGGATTTATTTTTGATTACTTTTGATTATTTTTGATTATTTTGTTGTAATTTCAAGTAATTCAGATTACTTTTCCATTATTAGTAATCGTAATTAATTAGTAATCGTATTTTTGTCAGAAGTATATGAAGCACTATTTAATGAACTTTACAATATTTTTTTACATTTTATAATTTTATCCAGGGATGGTTACCTCTATATAAAGAAAATACATAAACTGAAGCACTATAAATGTAAGAGTCTTAAAACTTCAAAGCAAACTTGAACAAAATTTGGCAGAACGCCCACGACGTGGCGGACACAAATAGTATGAAATAAGAGTATACTTTTTTAACGTACTGTAATTTCCTCATTTTAAACTAATTTTCCGTTGTGTTTTCTAATCAACATAATCTCTTTTATCTTAGCGCAGCATATTATATCGTGATCTTATTTTCATTACTACTAAAGAGAGAAAATTAGACTAAAAAATAAAGGATGGGAGACTACCATAAAATGCTCTTTGGCTAGGACTTTCAATAGTTTATCAACTGATGTTAAAACATCGGCGAGGCTTCCAAAAAGCCGATGTCTATATGCACCGAGACTGAATAGATTTTAATAGGCTCGTTGGCTAGGACTTTTAATAGTTTATCAACTGATGATGAAACATCGGTTTGGTTTCCAAAAAGCCGATGTCCATATTCACCGAGACTAGATAGACTTTTCAAAAATAGATTTTTCAATTGTTTTGTGCTTACGATGAGCTCTGTCGACAAATGTACTTGCGTAGTTTGGTTGTTTACTATTTTATATATGCATAAACGTATATACAATGAGAGTGATGTAGCTAATGTGCTCAAGAGTTCGATGCCAAGCTGAGGCAATATCGATTTCACATATAAAATAATTTTTCACTAATACATATCGCAGCTTAAAACGGCTATAGAAACTTCAAAACTAAGGTGCCTAAATCTGGATCCACCTATTTTAATCGAACAAAATTTTTTTTATATGTAGTTTGGCATTTCTCCCAGAGAGAGAGAGAGTGAGAGACGTGATTTTGTCCAGACAACTTTCAACTTGAATTTGTTTTTATTTTAATTTTTTACCGAACAAAATATATGTAACTGAGTTGCCACCAAATATAATTCTTTAAGAAAAAGCCGGGTTGAGTTGTCATATCATATAGTGTTTGTTTAGCATGCAATTGGGCATTTGTTTTGTTTATTTTGATTACTTGAAATTAAATAAAAAATAGTATGACTTAACATGAGTGAATCGGGCTGCAAAAAAGTGTCAGCAAAAAAATTTTTGTCTGAACAAAAATATTGTCCGCACAAAATGGGTGTATCCAGCTGAAGTAACACGAGGGACGCTGTTCTAAAATAAATATAAGACTTCATCTTCGGTTTTACCGAAACTTAAGGTTTTTTTCTATTTACTTTAACCATAAGTCTCATCTATTTCTATCTCATTCCAAATATGTAATAAATTAATTATCCTTCAACAGCAGAAATCGGAAAAAAGGTGTCACCGTATTTAATAAAACGAAACAGAAACCCGTTAGCACGTAACATCCTAAATGACCGTGGTTACATTCGAATAAGAAGAACGAATAAAGCATTTTTGGGACGGACGTCATAGAGATGAAACCAAAATGGTACTATCAACCAGTAATATAAATTTTTGCCCAGCACTGGCTTGACTTATTTAAGTATAATTTAGATTAAAGTTGCGTGCACTTATTGCTAGTTCAATTATATTTAAAAATACCATAAAAAGCAAAAGAAACTTTACAGAAACATGACACAAAACTTAAAAAAAAAAATCGACATTCGTAGAAACAAGCTTCAGGCTGATGACAAATACGAACACAGTACTCTAAATTACACATGATTTTTTAATTGATTCCTAAAGCACATAGAATCAACTGACAAGTAAGTTAAAATACAGGTTTTCTTTCCGTCCCTACGTATACAAATG
The DNA here is from genome assembly GCA_949628195.1 of Phasia obesa. Taxonomy (NCBI): domain Eukaryota; kingdom Metazoa; phylum Arthropoda; class Insecta; order Diptera; family Tachinidae; genus Phasia; species Phasia obesa. The sequence goes on along the minus strand of OX451216.1, from coordinate 134,472,888 downwards.
TATAGGTAAATTTAACATATTTTAATTTAATATTTAATTACTGGATTTTCTTAACTGATTTAATTTTTTTAATTTCGAATGTTGTCTTTTTTTCGTTCTGCAATAATTTTTTGAACGATTTATTTTAGTATTTGTGTACACCTGTGCAAGAAAGGTTATCATGTTTCGCAAAGCGGGAGGCAGCAAATGGAAGTATTAATATTTTTTTAAAATTAAAGAAAATTTATGAAGATTTTGTTATTATTTGGAAAAAGCATTAAATATTGAAATTATTTGTAAATATTTTCAAATCTGCAAAGAGTAATTGTGTTTTTGTAAGCATAATATATACCTACCCAAATATGTAGTATGGGTTTTTACTAGCTCAATTTATCGTCATTACAGCTAATAAGTATGATTTGGAAAACCATGCAGATTTGGAGAAAGTCCTTCAATTGCTTTGTGATTTGTCGGATATTGAAGGCGACAGATCATCAAAAAAATTTAAGGATGAATTTCGTATTTATGATGAAAGTAGCCCAGATGAAGAGTTAGTCGAAACAAATGTCATCAATTCATACAGGGCCGACACAAATGCACTTAAAACTGATTGCAGTAACTTGTCAGTGACTTGCCATCGTCATAGAGTACAACAAAAACTGAGGTAGTGGACAATTGCGACCAAATGATGGAGTGTTACAGAAACTGGCTGAAGTCTAAAAAATTGCCACTCCATTTTCTTGATTTGTGAGTTGTCAACGCCAAAAATATACCTCGAAAATTCCTCAAGGATGTCCTCTCATTTAGACTTAAGATTGCTTTATTATGTACTCCTAAAAGGAAATTGAATGAGATGGATCAATCAATCAGCAGCTCAGACGAAGAACTGATCACAAAAAATGTTTTCCTTTACCAGGAAACAGCAAACGGTTAGCTGGAAAGGGGGTCACTGGCCACTGGTCGATAAATTGAAGACAGCACGAGCGTGCCGGTTCAGCCATAGTAATAACCGCAAGCGAACGCAATGCGTAAAATATGATGTTTATTTGTGTCTTTCTTCCAAAAAAAATTGTTTTAAGACCTTTAATACGTCGGTATATGTAGTTTTATAAGAAATGGAAAATAATGAATTAATTTTCTACGCTTTTTTGTTATTACTTTTTATTATATTTATTAAAATAAATATATGGTGAATACCCTTGAGTTTTTTAAAAAAAACTTGTATTTGAACCAAGTAAAATCCCAAGACACACATATGTCTAGGTCCTGTCTTTAAGGATATGAACTTTGTATGGGCATAAAAAATACATTTTTATAGTTTTTTTAGGTTAAACTATTATATACTGAAAATTTTAGTAAAATCAACCAATTTTGAAATTTCTTGGGACGGAAAGGGTTATCCCGATACGTACGTAAGTATCTGTCAACGCAAAGTACTAAAGTTGGGCAACTTTAAACTTTTGCAGTTTGACAGCTATCAATTGTTTTTGCTTAGTTTTTATTTAGCTTTTTATGTTGTGGGCCAGCAAAAATAAAGCAAAATACAACAAAATAAATTAATTAAATAGAGTTAAATAATAAAATGGAGAACTTATCGAAACTGTTCAGGTGTTTCCTTGCCTGATTTAAAATCCAACAATAACTAAAGTACCTACTCATTGTCATTCGACGTTATGTTAATACCAGTTAAAGACGGCCACGTATAACGTACGACGGATTCTATGTGTCTCTGGCCCTTATATATTTATTTTTTTTTTTTTTTTCAAAAAAACTATTTCATCTTTCTTGAAAGTTTTCAACGGTAACACTACAATTCACAAAATCAGAAACAAAAAGAAAGCAACAACAACAACACCATAAAGAAAAACAACACCAAAGAAATTTAAATTTTTACTCAAAGCAAATATATTCTCTTAATGCAAAACCTAACTTTATAAATCTCAAGGCACATTTGCCTTGATTTATCTCTTCTTAGGTTATATATAGTTGTCCTTTGTACTCTAAAGCAAAATGTGGTTGAATTGAAGGCAAAATTTTTTTTTTGTAGTGCACTTGCTTTTTTGTTTACAATAAAAGCAAACAAATGAAAACAAACTCTTATTACACAAAGGAAATCCTCCCTCTCATTTTCTTTGTGTAATAAGAGTTAAAGCAAAAGAGTAAACATGTTAAAATAACCTTCAATTTTTTTTTTCTTTCTTTAATTGTACAATTATAAGCAGGCATTAGAAAAAAGAAATATGTAGTAAAATCATATAAAAATTTACCTTTTTCTTAGAGAAATATTAACACAAACACCTTAAAAATTGTATACTTAATAAAAAATTATTTTATGTATTAAAAATAACACAGCTTTTAGAGCATAAAGATTTGTTTGATTATTAAATTCACACTTTTATTTTATACTTCTTTTATTCTTTTTCCCATTCCATTTTATACCTATTTTCTTCTTTCTTTTTTGTTTTGTTGCTTTTTCATTTTTTTTTTACATTAAATAACCTTTACTTTAACAGAAAAAAAAACTATAGCAAATTTTTTGTATACTTGTAAAAAAAGTTGTACAACTCAGCTTATTTTTGTAGTACATACATATATACTTTTCAGACTTTTTCTTTTGCATATTTTTTCTTAATATTAAATTTATTTTATAATAATTTTTAGCCAAAAACAATATTTTATGTACTATTTTGTTCTCATTTTAAGCAGGCAAAAAAAATTTTAAATGTATTAATATTTTAAACTGCTCTCTTTCAGGTTTTTCTTATTGCTTTACACACACACACACATATCTATAGAAATATATTTTACTTGAACGTAAAACAATAAAAAATTCATTCACCGTTATTCCGTTACCACACAACCACTGACAACGACGTCTAAAATCATACTAAAATCAACAAAATAACTCTTAGTTTTATTTATTTATTTAAGAGAAGACTTAGGGAATTGTAAAGTTATTTATTATACATTAATTTATAAGAGAGTTTGAAAGGTGTGGGGATCAGTGATGGGATTTCGTTATTAATTATTATACATACCTAATAAGAAAAATGTACCATCTTTTTTAAATAGTTTTGACCAAGGCATATTTAATGTTTGACATTAATTGTGGAACAAGATTAACGTGAGTACCTGTCTAGTTGGCCTAATCTCACGGTGGTCTTACCACCGAGTGAAATGTAAGCGTAGACGAGGGCCCCTATTGAGTAGTATAACAACACTTTACGACTGCCACCAATCGCAATTTGTGTGTGATACAGTCACAATGACTAGCAATTTATATAATATGGCAAGCCTTATACCAGGCAAGCCTAGATCCATATTATAGCCTCTTGCTTAGGGGTTTGGAGACTATCCAAATTGCGTCTGTTGAGAGTGCAACAGCACACTTGATCGACCGTGCACGATACCTACATAAATCGATCTTAAACCACAACCACCACGTGTACCCCCGAAGGGGACCTCACCAACAAACGGTCACAGAGAGGATAGGCTCTCTGTGGGGCTACCGATTCCCGTGGTACCAGTCCTTTGGGCACTGGTCAGGCCTCGAAGTGAACTCGTATGTTTTAACACACAGACCTTTTCTTCCAGATTTAGGTTCTAGGAACCCTAGCGTATGGTGCCCCTATTTTCCCCAAGTGAACCGCGTCAAGGCATTTGAGAATGTACTGCAATGAAAATTGGAACCCCGGGGGGTTTTTGACATTAATCAGGTATTTTAAGAGAGAATAAAACAGATATTACTGTCAAAATCCATGTTCAAAAAATGTTTTGCTGAAATTTCCTCTCCCTTACGCTATCACCTTCTTAAATATGCCTTGGTTTTGACAAAGGGGTATTATACTGAAGCTGCTCAATGTTTTAAAAAAATGTTTATTCAAAATTTATAATATTTTAAAAACACAATTTATAAATTACTAATAGTACATTTACACTTGAGCGAAATCTAGTACTTAGGAGATTTCGAGCAAATTATAGTTGTTTTTACTAGATCTCCCATACAAATTAAAATCTACTTTGTCACTAGATTTGACGATGAATCTACTCAATATCTAGTAGTACTTAATGATGCAACTATGGTTTGGCCCAAATTGTACTGAAAATTTTTACGCTTTACAAGAAAAAATTACATTTTAGTTCAAAAATAAAATAAACAAAACTTAATATTTCTAAAATTCTACAAAATTTTAAATAAATAAATAAATAATAAGAAAATAGAATTTATAAATGAGATCAAAAATATAAATAAAGTGCGAAGTGAAAAAAGGTAAATCATTGTAATCTTGATATCGAAATCTTGCTAGTGTCCAACAAATTCAGTGTAAACGATGTAGATTTTGAAAAATATTTCAATTCAAATCTACTAGATTTCGCTGTTATGTAAATGCACTATAAAGAAGAATAGAAAAGTTGTTTTTTTTAGAAAAGTTGTTTTTTCAAAATAGAGAATACCGACTAGTGTCGTTAACGCCAACGGTAATGCCAAAAATTTCAAACTACACCGAAAACGGGAATAGGGCCGATTACATTAATATTATACTTCCTCGGGGTGGTGTTTTCAGATCTGAAGTCAGATTGTTTGTATCAGCTTTAGTTTTTGAGATATAATATGACATTTCCATAAAATTATATACCCGAGGTACCCAACTTTGGGGGCTTACCCAGAAACCCCCTTTACCCTGGTTGGCCGACCATTCGCAGCTTGACTCAGAAATACCTCTCCTTTGCCTCTGTGAAATTTCATTAAAATATCTTCACTGGTTCATGAATAAATCATAAATCGTTTTCAAACCACTGTGCATCAGTTCAATATGCTTGGCATAATTTTCATCCTTTTTGTTGCCTAGAAAATTTTGTGCAGTTCAAACGCATTCATTCCAGGCATTTTTTTCGATACCAGTTATGTAACTATTAAAATTTTCAGCCTTTATCAACCTTCTTATTTCTGGACCATCAATAATTTAGGCTTCAAGTTACTCTGTACTCAAATTATAAAACTTTTTAGAGATGTAATTAAAACAATCAAGATCCTTAATCAGAGCTATGACAAATTTTTTCATTAGCCCTGGTTTGATGTGTAAAGTTGACAGTATTATGCGATCCCTTGGCGCAAGGGGTTCGTTTATTACCGAAAGCTTAAATGTGATTAGTATAACGATATGTCTAATAGATGTATTTCAAAAGCTAAAGCTGCTAAAGAAAAAACGAAGGCAAATTTGAAATCAGCGCCCTGAAATTAACAAACAACAGGCATAAAACTCCCCACGCAACAAAACAAAAGATTAATTTTGTTTCCTTTTGTTATTTATTTATTGTATCTTCAAATTGTATGAACTAACAATAAGTGCTCAAATCTTAAAAGTTAAAGCAAAAAAATTAAATTTAAATACCTTTAGATCTTTGTTGATGTTCGAGTTTTTAATACACCAGGGTGCGGGTGTAATTATTCCTAAAATCTAATTTTGGCGCCTTTGAATTTTTTCTAAATTTGAAGTTGAGGCAGTACCCCATAACTGAGAGCCATAGCACCATATTCGTTGAAGGATTGAATTATAAAGTAGAAGTTTGCAATCTAAACTTAGGGTAGAGTTTTTGCCAATGACCCAATGTATTTCCACAGCTTTTAGCTTCCTTAGGGTAAATTTTGCTTCTATGTGACTTTTCCAGGTTAAGCGTCTATCGAGATGTATGCCGAGGTATTTGACCTCTAGGTTTTGGGTTATGGTCTGGTTATTAGTTTTTATAGGTAAGTGCATTTTTAATTTTTATTCTCCATTTTTTTTTTTAACCAAAATTCCAAATAAGAAATGTGGTAGAAATATTTACAGTATTTCGAAGCTACTTGTTGGCTTTCGTGAATGAATCTTTGAAGGATTATTTCTTTTTTGTATTCTGTACAAAAATTGGTTAATGTCAGAGGTACAAAACCAAAGCGCCATTGTATGATATCCTTAGCTTTATCATTTTGGATAAATGATATCCAAAATCAGCAAGGTAAAATTTAAAATGTGTTTATTGGTTCTCCTTCAGTGAAAATTTAAATTTAATGGTGCTCCTTTGGCGAAAAATTGAGTTTAAAAATGGTGCTCCACTAATGTCCGACTGATTGAAATTAAAATTACCAGTTTATACACAATAATCGAAACGATTGCATATGGCTGATTAAAGCAACCACCAATAACAGTACCGCACTACAGCTATTCGAGGAAGCCAATCAGCCAGTGTAAGAGTGAGACGCAAGCCACTGAAAGGTCTGATTGACTTCAACCAAGAGCTACTTTACGACTCTTTGAAAGATTATAAAATGGGCAGTTAAAGAAAAAAAAAACATTAACCAGGTATGCACTCTGGGATATTAAGGAAGAACAAAGAGGTAATAGCCTTTTGCAGTGGTGTGATGACATTGCTAAAACAACTCAAAAAGATATGCAGAGGTAATCCTTCAAAGCATATGATTTAAAATATTATCGTTTGAGAGCCACGATAGACTGATTGATAAAGTGCGCTAGTCTATCAGTATGTGGGTTCGATTCTCTCCAAAGGCTCTGGGTGTTCTCTACAGAAAAGCAGAAAGCTTCGCATGTAGTGTCTTAAAAATATAATAACAATTTGAATTAAAAATAAATATGTTTTGTTGTTAATCAACTGATATAAAATGGCTTTTGTTAATATTTTATCAAACGTTTTGCATTTGGAAATAGAAAAGTAATAATGAATCAACGACTAAATTATATTTTTTTAAATCGTCAAACGATAAAACGCCAAATCTGGCAACCAAGCACTCGACAAACCATTGCACAAAGCAAAACAAACAAGAATTACACTGTGAAAATAAAGCAGACCAAACAGCTGATAATTTAATATAAATTATTTCATTCTCAATTAAATACTAGAACAACAAACAACGCTAGTTAATTAAGTGCTGTGGTTACTAAAGTATTGCTTTTTTATTGTTGTTTTGTTATTTGTTTTTTTGCGTTAAATAAAATTGTAAGTTGTTAATGCAAATAAAAGCGAACAAATCAAAGAATAAACACAAAATAATAGATAAGACATGTGAAAATACTTTTTAAAATCTTCAAGTTAATAAAAAAAAAAACATTAATTTAAGTTATTAAAAAACCAACAACTACACAGAGGTGAAAATATTTTATGTAGACAGTAGAAGTAAAAACCAATTAAAGTAAAACAACAAATTACACTACAAACCTCAAGCAAATCTTCTCTACACTTAGAATTTGTTAATTAAAAAGCTGAAGCAAAGGAAAAGTTATACATAAAAGTAAATTTGGGTAAATATTTAAACAAATCTTTTCTAAAACTATTTATTTAATATATTTTCATTTAATATTTTAGAAAGTTTAAGTTTCTTATAGGTATCTTGCCTTCTGTGCTATTGTTGTGTGTGTTGTTTAAATTCAATTGAATTGTTTTGGTTTTTTGACCATCATCACCACCACCTCCACCGTTACCAATATGACCAATATGCGACCACCCAACAAATCGACTTTATTAAAAGTCGTTATTTTGGGCGATGGCGGCGTCGGGAAATCATGTCTTATGAATCGTTTTGTCTCCAATCGTTATGATGAAAATAATTTCCATACCATCGGTGTGGAGTTCATGAACAAAGACATAGAAGTGGATGGTGAAAAGTATACATTGCAGGTAAGTCTAAAAACTTATTGTTAACAAAATTGAGCAATATTTGTTCGAGCAATCCACACCAAAGACCCTTACGTTTTTAGTGCCGCCTTAAACTATGCTGCATATCAGTTTATCTATTTACTTCATATAAAATATGGTTTATGTATTTACTTTGCTACTAAAATAACTGCGTACTTTCATTGCTTTTCATCCACTATCTCTTGGAAATAAAATATTTTTGCGAAGAAAAAAGTATCCTATATTGAAATCAGAATACTAAGATACCTCTCACAAAATTTTGCTAAAATCCATCCAGTAGTTTTTATGAGATGAGGACGAAAAAGAAAAGCAGGCAGACAGACGAAAATGACTTACTATTTTATTATATGTATAGACGACAGCTACATCAAAACTCTGACTAAATAAAACCTCTTTATTGTTAACTAGCTGTGCCCGCCACGTCGTGGACGTCCGTATACGTATTTACTTTATATAATGGTACCCATCCCTGGATAAAGTTATAAAATGTATATAAAATTCTAAAGCATAGTTTACGGACAGGAATGAGTTTCTATTTTATTATATGTATACATGAATATATATGTAATTCCTTGAATTTGTGAATAAAATATTTTTCAGCTCCCATTTTTTATTGTCGCTTACAAAACTTGGCTATAGCCACAACGGTGGTCGTATAGCCATGTAGTTATGATGTCATAAAATTAATCGCCTTCATATACATAAATACATGTATTTTAGTTTTGACAGATTGTAGTCGGTAGCCTGCTGTTGTCTATGTGTTTAATGCATAAGCCTTTTCAACGGGGCTTAACAGAATACGACCAGAGTAAGCAAAAAAATGAACTGGACTTGTTTCCAATAAAATATGAAAATATATGCTAATATACATACATATGTATATTGATCCTTAATTGTACATAGCATAAAATACATGGAGGTCCAAATCTCATTCTAGCTGTTATGACTTCACTTCACAAATACGGATGCCATGTTAATTGAACACACATGGGAGATTTTAATAAATGCACCTCAAAACACAATGACGTTGCATTTTTTTAACGACTACACACATAGAAACTTTAGGTTTTAATTATTTTTTGCTAACAATTTTATCAAACTCACTTGAGTTTTATAAATTTTCAAATAAAATATTTTATTTTGTTGACATTTGATATTAAGTTAATTGAATTTGTTTCGCCAGTAAATGAAATATTGTTGTCATACCCGTGAAGACCTTCGCCACTGTTTCCTTCGCCAGTTTAAAAAACCATGAAATGGCTTGCACTTTTATACTTTTTGTAAGTTTCTAAGCATTTTACGAACGTATTTAATACTGTAAATATATATTTTTTAATAAACGTACAATTTTACTATAGACGGAGTTTAGAGGATGATTTAAAAACATATGTTTTTTGTTAAGGGTAGAAAATCTAAAAACAAATCGTATCTTTTTGCTCTACCCTGAACAAACTCTATTATATTTGTTTATTATAATCATCTTGTGCAATTATTATTATTTTCATATAAAACAGGTTATTATTTTTTTGCCCAAACAAAAAGTGTGGGCTGTTTTGTGCATTCCATCTCATTTACACAACTTTCGAATATTAATTAATTAATTCATGATTTAAAAATAAATTTAAGATTTCAATATTACAACAAAAAATCGAAATTAAGATTTCTCGAAAAATCTAAATTATTTTTTACTTTTCAAAATGAAAATTTAAAGACAAAGTTGGATTTAGCTACAAATCGAAAAATTACCTTAAAAATATCGAATTGTTTTTCGAAATTTCGGTTTAGAAAAAAAAGGACTTTTGATTTTATTAGGTAATTTTTTACTTTAGCATACGTAGTATAAGGTAAAGTATAGTAATCAAGAAAAAAATTGAGGTCGGGATATCGACGGATTTATACGTTTTAGGTCTCCTGAATCCATTTTGGCTATTTTCGCGATGATGCCCGTGGGTGTGTATGCCACTATTTTTGTGGAGTTTGTACAGGTCATACCGTATGATATAAAATATAAAATTAAAATTTTAGGTTAAATTTAAATTTTTTTTTTTATTTTGATTTTTTTGTTTGAATTTCGACTTTTTAGGACAAGAGAAATTTTAACAAAAAATCGAAATTGCATTAAAAAATCTAAATTTCACATAATACCTTTATTTAATGAATAAGCAGCCCTTAACAACAAAAAAAGAGATTATACCTTCAAAACTTTAAAGATAAAAGCAATGAAAAAATTAGTCAAGTGCGAGTTAGACTCACACACGTAGGGTTTCGTACTATGTTTAGTACAACTTTTAAATTCAAGTTGTTAATTTTTTCATGTCTTATGAGTCTCACTTTAATCTATTATGGTTAAAAAATTAGTCAATGTTTATGCAAATCACGTCACTGTCGGCACACCCTTTAATTTTTACTATTTGTTATAGTGACCATTTTAATTGGTTGCCTCCTATAGCTCAAGAAATAAAGACATAAAGGCAAATAACACGTCACTTTAGGAACACCCTATAAGTTTTACAATTTGCTACTATAGCGGCTACAGTTACACACCTTCTGTGGAAATTTCAAGCATCTACCTATAATGGTTCAAAACTTAGGCCTTATACATGCAAATCACACCACTATCGGAACACCCTTTAATTTTAATTTTTATTTTTTTATAGTTGGTTATATTGTGAACTAAGTTTTAATTACTGTTTGTAAATTTCAAGTATATCTTACCTACAGTTCACTAAATAGGCACATATTCGTGAATAACACCTCTCTATAGGAACACAATATAAGTTTTAGTATTTGTTGCTATAGCGGCAACAGCTATACTTCATCTGTGAAAATTTCAAGAGTCTACCTATTACGGTTCCAGAGATAAAAGGCGCTGACAGACGGACAGACGGACAGACATTGTAGCGAAAACAATAGGGAGGGTTTCGTTTTTACACTTTGTGTACGAAACCCTAAAAATAGGAGAAAAATAATAAGAAATATATAACAATTTTCATGTCTAGTTTTTTATTAGCAAGTCAGTATCCAAATAATTTTTACTAATTTTTGAAATATTCCTAACACTTCATAAGAAAAGAAACAATTTTTCTGAAAAAAATTGTTTTCAATAAAATTGAAACAAAAATTAATTTTTTTTTAAATATATTTATTTAACATTAATTAATTTATTTATTATATTAAAGAGTTGGTGTACCTGTTATTATAGTCAAGGGTGTAAACTTTACATAATTCTTAAAATTCAAACATTTTGTGGAAATTTCTATAGACTATTGTTAGAAGGTTGTTATTTACCCGCCTTTTTGTTGCCTGCATTCACTTGCAATGTAATAATTTAATTAATTAACAAACAAAAAAACCTGTCTTAATTATATGATTAATACATATTTTCTAACTACTGTCATAGTCAAGAGTCGCTAATATTAGATAAGGAAAAACAATTTTTATTATTTAATAAAATTTGATAAAACATTTTTTTTTCATTTAAAATCGTAAAAAGCTATGAGTTGTTAAACAACACGTGCGTGCGGAGATTAAAAATACTATTTTTTAAGTTTATCTAAATATAACCTGGTGTAGACCAATCAGTACTAGAGAATATAGAAAAAGTTTTCAATCTTCACAGCATCGTAATTGGGTTATAGATTAAAGGGTGAATTTGGTTAAATTTGAAGAGTCTATATAGTCCACCACTCATAATTAAAATTGGAAAAATCTGATTTTTTCCTCATTCAATAGTTTAGTATTATTTATATAAATAATTCATTAACAAAGGCTATTGATATTGTTTCTAGGTATTTAAAATCGCTACTACAATTTATAGTAAAACTGGAAAACCATTTTTAAAAATGTTCATAAGCTGAAATTACAACTAAATTAAGTAAAACTGGAAGTAAAATCTACACAAAAACAAATGCTCAAACGAAATTAAAAATTAAAAAAAAATAAAAAAATTCAATACTGCTCTTCCTCAACGAATCAAATAAATAGTCATAAAACAAATAGTTGTTAGACAATAAGACCTCATTGTTGTTAAACACAAATAATTTAATTATTTAAACGTCACTGGTTTCAATTGCACTTTTTGTTTTTATTCTCTATTTTCTAGATTTTGTGATAAGTTTTATCGGTTTAGATTAACATTAATCAGATGTTGTTTTTATTTGCTGTGATTTTTTTAATTTGCGTCAATTTTTACATTTGTCAACCAAAATTGGGTTGACAGTCTGACAATATTTTTTATGGTAAAATACCATGTGCTTTGGCTTTGTGCATATCAAACAATAGTTAATGGGTGTTTAAATTATTATGACAAAGTAGAAATATAATTTATTAATGCTAAACAAGCTATAACTATATAGTCAGCTTAAAAGAGCTTTTATGAGAAATATTTAGAGCTAAATATTTTAATAAATACAGTACAGTAGTACAGAAGTATTTACAATTCTCTAATCAAAGTTAATTCCGAATAGCTTTAACAGCTTGTTTAGTTAATAAATAATTCTTGCAAAAAAAAACCGACTTCAAAACAGATAGAAGGGCACCAATTCTAAACTAAAAATGTAAGAAGTAATCTGTAAAAATTAGATTTAAACCTAATAAAAGATGCCCCAAAATTAGAGGGATGTCTATTTAAATGTCAAGCCTCTCCCTATTACTGTTCAAAAGTTAAGCTATTTTCACCAGCATCCGTCTTTTATGGGGACACCATTCAAGCCTCTGTCTATAAAGGTTTCAAAGATAGGGGCACACAGATCAAATAAGATAACCTATTCGGACACCCTTTAATTTACAATATTAAAGTAAAGACCTGTTGTTATAGAGGACTTGGCCACAAAGATTCTTTGTAAATTTCAACTATCTGTCTATAACTGTTAAAAAGTTTAAACATATATATCAAATTACATGAACTATTGGGACATCCTTTACATTATAATTCCAAATATTTATACTTGTTATCATACCAGAGAAAGTAGTGGACATTCTGCCTAATTTTTAAGTGTTTGTGTTTAACGGTAGGGACACCCTTTAATTTCTAAATTCAAATTGTATACTTGCTATAGTTGACTTTGCAATAAAGGTTCCTTGTAAATTTCAGCTGTCTGTCACTAAAAGTTTGGCCACATACATAGAATTACATTAACTATTGGGACACCCTTTTAGTTCCAAATTCAAATTTTATACTTTTTGTTATAGCTGACTTAGCACTACAGGTTCTTTGTAAATTTCAGCGGTCTGTGTACAACTGTTCAAAAGTATGGCCATATACATAAAATTAAATGAACTATTGGAGCACCCTTTAATTTAAAATTTTGAATATTTATACATTTTGTTATAACGGTCATAGTAATTGACATTCTGTCAAATTTTCAAGGTTTAGTCTATAACGATTCAAAAGATAGACCCAAATAGGTCATATTATGTCACCTATGGGGACACCCTTTAAATTTTAAATTTATTTTTTTATTAATTTCTGCTGTTGGGAGCTATAGCGGCACGCAATTTTTCAAAATTTTAATTTGGTGCCCTTTATGGTTCTTCATATACGTAAAAAACATGTATGTTGTATGGGGACAGCCTTTAATTTTTAATATAATGAACTTTTTTTTAAAATAGGACCAACCTGAAAGCATAACCTTTCAAATAAAAAAAAATTAAAATCGGTTCAGAAATGGCTGAGTTCTGCGGTTACATACATAAAAAAACCAACATTCAGACGAATAGATAACCTCCTTCTTTTTTGAAGTCGGCTAAAAAGTACATTTCACTAACCCGTTATAAGAATGTTAAGTTAATATGTTTTTTTTTTTTTTTTTGCCTTATAGCCATTTCAATTATTTCCATTTATTTGTGCAATTACTATATAAAAAATATCTAAATAAAAATTAACATTAACAAAGGAAATTTCAGAATCTTTTCAGTTTTGATTTTTTTTTTTTAATAAATAAAAGTATATTTTTTATTGTTAATGAATTTTAATTTTCGTTAGGTTTGCGATATTTTTTGGAAAATAGCATATTATGATTTATGGCTTTTTAAAAACAATTTCTCTTTTTTTGGTAATTTCGAATTTTAATTAATTGTTGATTTTAAAATAATTTTTGTTTTATATTTTGTGTTTTTATCTAAAATTTCGATTAATATTAAATTTAGATTTTTCGGTGAAATTTTGGTTTTTAGTTTCTTTTTTGAGAAATTTATTTAATACTAGCTGTGCCCGCCACTTTGTCAGCGTCCTTCAACATTTTGTTCGATTGTGCTTTAAAAGCAATCCACACCAAAGACCTTTACGTTTTTAGTTTTTTTACTTTACCATACGTAGTATGTATAAGGTAAAGTATAGTAATCATGAAAAAAATTGAGGTCGGGATTTCGACGGATTTATACGTTTTGAGGTCCCCTGAATCCATTTTGGCTATTTTCGCGATGATGTCTGTGGGTGTGTATGCCACAATTTTTGTGGAGTTTTGTGGAGTTTTGATCATACCGTTTGACATATCAAAATGAAATTTAGTATGTGCCTTTGGTATATGAAGATGAAGAGCTGTATAGTTTTTGGGCATAATCGGGAGGGGGCAAGAGGTAGTTTCCTTACCTCCAAATTTTGTGAACGCTCTACAGGTCATACCGTACGACTTATTAAAACGAAATTTGGTATGTACCTTTGGGTTATGCAGATGAAGAGCTGTATATATTTTAGGCATAATCGGCATACTCCGAAATTTTGTAAACGCTCTACAGGTCATACCGTATGACATATCAAAATGAAATTCAGTATGTGCCTTTGGTTAATAGAGATAAAGAGCTGTATAAATTTGGCCATAATCGGGAAGGGGCAAGGGGTAGTTTACCTAACACCCCAAACCGATAATAATTAATTTTTCGATTCGAATATACTTTGAACTTTTATTCTTTATGAAATATATCCATAAAAATATCTGTTTCCATTTGGTATGGTAAAGTTGAGTGTAGGCCACTTTAGTTTTATTTTTAAAGAGGAGTAAAACTCCGGCAATTAATGCCTATATTAACTGTTTTACTTCCTTTAGAAAGGGATAGTAGTAGATAAGCCAGATGGTTAGTGCGATAGTAAAGATTCGCAAGCGCTTCTGGCGTTCTTTAGGCGAATTAGTTTGAAGCTAGTATAGCCAATTTATAATTATTTTACTTCGCCGGCGATTTAGTGCTATGCGGTAATACCGCATAGTTAGTTCCGCCTTAAGATATGCTACGTATTAGTTTATGTATTTTTTTACTTAATAAAAAGTAAAGTATTCATATCCGGTTAGTTAAACTGCGTACTTTCACTGCTTTTTCTCCACTTTCTAAGATATTTTTGCGGAAAATGTGCATTCCGCTCGTGCTGGTGTCTAAAAATTAAATTTTCCCAATTTTTCTTTAATATTATCACCTAATTTGTAATTTAATTAATTCTTTCTTAGAGAGAATAAAAACGAACTTAAGCTTGATTATAAATTTCATTGTATGTAATACATAAACAGTTCGACTAATAATAATTAAAATTTTCAAAAAATTAAAAATCGCAAAGCACCGCGCAATCTTGTTTACTCAACAAAGTTTGGTTTGATACTAGATTAGTGTTAACTAAAGCGAATGTTGGAAGTAAAACAAATAAACAAAAAGTAACTTTCATTGCTAACCGAAGGTTCGCTGAAGGAACAACAATATATAGGTGGTAAATATTAAAAGTAAAAATATTCAACAAGAGGGAAGCTTAAGGTAGTGGTAGACTTCGTTCTCACCAACTGACGATTGATAATTGAATACAAGTTTTCTCGTATTCCTTTATCTGGGTTTGGTTGGTTAAATAGATGATGCTTACAACTAAAACACTACTTTAAGTAGATTAGATACAAGAGTGCTGATGACGGACGTGGCTCTCTAGATGTATAGATATAGATGTATATATAGATTAAGAATATTTAAATTACTAGTCGAACAATTTTATTAACACAAATAAATGTTTAAAGTCAGGCTTAAGTTCGTTTTAATTCTTTCTAAATTAATAAAATAAAAATATTCTTTTTACTTAGAAAGAATTAAAAAGAACTTAAGACTTATTTCAAAAACTAATTTGTATGAAATTTATTTAATTCATTCCGTTTTTTATTTATTTTTTTTTTTTTTTTTTTGTGAAACTAACTTTTTGGAAAAATTTTGATTTTTTGTTAAAAGATGTTTGCAGTTTTCGGATTAAGATTTTTTAGTGAATATTTTTTTTTTTTTAATTTAAAATTATCCCGAATTTTTGATTTAGTAAATATTTCGTTTTTTGGTGAAACTTGGAGATTTTGTGAATTTTAGATTTAATAATTAAATTTCGATTTTGTTTTTGGTGATATTTGGTAAATTTTTGTTTGTTTTAGAGAAATTAAGTTTAATTAGTGAATTTTCAATTTCTTTTGCAAAACTTTTTTACTCCTCGTGAAATTTTAATTTTTATTGTGATTCATTTATTGGTGTAGTTTTCGACTTCTAGTTAAACTTCAAATTGATCAATTGTTGACGAATATATGATTTATTGGTAAAATTTCCTTTTTTGGGTAAAATTTCGACTTTTAATGGATTTTAGTGAAAAATATAAAATTCTGTTTGATCGAATTTTATATTCTTCACTAAAATCCAGAATTTGAATTTTATCTAAAATTAAAATTTTGTAGGAAAATTTTTTGTTCAAAATTTTATATTTTCAGTAGAATTCAAATTATTTTCTAAAAATCAGTTATTATTATCTAAAATGAAAAATTTTTATTTGATTTTGGTTAAATTTTGGTTTTTTTTTTGTAAAACTTCGAATTTTCGAATTTTTTGGTGATTTTTCCATTTTTAGTGTGTGCAACTTTTCGACTTTTTGTGAAAAACCGATTTTTCGTCTTTAGTGAATATTAATTATTGTGTTTACACATTTTTTTTAATTTCGTTTTTTTTCGAAATTTGGAATTTTTGCAAAAAATTAAAATTGCGATAAACATTTTAAATTTTATAAAAAGTCAGTGAACTTTCACCGAAAAACGTAAAATTCATATAAAACAAATTAAGATTGATTTGTTTTTGGTTAAATTTGGGCTTTTTTGTGAAACTTCGATAATTTTATGAATTTTTGACTACATATTTTTTGGTGAATTTTCACTTTTTTAATGTGACGTTTTGGGTTTTTTTTAAATCAGATTTGAAAAACATATTTTTCATTTTTGGTGAATTACAGCTTTTAGTAATTTTTTAAAATTTTTTTTTTTTTTGTATAACTCGAATTTTTTGTTGAAATTTCGATATTTTTAAATACTTAAATTTAGATATTTCTATCAAATTCCGTTATTTTTTCGGAAATTTATTTTTACTTTTTGTGAAAATTCAGTCTTTTGCGAGAATTTTTTTTTGTTTGTAAACAACGATTTGTTTTTTAAAGTTTTGACTTTTACGAAATTTATATTTGTTATATAATTTCGATTTTGATAGAACCTGTTTTGCGTTTTTGGTTTTTTATGTAAATTTTCGGTTCTTCGGTAAATTTTCAGCATTCTTCGCATCTATCGACTTTCTAAGTCAACCATTCTAAGTTATTAGAATACGAGAAAATTGTATTCAATCATCAGTTGATGAGTATTTTATTTTTTGCAAAATGGTGATTTTTTTAATTTCGCTTTTTGTTTTGCGTTATGAAATGTCGATTTTATGGTCAAATCTAGGTTTGTTTAATTTTTTTTGTTTTATGAAACGGACTTTTAGTAAATTTTATATTTTTGTTCTTTAGGTCAAATTTCGTATTCTTGGTATATGTATATGTAGATTTTTTAGTGAAATTTCGATTATGATATTTTTAGTTTTTATTTGTAAAATTTATTGACACAATTAAGGTGACCTTTTATTAAATCTATTACTTTTGCCATAAAACCCAGAATTATCTTTTATGGTCGGTCCATGAGTTGTATTACATTTTTTTTGTAAAACACTTCTTCATGGATTCAACGGGATGGAATGAATGTTTAGTATTAATGTAAACTATTTTGCTTAAATTTTGTTTCTGCTTATTTACTTTGTATCCTTTAGATTTGGGACACTGCTGGTCAGGAACGTTTTCGAGCTTTACGTACTCCCTTCTATAGAGGCTCTGATGTGTGTTTACTCTGCTATGCCATCGATGATTATGACAGCTTTCGTGGTCTTAAACAGTGGCGCGAAGAATTTCTACATTATGCTGATGTCAAAGTTGACAAATTTCCTTTTATAGTGGTGGGCAACAAAGTAAGTATTTTATGTTTGGAATTAATTAAACTTTAAGAGATTTTCATATCGTGTCTTTAAATCTCAGAACGATTTAGCACAACAATGCCGCCAAGTGGCCACAGAGGAGTTAAAACAATGGTGTGATAGCTTTCAAATACGCAGTCACATTGAAACTTCTTCAAAAACGGCTACAAATGTTAATGATGCTTTTATACTGGCCGTAAGGCAATGGAAACATATGGAACGTATAGCAGAAATTGAATTAAAACAAAATGATACGATTGATTTGACCAGAACAATACGTTTAGCACAAAATCGTTTCTGTTGTACGGGGGGTGGTGGCGGTGGTGGAGCATCCTCAACGACTGTTGGTGCAAGTTTTGAGTCTGAAGATGAGTCCATGCACACACCATCACCCAGACGATTTGGTAAACGTTCAACGAAACCCCAAGAGACACATTATCAACTTTAAAACTGCAAGTTTAAGGAGATTTTTTTTTTTTTTTGTTTTACTAAGACTTACTTGAGAGAAGTCAGATCGTTTTAGAAAGAAAAAGCGTAGCTGGGATAGACCAGATTGCATAACTATAAAAGACCAATGGTTGTAATTACGAAAAAAGTTTTATATTTTTTAATATTCTATTATGTTGTATTTTAATTTAAACAACACTTTTTCGCCTTTTTCTACTGAGGAAATTGCACAAAGAATCTCTCATTTGTATGCTCACATTTTTTTAAACATTCCAATCATAAAGTACACATTCCATTCTTCCAAGTATGTTTTTACTGTTTTTCAAAAATAATTTTTTTATTCTCTATTTTACTCCGTTTAATAGAATCTTGTTTTTGAAATTCCCAGTGATTTATGTATTTTTTTAAAATAATATTTAAGTTAAAAATGCACCAAATATTTTAGCGTAAGTTTTTAAAACCACAACCCAGTGTCTATTTTACACAAGTTTTACAATCAAATTATTTGGCTTGTTAAACAATAATTTATTGTGCCTTTTCTTTAATACAAAAACCCAAAGAATTAAATTAATTTATTTTAAATTTAATTTAAAACTATATTTTTAAATTTTTTTTTAAGGAATATGTGTAAACCCAGCAAAAACTGTAATATTTTTCTATCTATCTCTAGAACACATTAACAGAACTCGAACTAGTTGTGAAATTTTTAGTTTTAAATTTGTTAACTACGAAGCTTCATTGTATTTAATCAGAAGCTAAAAAATAGCATTAAATTGAGGTTAGATAACCTAAAATCCGTATAAAGATCATAAACAGATCTAACTCAATGCCTGCTATACAATACGGCGGGTATGTTTGGAACTGTAACGCTAAAACCATTACTAGGGCAGATAATGTCTAAAAATATCAAATACACAGTACAAAACATAGATAATGCTGTGAAAAAGCATCAGCATCAAGCATTGTCTTCCTCACCTGACCGGCAAAATATAAGAACAATTCCATACTTTAGATTTCAACGACTCCAGGGGGGTTACTGCGTATTTCGATTCGAAAAGGAAATCATTCGAATTTGTATGACTTTAACATTGTGTTTCGAAAAAGATTTCTTTCGAATCGAAATACGCAGTAGCCTCCCAGTACAATTCCTTACATCCAACTTTCTAATATACATATATTTGGTCCTGAGAGATATTATGGTCAATCAAAACAGACACGTACCATGTATGATGTTTGACAGTGGCCTAAAGACCTGATTAAACGAATTTTCATTTCGTATTATGGCACGCATTCGCATATGGCGCTATTGTGAATTTCATTCTATTGCATTATTCACAATAATTCTCTCATCTGATTTGTTTGTAAATTGAGTAGAAGAATAGAACCTCAAGAGCTCTCTTCTGGACGAGAGAAAATTCAACACTTTAAGAAAGGAACTTTTTGCTCACGGTGGGTGCCTCGGTGGGCTAGTAGGTAGAGTGTTAGTCTATCTGTCCGGGGTCATGGGTTCGATTCCCACCAAAGACTACTCTACAAGTTGGCAGGAAGACCAAGAAGGATATAATCTGGGTGCCTACAAATGGTTAACTGCGTTAGTGACAGGTCACTGACTCTCAATTATTATCAGCCCAAGTTAAAAATCAAGGTACGACGATACTTGCACACTGTGCCTGGAAAAAGGCTATCATAAAAAGGCTTTGGACCACGGGGACTTCATTGCAATGTACCGTGACCGCTAATGTAACAGTGTTTTATGAATCACTATGAGCATATGGTTAACGTAATGAGGAATAACGTGCCTGGATATCTGAGAGATAGCGACGGAAGTCCTGTCCTGATCTTGGTAAAGTTTCCTATTGCTTGGATGACTAAGTAGTTGGCTTACTATGTTGTATGACCGGTAGTATCTTGGTATCCTCACGTAGTTGATTTACATGAATAAAGACATCATTGTACTTAAAAAAAGCGACCGCTTACCTTCTATGTTACTAGAATTGTTTTTTCTTGTCTTAAGAGGAATCAGCGAGAGTTTTTAGAACTTTATTGCGGGATTTCACCGTTTAGCTTGTGTAAGTGGCCTACGAGGTGAAGAGAAAAGGCTGTCAACGATTACTCCTAAGATTTTTGGATTAAACCGTAGGGGTCCGTATGCCCTCAACTGAAATGTTTAACTACGTCCTTACTTCCTTTGCTTAAGAGAGAGCCCGTTGACTTTAAAGGTGATATCTGCTGCAAGGCTATGATAGTGAGAGATACACTTGTGTATACGAAGATGCGTATACGGAACTATTGTGACTTCTTGGTATAGCAAAGTATTAAAATTCCTTTCAAATCCTGTGAAGCTTTCTAAACAGTTGTTATTGTTGTAACAGCTCTGCTGCTGTCGGAAGTTTATTCCTGACTAAAAAAACTTTCGGTTGGTACGCCTGTACAATCTTTGGCTGAGTGATACTCGAGTCGTTCCGGAGTGAAAATCCAATTGTCGTGGAAACGTATCTAAACAGTAGTTAGTCTCGGTTTATGTATACTCAGCTTCCTTGGACCCGTTACTTGTAAAGAAATCGAGAAATAGTAGATTTTATAAAGAAATTTATCCTTTTAATTCCATTGTTGATATATTTAATAGATCCCTTAGAACCGTCTTTCTAAGAATTCAAAGAGTTAGTAACCCAGAGCAGGCTGGAATTCAAGGCCTACCAGCTAATACAAAGGCAACCGACTTGGTTTCTAAAAGGTGCGTTGTTTATGTATATATGAGCAAATTTCTGTAATTTCATACTCGATAGAAAACTACATATAGTTGATTGAGAGATTATCAGTAAATGGGCTTTAATAAACGACCCCCAATATTTCAGAACAATCCACAACATTCTAAAATGTTTTGAATTATACCACAATGATGTGGGAGAATCACAGAGATGTTCTTAAAAGATAGTCTGGCTATTTCCGAACATTTCGGAATTTTCCGGAACGTTGTGGCATGCAGTCGAATGTTCAGGAAATTTTTTCCACTAAACTAAAATTTTGAATAGTCTAAATGTTTTGATGTTCTGAGTTCCTCAACAAGTGATTTTAGCAAAGATTCTAAAAATATTACAGGGCTATTTGCAAAAAAATATTACATAAATTATTTCATAATTTTAAACTAATTTTTAGCACAAAATTAAAAAAAATTCTAAGTATAATTTGCATCATATTAAATAGATTTTTAACAAAACATTCCAAATGTTAAGGTATTAAAAAATTAAAATTCACGTTATTTAAAAAAAAATTAGAGTCAAACTCTATTCACTTTTGACGAAAGTTTATATAATTTAGTGATAATTTGAAGCGTATTTTTTATATCAGTTTTGTATTGTAATATTAGGAATTTGTTTGCTTATAAATACTGCAAGTTAAAATTTAAAGGCAGCTTTTTATAATTAGTAAAACTTTAATATTTTTATCATATAACTAAACCATTAAAAAATCAAGTTTCCAACACTTCGCTAACTCGTTAGAAGTATACAAATTTAAATAATTTTTAAAACAATACTAAAGAAACTAAAAAAGAACAAATAATATGTATTTACTTAGATCATATTAAGGATTAGCTTTTAAGCGTATTTAAAAAGGATTCCAAATAAAGAAAACGAAAATGTATTAAAAAGTGAAAATAATGTTTTTTAAATCCACATCAATCGCATTGAATTCGAAATTTAATGTTTTAAGTGCGGTTTTCATTACTTGCCGAAAATTACTCATAGTTAAAGTAAGATTACTTTAGCCTGCCACACTATTATATAAAAGAGACGTTCCAACTCTGATCGAATGAAAAATATTTTTTCCAAGGCACATTCATCAGGTAACCCTCACTAAGAAGGGGAAATATTTAGGCGAAAATTTAAAATTTTTTTATATGGAGTTTGATAGGTCAACTTCCATTTAAGGGGAAAAATTGTAAGCTTAACTGTCAAAATCCATATAAAAAAATTGATTATTTTCGCCTTAATATTTCCCCTCAGTAGTGAGGCTACCTGATTAATATCCTTGATTTTTTTTTTTATATTATAAAAATATTATTAACGCGTACAGACCTGTCAAAAAGCCTGTCACACATATACACTTCTAATAAGCATTACCAAGCTTTTTGAGCACACATGCCATTTTTATAGATCGAACGACTGAGTCCGATAGTCAATCAAAGCCTTAACCTGTTAAATAAATTTTGAAGTTATTGTAACGTCACAGCAAACATAGATTACTTTTTAGCAAAGTTTACATTAAAACAAAGCTGTGTGCCCGTGCTTAATTGAAGCGGAGACAGCCCGTTTGAAATCAAACACAGTCATGGCTTGAAAGACATTCTTTTTTGTTTTTGGCTCTAAATGATTAGATTTAAATAAAATTAATTTGATGGCGTTGCTTTCAAGCAAACATATTGTTATCAGGTTATACCGCTAAATGAATGATTTTTTCTTTTCGCTTCCTCCAAGATCTATAGATCGTCCTATACCTAAGTATAGGAAATTAACATTCCAAAAAACTATTTGTTAAATAACTTAACTTGAGTTTTAAATGGTACTCCACCCATGAACGATTTTTAATTCAAATTTGTTTGGTGTTTGAGACCATTAATAACTGTATCCTAATACGTCTATTCGAGGCAGACCGATCAACCAATGATAGATTGACATGAAATTCACTTGAAGGCCGATAAATAAGGAAGGCCTGACTGTCCTTAAACTATAAAAAGCTCGCGTTGTTTATCTACCCTTAACAACTTTACGGATGTAAGAAATCTCATTGCTCGTAGCTTTTAACCGACTTCTAACAAAAGGTGGAATGTTATCAATTTGTCTGTATATGTGACCTCACACATAGAAAGGAACCTAAGGGTAAACAGATAAATTTTACCTCAAAACAAAACTTGTTTAACCCTTTAAAAAGGCTTTAAAATTTTCCAAAAATTTTATGGTTTTTTTTTCTGTCGAGTGCAGATAAATAACAAATTTTCAACACAAATTCGGCTACGGCGGGGTCCGGGACCACTCCCATTCTATATCCCAGTAAATTTTACGCCAATTTGTTAAAAAAAAGTAATGATACAGATTTTCCAGTTGGCAACACTGGGACCCCCGGGGGTTCCAATTGTCACTGCAATAATGCTTTGACGCGGTTCACTCGGGGAAAAGGGCACCAGGCGCTAGGGTTCCTAGAACGTAAATCTGGAAGAAAAGGTCTGTTGTTTTATTACACGGGTCCTCTTCGAGGCCCGACCAGTGCCCAAAGGACTGGTACCACGGGAATCGGTGGCCCCACATAGAGCCTATCCTCTCTGTGACCGGTTATTGGTGAGGTCCCTTCGGGGATACACGCGGTGGTTGTGGTTTAAGATTGATTCATGTAGATGTGGTGCAAGGTCGATCAAGTGTGCTGTTGCACTCTCAACAGACGGAGTTTGGATAGTCTCCAAACCCCTAAGCAAGAGGTTATAATGTGGATCTAGGCTTGCCTTGGAAAGGCTTGCCATATTATATAAATTGCTACTCATTGTGACTGTATACACACAAATTGCGATTGGTGGCAATCGTAAAGTGTTGTTATACTACACAACGGGGCGCTAGTCTACGTCTTTATTTCTCTCGGTGTTTGGAGAACCGTGGGATAAAGCCACCGTGGCAGGAGCCCACGTTAATCTTGAACACATCTGGCAACACTGGGAACGCGGCATGTAGAGGGCCAAACGAATATACATCTGATACGCGTTTAGTACTAGTTTGAACACGCTATAGTTGTTGCGCTGTCCGTAGTGAATTTTTTGGCGATAAAAAATTTTTAGTGCGTACAAAGAATTAGTTGTGCTTTCATCATCAATTTCGAACAACGTTGTGCTATCAAGTTCTGCTTCAGACTTGGACACAGTCCAACAGAAACATTTGGAAAACTGCGTCAGGCCTATGGATACAGTGTTTTTTCGAGAGGCCAGGTTTTATGGTGATTTAAGGCATTTTCAGATGGAAGGCATTAAATTGAAGACGAGTCTCTTCAAGAAACGATGAATATGTTGGCAGAATCCGCTATCTTGTGCGTTCAGATCGTCGTCTGACAGTCGAATGCTCGGTGAAGAGTTGAATTTGACTCACAGACTCAAATTTTGACCAATGAATTGGGTATGAGAAAAATTTGTGCAGAAATGATACCGAAAAATCTTTCACATGAGCAAATGGCGATTAAAAACATTCCTGTGTCTCCTAACCTTCCTTATTCACCCGACTTGAGTTCATGTGATTTTTTTTCGCAAAATTGAAAATTCATCTGAAAGGAAGTCGTTTTGGGATTGCGATGAATATTTAAACAGCCGTAACCGACTAACTCAAAGCTATTCCAGTGCTGTGAATTTGTAATTTATTTTCAATAAAATAATTAGAAAAAATCAGTCTCATTAGTTAACTTACACACCTTGTTTATAAGTTTGTTATTATGTTTGTAATATATTTATATATTTATTTCCGACCTCATAAAGGTATATATGTACATACATAAGTATATTCTGAATACTTATACGTAGGAAAGTCGATATAGCAAGTAATCCGTCAGTCCATGTTCGGGATGAAATCAATTTTGCCAAGGCACCAAAACAGATATAAAAAATTTAATCCCACCCATCTGTCAGGCATAGTTTCGAACATATTGCTATTGTAATTTAGCACCATTGGTCCATAAAGGACAGGGATATGGTTAAACATATACAAATACCAAAATCCTACCTGTTAAGATTAAACAATGTTATCGCATTTCCAACTAAAAATAGATTTTTTTACAAAACACCTGGAATATTCAAGGAGAATGAACAGTGCATTTCGCTGGCCTTATTTTAAGATATGTAAATATGTGTGTATGTGTTTTTTATTAAATGAATTAAACAGATTATTTTCGTTTTTTTAACACGCGTAAAAAAAGTATCAAATGATAAAGTTATCGGTTTATTAAGCAAGCCATAGACGATGCGACGAGTTGTACAACCAATTCTAGAAATCAGTTGTATGCGAGTTGTACACGAGTTGTAACGTTCATGAGCTGATTGTATGAAACTTGTCGATTGTACGAAAGATTAAAAAATTTTGATTTTTTGCCCAGTTGCACCAACACGTCGCAGTTAACATTGAATGCTAAGTATTATTTGCGGACGATGTCAATTATAGCATTCACGAGAATATTGAACGCCACCTGACTTTGAGAGAGCTGGGTTGTTAAATGAAATCGAATACTAAATTGTATCATTTGTTCCACATACAACTGATTCCTATACAACTCGTCGTATCGTCTATAGCTTGCTTTATAAATATTTGTTTTTTTTTCTCAGATTAATTCAATAATTTGTTTGCTTACATGCCCAACAAATATTTTTGTCAAGAAAATTCGAAAGAATTTATTCAAAACATTCTAGAAGAATTATTTAGCCAGAAAATACCCTTAAAAATTTACAGAATTCTTCTGTCTGATAAGTTTTATAAATTTTCTGAGACTCAAACGCTTAAACGAATTTCAGTACGTTGAGTGGCCTCCATCAGATGGAAATTCGACAACTTGTGCAGACTGTAAAAATGTTCATTGGGTTTTTTTCGTTTTACCCAAGAGATAACTTATTTCAATAATGACAATATAATGCTCCTGAGTACTGTGGAGAGTGGAAAGTTACCATACAAATCAGAGATGGAAAATTCAATATTATTGTGTTTTTTTTTTGCAAATATAATAATTTGTATACCCTTCACCACAGGTGGAAAGGATATACATATATAAGTTTGGGATTCCGTGTGTAATTTCTAAAATATTTATTTCCGACCCCATAAAGTATATACATATATTTTGTATCCTTATAAATAGAGAAGTTGATTAAGCGATGTCCATCTGTCCGTGTTGATGTTGAAATGTCATTAACAAAGGCACCAGACGAGGTACAGAAAATTTAAGCCCACCAATCTTCCAGGCATTGTTTCGTAATTTTTAGGATTACAATTCAGCAACATCAGACTATCTCATTGGAGAAAGCGGGGAAAAAACCACGCCCATCTATATTTTTTCAAGGTGTTTTAATATGAGCAAATTTTTTAAGGATTTTTTTGCTTTAGTCTGATCATTCTAAAGCAATATAGATTGGAAGGAAATTTACAATAAAATATAGGTATAATTATTATATAATTATATAAAAGTTTTTACTAAAAATTTTCAAAAAAAAAAAAAAAAAAAAAAATTAATAAAAGTTTTACTAGAAAATTTTTAGAAAATTTTTAATAAAAATTAAAAAAAAAATTATTACCAAAAAATTTAAAATAAAAACTTTACAAAATATTTAAATAAAAAAAATTTAAAAAAAAATTTACAAATAATTCAAAAAATTTTACAAAAAATCTTCAGAAAAAAAAGCAATAAAACATAGCATTACTATGGTGAAGGGTACATAAGATTCGGCATAACCGACTATAGCACTCTTACTTGCTTTTTATTAAAACTACTCAGAACAAGGCGAATCTATATAAGGAGGCATCACCACGACAACAAATACAACACCAAAAAAACACCCACCAAGGTGAATTTATATAAGGTGGCATCGCCGCGACAACAAATACAACAAAAAAAAACACCCACATGCATTTTGTTGTTGGTTACCTGTACGACAGACGCCAAAAGCACTAATTAAAATATCACATCCAACAACTAAACACACTTCTTCCTTACCTTTTCTGGTAGTATTTTGTATTTTTTTTAATATTGAAACATTTTTTTTTAAATAATTACAATCTTATTTCTCAAATTTTTCAAATTAAAAAAAATAAATAAATTTTTGACAGCTGCCATGCAAAAAAAAAGTAAAGCGAAAATAATTAACTTCGCCGAGCTGCCACCTAGTAAAATATATTCGTCTTGACACCCACATGCATTTTGTTGTTGGTGAAATGGACGGCAGGCGCCAAAAACTCTAATTAAAATATTACATTCAACAACTAAAAACACTTCTTTCTTACCTTTGCTGGTAGTATTTTGTATTTTTTAAATCTTGTAATATTTTTTAAAATAATTTAAAAAAAAATAAACGAATTTTTGACAGCTGCTATGCAGAGCAAAAAATAATTAACTTCGCCGTGCTGCCACCTAGTAAAATAGATTTCGCCTTGACTCAGAAAGTAATCTTGAAGTGTGAAAATAAATAATTCCAATTCGGTGAGTGTATTTTATTGGCTACAATGTTTACTATTCTCAATTGATTTATTAGCTGAAAAGGTTGACTTGATATAGGGATAGATAGATAAGACAGATGGTTGGAATAAAAGCTGCAATTGCACGTTATGTTTATTTTTAGAGCAGTGTTTCTGGTGTAAATTTAAAAAGGAGAATTTAATTATTTTACTTCGCTGGCTGTAGTGCTATACGGTAATACCGGGCGCTGTGATATATATACAAATCAGAATAATTGAAGTTGCCATGGCTTGCGATCGAACTTTTATGAGAGAACGCTAAACTAAGTTGGCTGGGTTTATTTATATTCCGTACTTCTTCAAAAATAACGTTGGCGAACCTTGAATTACACTAAATTTTTGTTAATTAATTTCTTTTGACCCAATTAAAACTATGTGGACAAAGGCGATATGTGGCGCTGAATATCTTATAGAGAACGGCACGATAAATGTATGGTTATTTCTTGTGGTGGCGACCACGCTAGACTTTTTCTTGTAGAGTTTTCTAAAGTCGTGGTTTTATGTTAATAAACCACAAAAGATGAAATCAATTCAATCAAAGTCTACATTTTCCAGGTCATCGCTCAAATTAGGGCGATCAGCGCGTCATTATCATTGAAAATTCAATTTTTACCGCAAAGCAAACGCCACGATAGAAGTATGGTTATTTCTTAAGGAGGCGACCACGCTAGACTTTTTCTTGTTATGTTTTCTAAAGTCGCTGGTGTATGTTATAACCGCAATCGATGAAATCAAATCGGTCAAATTCTACATTATACAGGCCATCGCTCAAATTATAGCGGAAAAATGCGCAGAATAAGTGAAAATTCAACATATTTCATGTCATTGTGCCAAATCCCGGTGGGGGACTTTTAAATGATGTCATTATTTATGCAAAATCCCCCCGGGGGTACCAATTTTTATTGCAGTACATTCTCAAATGCCTGCCGGACGCTAGGGTTCCTAGAATCTTAAACTGGAAGAAAAGAAGAGTTTGGATAGTCTCCTTGCCTTGGTTAAGGCTTGCCATATTATATAAATTGCTACTCATTGTGACTGTATCACACACAAATTGCGATTGGCGGCAACGTCATATCGTAAAGTGTTGTTATACTAGACAATGGTGGCGCTGTTCTACGCTTAAATTTCACTCGGTGGTAAGACCACCGTGGGATTAGGCCAACCGGCAGGTGCCCACGTTAATCTTGTTCCACATCTGTTTATGCAAAATAGTAACGTTGAGTTTACAAATAATAAAAGAACTTCTATAATATCACAGCTAGTTTTTTTAATTACATCACTGACCCTCCCCTTTTTCATAAAAATATCTATTGAAATGAAGACATTTATCATAATCTAGGACGTGTGTCGTTTTTAACTGTAAGGCATCAAAACGTTTCGCTTTATATAATATGGCGAAATGTCAGATAGTATTTCTCAAGGCATGTTTATCAGGCAACCTCACTGCGAAGGGGAAATACAAAGTCAAAATTTTTAATTTTTTTTATATGGAGTTTGACAGTTAAAGAGGAAAAATTGTAAATTTAACTGTCAAAATCCGTATAAAAAATTAAAAATTGTCGCCTTAATATTTCCTTTTCGTAGTGAGGCTACTGATAAATGTGCCTTGGTATTTCTATTTTTGAAATTTGTTATTACATAGCAGCAGAAATTCGAAGACGATGAAACTTGCTGACTGGGGCTGGAAAAAGCTGATATGGTAGCGTATATTGTGTTAATGTCCAATGCACTGGCTAGTATAAATATTAGGACCACGGAAAGAAACTTATTAAATGTGGATGCGATGAGGGATCTAAGCCTTCGACAAATGCTAGAAATTACTAGGGACTCTTTGACGATAAAGAAGGTGACGATAGTTAGGCTGGTGGTAGCAAATCGCTTACCTAGACTCATTGTGGACAGAAGGGGATCGAAAAGAATGCGGTCTGCTTCGATACTCCCCCTACATTTATATATAATATACAATACTATAATACTGTATTTTACAAAGAGGTAGAACTGAGAAAGTGGCAAAACAGCATTGCAGAGTTACAGAACAGGGAGGCTACTGCGTATTCGATTCGAAAAAAAACTTTAAAAAATTTTTTTTGTAAGTCATACAAATTCGAATGTTTTCCTTTTCGAATCAAAATACACAGTAACCCCCCAGTTCTAAAATTCTATTTCGGTTCGGAAATATTATTACATACATATGTATATAAAAAATGTCACATTTCCATGCCTGATACAAATATTTGTATTTTTATTTTCTTATATTTATGTATTTACTTATATTTATACGTCCTATATTGCAGAAACCAGTTGTAAATAATCTTTTGAAGATAGAGCATCTGGTCGGCCAAAAGTGCACAACAAAATATACAAATACATGTTCACATTTAAATAAAAGAATGGAGGCGATTTTACTAATACACGGTGGAGCGGGGGATATCACAGATGCTAGGGTAAAGGGCAAATTGGATGGAATGAAAGATGCACTGAGATCTGCAAAAGAATGTTTATGGCCGTCTGATGGAAGCGAAGGTAATGCTTTAAATGCAGTGGAGGCAGCCGTCCGCAAAATGGAAGAAGATGATAATTTTAATGCTGGCTATGGCGCTTGTTTGAATCTAGATGGAAAAGTTGAGCTTGAAGCCAGTATAATGGAGGGCAAAGAACTGAAAGCTGGCTGTGTAACACTTTTGCATGACATCTTACATCCAATATCGGTGGCTAGATGTGTAATGGAAAATACTAAGCATACATTTTTGGGAGGACCAGATGCACAGAAATTTGCTTTGCAACATGGTTTCGAAGAAATGAAAGGTAAGCAGACAGATAGACCGTAATATTTGCAATAAATATTTATTATATTTAATACAAATTATTGTTAAATTTAAGATGGTTCTTTGGTTACGGAAGGAGCTTTGTTGGGTCTAAAGGAATTTAAAGAGTTACAAAGTAAGGGCTTAGATACAACTTATGCTAGAACAGAACTGGATCTTCCTGGTCAGTCGGGTACTGTGGGAGCGGTAGCAATTGATACTAAAGGTAACATAGCGGTTGCTACTTCGACGGGCGGTATAACAGGAAAACTACCAGGACGTATTGGTGATACGCCCCTCTTGGGTTGTTGCACATATGCTGACAATTTGTGTGGTGGGGTTTCTACTACTGGTCATGGCGACACCATAATGCGTTTCAATTTGTCGCATAAAATTCTTTCGAAAATACGTTATGAAAAGAAGAGTGCGCAGCTGGCTACAGAAGAAGCCTGCAAGGAAATGACAGAACGTTTAACGGGCACCGGAGGTGCTATAACAATTGATGCAAAGGGTCAATTTGGCATATATTGGACCTCTAATCGTATGGCATGGGCTTACACCAAGGGAGAAGATATAATTTATGGTATTAATCATAATGAACAGTTTACAGAAAAAATTTAGACGGGTTGATTTAATCATTATTTATTATTGTTGCGGTTGTCGTGTCGTGTCGTGTCGTTCATCGACTTCGAACACTTTCGTACTAGATTAAAGAAAAAATCAGGGGCCTAATCACTGCACTCGGTATCGAGTAAATAATCGTATCGAATAACAAATTCGATACGAGTCGAGTAAGCTACTTATGCCATTCGACAAGTATCAAATCGTTATTTTTTATCAAATTGTAATAGATTAATAAAAGTCAACAAGTGAACAAGAAGAAACGGTTTGAAAACTTTTCCTTTCGATGAAATTGCGATACTTTTTATTCGATATCGAGTGACATGATACCAAAATTAAAAATTACGAGAGATTTTACTGGATATCGAATGCGGCGATTAAACCCCTGATTATTTTTTTAATCTAGTACAATATTATTGATGTCGAAGTACGACTACGACAACCGTATTAAGGCTGATTTTATTTCGTATAAATTTGAAATTTAATATCAATTATTATTAATCTTTATAAATCTTATGATTTTTTATAAATTATAAATTTTAAAAATTGTCGGCAAACCAACAATTCGTAGTAAAATAAGCGTTTTTTATTAAAAAAAACTTACTTGGTTTTTATTGCAATTTCGAAAATATTGCTTGAAAATTAAAGTGTGAAAAATAATTTTTTTTTGCATATAAAGTTTGACTTTAACCAAGACGTAACGATGGCACGTGAAGACGGGGTGTTAAAATGAGCGATATTTTTAGTTCAGATCACTTTACTGAACTAAATCCGTCTTTAAGTTCTTTTCGTTCATATGCTCACTAGGTAAGTTATAGTTTCCGAAGTAGTACACCTTCTGTTAAAATTTCAAAAGTCTATATATTATGATTAGAAAAAGGGCATCAACATGCAAATCACATCACTATCGGAACTCCCTTTAATTTTTAGTTTGATTTCTTATACTTCTTTATATAGCGAACACACTTTTAAATGATCTGCGTAAAGTTCAATAGTATGCCTAAGACGGTTCAAAACAAAAAGGATATATACGTTAAAACTTCGTCACTATCGGAACACCCTTTAATTTTTGGTATTTATTATTATAAAATTGATATTAAAAAAAAACCGAAACGCATCAGGACCCGTCCAGTGTCTAAATTGCTAATAATATGGTCATACTAGGTCTTACTGTAAGTTGGTCCCGGTTTGCGTTGTCTGTGGCGAGCTACATTGTTACAAATCAAAGGATGCAGGCAATTGCGGTGGAAATACTGCTAACTACAGAGGCTGTCCAATTTATTCTATGGTAAGGAAGTCGACTTAAAAATTTAATACTCCTCCTAAGCAGCCACAATACCGAGCAAATGCTCATTATTCTTAGTTTAATATAATGGAACCAGTCTTACTGATACACGGTGGGGCGGGACAACCCAATATGTTTCATACACGGATATGTTAAAAACTAATCATATTTCAGTACATAAAGCTAAACCGACAACTAATTGTAACCCAAATCAATCTGCACCCAGAACCTAAAGAACAAATACCACTTGTTAAATATAATCGTATTGCAAAAACTATTGAGACGTTATGTGCATTCGGTTAATAGTTTTATGTGCTCCATAGGCAATATGATGCAAGAAATGCTAAAAAGGCAGTAGTTTATTAAAATCAATGGCTATATACTATGTCATACTAAGAACCCCCTCGAAAGAGCATGTGGTGGATCGGTAAGACTTATAAAATCCAGAATCAAGCATTATTTACTGTGTGATATTTGTGAGGATTAAATTCAAGCAAAAAATATCTGACTTGAAGAATTTCATCAAAACTTAGTTATTTCTACATTTTATTCACCTGCTAGATTTCGAGCATCAGGAGACTACAACGCTAAACATACGTTTTGATGATCATGATGACGTGTTTTATTTGACACAATTTCAAAAATGAGTCTGAATGTGATCTCGAATGGTCAACCCACCTACTTGGCCTACTGATCGGCAACAAATACCGGATGTTATTGATTTTGGCGTGTTTAAGGGTATTTCAAAAGAAATTTTAAAGTTAAAGATTCACTAGAATTATCCTCAGATAATTCACCCACTATTGTCTATATATGGAACGAACAAGAATGAACGTATCACCAACGACTACCACAAGCATAAGCGGACTTAAAGAATGCACGAAACACTAAGACTGATGCTAGAATAGCATCCCTGAAAAACTATCTGGAAGACCTAGACCCAACTCCTCAATCAGATTATTTATTATAGCGTGCATGTAGAAACCTTAAGCCTCCCTTGCGAACTTCGTCTGGAGGCTGGGCAAGGAATGTTATCAAAAAAGGTAATCTATTTGTTGGTCATTTAAAAATGGTTTTTACTCCAAATGTCTCGACTGATATAGTTGAGTTGCCAACTGTAGATGCTAGCGCTGTAGTAAGGCTAAGATTTGAATTTATTAATATTGAAAGGGCAATAACTGATTTAAACACCAAGAAAGCTTTGATAAAACCAGTTACAAAATGTTATTTTATACTTTTTATTTTTAATGCCATTTTACGCCTTGAGTACTTTCCTGCAGATTGTAAGGTTTCCTTAATAACTTTGATTCTTAAACCAGGAAAAGACCACACAGAAGTTGAATTATACAGACCTATCAAAGGACAAAGGATGTATTCCGAACTATCAATTCGGCTTCAGAAAAAAACATTGTACAATCGAACAAACTCACAGGTTAGTCAATGTTGCTAAGAACACCTTTGAAGAAAAAAATAATGCTCTGAGCTTTTTATCGAAGTTTCCCAAGCATTCGATAAGATATGGCCCGCTGACCTAATATTCATTTAATTTAAAACTGAATTTGCTCGTAAATTTGTACACAGAAAAAATATTTTCACCAACTAAAGGTTTTAATTGATTTCAGATTAAAATTTAATTAAATAGTTAATTAATTCAATTATTTGTTTAATTAGGAATTTTTTATTCTGTTTTAAACAAATATATATTTGAATCAATTAAAAAATAAATAGAATTTTATTTTAAAACTAATTAAAACCTTTAACTGGTGCAAAATATTTTTTCTGTGTAAAAGCTGTTATTTAACCGATCGGAAATTCATTGTAAAGAAGGAAATTTTTTTAGCTCATCTGAGCCAATTGAAGCCGGAGTTCCCATATACATATTTTTATTTTATAATAACTAAATGTTTAGTGGCTATAGTAATGCTGACTCTATGTATATTTTAAGTGTCATATCTTCTATGGCCACACCCTTTAATTTGTTATTTTATATTTCTACTTGTTATAGCGGATATAGTAATATACTAACTGTGTAAATTTCAAGTGCTCATCTATGTAAATTTCAAGCAAGTGTAGATTACGATTTAAAAGATAAATCCATATAAGAGAAAATCCATATAAGAGAAAATAATGGGACACCCTTTAATTTTTATATTTATTTTTTAGTCTGGTAGTTATAGTGAACATAATAATAAAAACATTCTGTGTGAATTTCAAGTGAGTGTCAATAACTGTTAACAAAGGTAATTACGTTACTTATGGGGACACAATTTTATTTTTCAGTTGGGTTTTTTTTCTCTTTTTTTTATTTGGGAGCTATATTTTGTGAAGGTTTGAGCTGTAGCTCCTACAGGCTTAAAATATACGTTTAAATAATGTGTTTTGTATGGGGACACCCTGTTACTTTTATAATTATTTTTTCTTAAGGGGAACAACCTCTTTCTGCATAAAAATTGATTGAAATGATAAAAGGAGTACCTTTCTTTTTTTCAAAGTTGGATAAAAATAATGTTCTTTGAGCACTGGCAATATTTTGAACCCTTACAGCCGCAATATTGGGTAGAGTGAATAAAAAGGTAGTTTTTACTACATAGTACCAAGTACTAGCACTAGCTAAAACTTTTCAGTACTAGCTATTCTGAAAAGTATAAACTACAAAAAGTGTGAATAAATCTTTGCTAGTACTATGTAGCTAGTACTGAAAAAGTGATAGCTAGTACTGGAAAATTAAAACATATGCGGCTGCAAAATCAGTTTGTTGTTGTTTTTTTTTTTGCGAACATTCATAACTGCAGCCATCATATTTAAATAAATACAAACGACAATGCACTTTTTGACGTATAAATCAACAGTAAACTTATTTCCAGCACCTCAATGACATGCTTACAAAAATTTAAGTCAAAACTAGTAATTTTAAGTAAAGGTTGTTTCAAGGTATATTTATTTTACTAGGTAGTGGCGTCCCTACAACAAATACAACAATACAAGAACAACATGGCATTTTGTTGTTGCTTTGCAGTTCGAAATGTCAAAAAAATATAAGAAAATTGAGAAGGCGTGTATGTGTTTTATTGCTTTCTCACTTCTACACTATAAAATTTCTGAACACATACAACTTTTGACATGTCGAACTACTAAATCAGCTGGGCGGACGAAACTACCTAGTAAGATAAATATACCTTGGGTTGTTTTTTATAGAGGTATAGAACTTTAAGTTGGCATTACTTTTCAAGATGGCGACCGATTTAACAGCTGTCAAGTGATTTATTCTCAGTTTGGTTTGGCAATTCATCATGAATAGACTCACGCCCAAGGCGAATTCATACCAGGTGGAGTCGATAGCCCAGCTGATTGTTTTTTGCTCTCGTTTTTTTGCTAATGTCTTGTCAAAAAATACATTGTTTCATATCTGCTAATCTAATGTCAAAGTGGTTGTTTTGTTGTAGTTGTTGCTCTATTGCTCACACCTGGTATGAATTAATCTTGCTCACGCCTGAACAACGCTTGCAAATAGTGCAATTTTGGGCCCAAAACGAGATTACCGTTGTTCCCGATTTTCATAATCGAATTTTGTTTAGCGATGAAGAGCACTTCTGGTTGAATGGAGTGAAGGTAATCCTCAATTGTATGTCGAAAAACAGTTACATCCAGAAAAACTGACTGTTTGGTGCGTTTTATGGGCTGGTGGAATCATTGGTCCGTACTTTTTCAAAAACGATGGTGGCCAGAACGTTACAGTCAATGCTGATCGGTATAGAGCCATGATTACTAACTTTTTCATTCCTGAATTGAATAACCAGGATGTCCAGGAGATGTGGTTTCAACAAGACAGCGCAACGTGTCACACAGCTCGTGCCACAATCGATTTATTGAAAGGCACGTTTGGTGACCGCCTAATTTCACGTTTTGGACCTGTGAATTGACCTCCAAGATCTTGTGATTTCAGTGGGGCTATGTAAAGTCATTGGTCTATGCGGTTAAGCCACAAACGCTTGACCATTTGGGAGACAACATTCGCCGTGTTATTGCCGATATACGGCCACAAATATTGGAAAAAGTCATCGAAAATTGGACGTCCACATTGGACTACATCCGCGCCAGCCGTGGCGGTTATATGCCAATAATCATATTTAAGATGTAATGCCACAAGATTATCTTTCGGATAAATAAAATTCATGTCAATCGAAGAATCCATCGTTGTTTTATTGCAACTTAAAGTTCTATACCTCTATAAAAAACACCCTTTACTTACTAGTTTTAATTCACACATATTTTCAGCAAACTAGCTTTATCTGAAAATTTTATTCACCTCAAAGCAAGTTTAAACTTAGATTTGCTAGTATTAGCTAGAACTATATTTTTATTCACACTGCCCATTGTGTTGGATAGCAACAAATTTGTACTTGTTTTTTGGAAAATTTAACTTTTAATATCAAGTTGTGTTGAAATTCTTATAATTTTTTGAAACATTAGAAAAAAAAACACAAGTTGTATTTTGTTAGAAAAACAGCACGAAAATATTTTAAAAATTTTATGTTGACTTTGGACTAATATAATGGAACCAGTCTTACTGATACACGGTGGAGCGGGAGATTTTACGGATGCTCATGAATGTGGAAAATTACAAGGAATGAAACAGACACTAAGATGTGGAAAACTACGTCTGTGGCCGCCTAATGGGAGCCAAGGTAATGCTTTGGATGCGGTGGAGGCGGCCATACGCAACATGGAAGAAGATCCAAGTTTCAATTGTGGCTACGGGGCTTGTTTAAATATAAACGGTAAAATTGAACTTGATGCCAGTATAATGGATGGCAAAGAGTTAAAAGCTGGCTGTGTAACACTTCTGCAAGACATTATACATCCAATATCAGTGGCTAGACATGTCATGGAAAAATCTAAGCATACATTTTTAGGTGGAGCAGGTGCACAGAAATTTGCTGTGCAACAAGGTTTCGAACAAAAGAAGGGTAAATAAACATACATACATAGACACTTGCAGTACATGTTGTACTTAAGTTCGTATTCATTTTAGAGGGTTCTTTGGTTACACCGGATGCTCTTAATGCCTTAAAGGAATTTAAAGCACACGGCGTTTTCGGTGAGCCCAATACTGTGGGAGCGGTAGCAATTGATGAAAATGGTAATATAGCAGCTGCCACTTCAACGGGAGGTTTAACTGGCAAACTACCAGGTCGTATTGGAGATTCACCAATCTTGGGTTGTGGTACCTACGCTGATAACTTGTTTGGTGGTGTCTCATGTACTGGCCACGGTGAGTCTATTATGCGTTTTAATTTGGCTTCAAAAATTCTTTCGAAAATTCGTTACGAACAAATGTCTGCGCAAGAGGCAACGGAAGCTGCTTGCAAAGAAATGACAGAACGTTGCAATAACACCGCAGGTGCTATAACAATTGATGCGAAGGGTCAAATTGGCATTTATTGGACCTGTGAACGAATGGCATGGGCATATACGAAAGGAAAGGATATAGTTTGTAGTATCAAAAATAATGAACAGTTTACGGATGAATTGTAATTTCGCACAAATTCAATGATTTATTGAATTAAAAAAAAAAAAAATTATATAAATTTTGTTGGTCTATTTAAATTTAAATTTTTTTGGGACGACCGTCGAATTTTGTTGTTGTTGAACTCGTACATACATACATGTGTAGTCACTGCAACTATTTACTGCTTCAAGTTTAATTAAATTGCTGGGTGGTAAGGGATTCGGGTCAAACGAAAAGATCATCGTTTTTATTTAAGAGAATTTAAAAACTGGAAGGACTGCCAAACGCTCTTTGATCAGGAATTTAACAAACTGCCCTCGTTGCTAAAACCGAAATTTCCGTTAACTTAAGGTCAATCTTAGTAAATGAAAGTAGCTTTTTGGATCTACCCCGTTAATAAAATGCTCAGAGCTTTTCAATAGCGAGATAATAAATGGCAGGAGCCAGTTTTCCCCTTAGTGTAGCCAGTAGATATGTCAAATAAGGGTTATAATTCATAAATCGGCGTCATGCTCCTAGGTTGGCTAGACAGTCTGATCGCTTTTTACCAACATAAGCCTAGTCATGACCCCTACATAATATTAGTCTGTTGTGAGTACCAAGTTCATTCGTAGATGGCACACGGTCGGTCTCTGATTACCTCAGACCTTATTTCAAATGAGGTTAAGGCCTTTTAGCAGCTTGGTTATCCGATATAAGATAAAAAAGGGGCCTATTATGAGCAACTTTCTATCTTCGACTGTGGTCGAAGGAGCTGATCGAACGAATTTTTATTTGCTATTATGGCGCACACTCGATAAAAATTGCGCTATTGTGAATTTGACTCAATTGGATTATTCACAATATCAATTTACAGTCAAATCACAAATATTTATCAACTGCTACCAAGGCACATTCATCAGGTAACCTCACTAAGAAGGGGAAATATTAAGGCGAAAATTTTTAAATTTTTTTTTATATGGAGCAAGGCACATTCATCAGGTAACCTCACTAGGAAGGGGAAATATTAAGGTGAAAATTTTTTAATTTTTTTTTATATGTAGTTTGATAGTTCAACTTCCATTTAAGGGGAAAAATTTGTAAGTTTAACTTTCAAAATTCATATAAAAAAATTGATTATTTTCGCCTTAATATTTGCCCTCAGTGGTGAGGCTACCTGATTAATATGCCTTGACTGGCACTATAAATAAATATTTTATTACTAATTTATAAAGGACATATTTAATTAATTATTTAATAATATGAACACTTTACTGTTTTTCGGTGGTTTCTTCCTATTTTTGCCGCTTGAACTTTTATGCATATTCCATTTGTCAGCTGGTGGGTTTGTTCCATTAGAAAAACGAGCTTTTCCAATTGTTGTTTTCTAATTAAAACCAAGGCAAATTAAATACTAGGTAAAAGTTTTATCTAGTTTTTTGTTCACCTGAGCTCAGGTGAACATCTTCTTCTGTCAAAATTGGTTTTCATTTTCTTTGCAACACATTTTAATAAATAAAATTTTAAAATAAAAATTTATTTCACTCTAAAGTCTAGTACTCTGTTCGATTTTGTAAAAAAATGTTGAGCAACATTTATTATTTCACAAGGAAAATTTGACATTTAAAATGTGGTGTCTATCCCGCGATTTGGAAGAATTTTACGATTTTGTTGCTTTAAAGTATACCACATTGTTTTACAAATGTTAACAAAAGCCAGGTGATCAGCTGCACAGTCTTAAAGTAGCTCTGGGTCGGGGAACACGTGCGTGCGTCATTGTCATTATCGCTTAAAGTCAATCAGGCCGTCCTTGTTGCTCGGCCTTCGAGTGGTTTGCGTCTCGTTCTCACACTGGCTGATTGGCATCCTCGAATAGCTGTACTACGGTACTTTTATTGGTGGTTGTTTAATCAGCCACGTGTAATCGTTTGGTTATCGTTTATAACCTATAAATTTTAATTTCAATAAGTCGGACATTGGTGGAGCACCATTTTAAAAAACTCAACTGTTAACTGGAGGAGCACCATTAAACTCAATTTTTAACTGGAGGAGTACCAATAAACTCAAGATTTTCACTGGAGGAGCACCATTAAACTCTCATTAATTTTACCTAGCTGAATTTGGAGTCTCACTTCCTATACGAAGGTATAGGTCGCTCTGCAGATTTTGGAGGAAGCTACGGCAATCATACCCTGGCGCTTTGGTTTCGTACCTTTGCCATTTACCAATTTCTTTTTGGACAGAATCCAAAAAAAAAAGGTGATCAGCTGTTGTTTGAAAAATTCCGCATGAAATAATGCCCATTTGTTTTATTTCACAGCTTTGATAAAATGTTGCCAGAAACATTTCAATGTATTTCCACAGCAAAAACAGAGTACTACTTCAGCAACATTTTTTCATGACTTTTTCATACAAATTGTTTATGTATGTAGTTTGACAGCATTCCGCATGAAAAACTGAACAGAGTACCAGGCTTAAGATTATGTTCTGTTATTTTAATTTTTCACTTTATACTTTAAATATTATAATATACATAACAAAACTTTTGTTTTTTGTCTACAAATTTTCTTCTTTTTTATTTTCTTTTGAATTTTTCTTTGGGTTTTTGATAACTGTGGGTGTTTTTACACAAACAAAATTGCCTGTGGTTGTTTTCGTTGCCAGATTTCGATTACCTAGTATTCAATTCGCATTGATTACAACCTTATACCTGCGTGAAAATTAAATAAAATAATTTACTGCTGCCATTTGTAAAAGAAACAATAAAAAAATGAAAAATACTTACATTTTCAATAAGCATCGAAGGAAAAATTGTGTTCGATTGCAAATTCGTTATACAACTCCTAATACCAATTTAACAGTCGATGTTCCATAGCCAGCGAAGATCAAAAATCGAATGCAACTCATAATAAGGGCCGAAGTTTTATGTTATCGGGGAGTATCACATTCTATCAAAAGAATTCTTGTCCTTTAAATTGTCGTCGTGCCCTTTTTTTTGGCTAGTTGGTCTACGTAATATTAGTCTGTTGTGAGTACCTTTCAGAGATTTCAAACAGTCCATGACTACCCTAGACCTTAGTACGATAAATCTGCTTTGATGTGAGATTTTTAAATTTGTTGTACATGTTTTTGCCCAGTGAATTACATAGCAAAAAAAGGGAACTCATTTCAAAAATTATTCACGATAGTAGTTTTGGTAAAATTATTAACGATAGAGGCGGTGTGAAAATGAAATTTTATACCCCTTGTTATACATTTCATTATGAATTTCATAGCACAGATTAAGATGTTATATAATTCTGCCTGAAAAATCTTTAGGTAAAAACCCATGAGCGTTTGGGTCATCAATACTGGCTCCCATGCCACCATTTTCCTGTTCAGAAATATCAGTAAGCCAAAAGTTTTCCATTTTTCGATTTAGATAACTCCGTTAAAGGCTTAAGGTTACATTGAGAAAAGGGACTTTAGAAAGACAAAGTATTTCCATTTCTTGTTATAATAATTTTTTGTTTTATTATAAGTATTTTTTTCACAATTATACTTAAACCTTAATTCACATAAATTTACTTCATAAAAAAATTAAACTTAAAATACAACCTCCCTTAAATATAAACCCTTAACCTAAAATATATTTACACCTCCCAAATTATATACAATAAAGTTATTTAATTGAAGTCGATTTCTCAGGCATGACACAAATTCCATTCGGAAATGAAATGATTCTGTAGTAAGCATTCCGATCGGTAGCTTCCAAGGTATATTTATCTTACTATGTAGTGTCGTCCGCCCAGCTGATTTAGTAGAATGACATGTCAAAAATTGTATGTGTTCAGAAATTTTATAGAGTAGAAGTGAGAAAGCAATAAAACACATACATACATGCCTTCTCAATTTTCTTACATGTTTTTTGACATTTCGAACTACAAAGCAACAACAAATTGCCATGTTGTTCTTGTATTGTTGTATTTGTTGTAGGGATGCCACTACCTAGTAAAATAAATATACCTTGGTAGTTTCATTAAATCGAAGGAAAAATATAAAGATGCTTTGAAGAATTTAAACGGCAAGAAAATGATTAATTAATGATTAATGCTCATACTGGTTTCATTCGAAATTGGAATCATTTTCACTTCCGAACGGAATTTAGCTGCATGGCCTGGCTGTATAATTTTTTTTAATAATAATCAAATGTTAAATAACAATAGTTAAATAAATAATTTTTAAAAATATTTAAATCACAAAACAATGACGGGAATGTGCTCTAAAATAAACTACCAGAGATTGTTTTCAATGAATAAAAATTTTTATAAATTTTCCAATAAAATAAACTAAGAAAACTACTAGTAGTGATGCCTTATAGGCGCTTAAAAGAGTGGCAATAAAATGGATGCGATTTTTACAAATAATTATTTTAGTACATTCACACTACTTATGATAACCATATGAATTAATGGCTTTGTATTCCTTTTCACACATCAACAACAGCTTATACCATTGACCACCATCGATACGAGCTTCCTTACGAGTGCCACCGTAACAGGCGGGCAGACATTCAGGTGACATATGTTTGTGCAAAGAATCCCGATCAGTGCCATGAAAAATAATGCGATTTCGCAATTTCTCTCTTAAGAAAGGTTTGAATAGAGAAAATACTACATTAAAGATTTTGGGTTGATTGACGATGTGTATGGCCTTGATACGTAGCGGTACAGCATCTTGTAACCAGTCAACTATACGTTTGGCAAAGGCCGGTGTAAATTGCCAAGTTTGTTGTAAACTTAAGCCATCCATATCGAAAATGACCACCACCCCATTTATTTGGGTTTCCGGCTCCCACATGGCAGCTTCCAAGTATAAAACGGCTGCTTTAAATACCTCATCTAAACACACTTTCTTATGTTTCCAGTTTTCTGTAGAGGAACAAAATATTAATATATTAAATTTAGTTAAATATAATTGCCATTGAAACTTACTTCCCAATTCCAATACTGCCACTCTTCTACCCAATTGATCTCTATTGGGAAATACTATAATTATATTGTGTTCGAAAACATTTTGTTCATTGATGGGCATTAAATCTTTATATACATCGGCATGTTTTACTTTAAAAGAATAATAGCTTTTAATCTGGAAAAAAATTATTAAACTTATTTTTGAATCATAAAAATATTTAAAAAAAACTCACCAATTTCAAGGCGCTTTCAGGGTAGAATTTGCAAACTCTTAGGAATCTTAATAAAAATAAATCATCTCGTGGACATTTTAAATCATTTTCAGCTAAAAAGAAATTAAAAGAAAAAAAATTTTAATAAAAAAGTTAGTTTGTGCCAAGGCACATTTATCAGGTAACCTCACCACAAATGAAAATTTTAATTTTTTTATTTTGGGTTTGATAGTTCAACTTCCATTTAAGGATAAAAATTGTAAGTTTAACTGTCAAAATCCATATAAAAAAATTGATAATTTTCGCCTTAATATTTCTCATTCGTAGTGAGGCTACCTGATTAATGTGCCTTGAGGTAACCTCATTACGAAGGAGAAATATTTAGGCGAAAATTTTTAAATTTTTTATATTGAGTTTGATAGCTTTATTTCATTTAAAGCGAAAAATTGTAACTGTCAAAATCCATATAAAAAATTGATAATTTTCGCCATAATATTTCCTCTCCATAGTGGGACAACCTGATTAATGTGTCTTTGTGCTTAAAAACTACATAATTGTTTGGATTTATACAGGACATATAAAATAAGGTAACCTCAGTTTTTATATGGAGTTTGACAGTTAAGTTACCATTTAACGGGAAATAATATATGTTAAATTCTTTATAAAAAACAATTAAAAATTGTTCCCCCTTATATTTCCTCTACCTACCGAGGTTGGCTTGGACTTATCGAAATACATTTTTATTATTTTTTTTCTTTTTTTTTTTGATATCTAAAATGGTAAATGGTTGAGAAGGTACTCCTGGCACCTTATGTCTCAAAGCCAGTGTATCCTATTTATAAAAGTCCATGCTAAACATAAATGCTTATTGGCATCATTGTTTACAATAATCAATTAGTAATTAGTCATTCGTTAAATTGCCTGGGTGAATAAATAAAACATTGTCATTATCGTTTAAGGGCAGTTAAGGCGTCCTTGTTTACCGCCCGGCCTTCGTGTGATTTTCTTTTCATTATAGCATTGGCTGATTGGTCTGCCTCGAATAGCTGATACAGTTGTTAATGGTTGCACGAATCAGCCATCGTTTATAACCTTAAATTTTTAAATCAAAAGTTGTTTATGGTGGAGTACCATTTAAAACTCAATTTAAGTTAATTAGCAAATGTTGAGTTTGAAAATTCTGACTTACCATAAAAAAGGTATAGATCGAGCTGCAGGTCCTGGAGGAGGCAAATATAAATTTTTCGTTTGATTTTTGTATCCACTATCAAAGCCCAGTTGTTCAATAGATAGAATGTTTCACTGAAGATTGCCTGTCGACCTATGCCTTTCTACAGGAAGTAGCAACAGAGTTTAATGAACTTTACCAGTCTTTTATCGAGCTTATAATGGTTACCAATCCATTAAAGCATAGCCGACGACAATTAATTGTTATACTTTTAAGAATGACACGTTTCGTGACCGTCTAATTTCACGTTTTGGACCTGTGAATTGGCCTCCAAGATCTTGTGATTTAACACCGCTAGGGCTATGTAAAGTCATTGGTCTATGCGGATAAGCCACAAACGCTTGACCATTTGGAAGATAACATTCGCCGTGTTATTGCCGATCTACGGCTACAAATGTTGGAAAAAGTCATCGAAAATTGGACGTCCAGATTGGACTACATCCGCGCCAGCCCTGGCAGTCATATGCCAGAAATCATATTTAAAATGTAATACCACAAGATTATATTTCGGATAAATAACATTCATGTCAATCGAATAATCCATCGTTGTTTTATTGCAACCTAAAGTTCTATACCTCTATAAAAAAC
Organism: Phasia obesa; assembly: GCA_949628195.1. Classification (NCBI taxonomy): domain Eukaryota; kingdom Metazoa; phylum Arthropoda; class Insecta; order Diptera; family Tachinidae; genus Phasia; species Phasia obesa. The sequence goes on along the minus strand of OX451216.1, from coordinate 134,428,093 downwards.
ACCGTTTATAAGTATCCAGAATATACATATATGCATGTTTACTTTATGGGGTCGGAAATGAATATTGTAGACATTACACACGGAATGACAAACTTATATATACAATTTCTACCTGCGGTGAAGTGTATAACAAAAATTAATTCAAGGCGAATCCATAACAGGTGATTGCAGAGCCAAAAAGCTTATCGTATGAATCGAAAAGTCAAACTCGATTTGCAAAGAAAGCGAAAATGGCTGAATTAGCCTGCGCAATCACCTAATATTAATTCGCCTTGAATTTATTGTACGACGACAAGTTTATGTGCTTTAACGTGTGAAATATGATTGTGGGTGCTCCATGTAGTACAAAATGGAGTAGTTTTACGATACTCCGTACATCTTCCGTTGTAAAGCAAAGATGTATTATATGGTCCTACGTTCGAATATCGTTATCTAAAATTGACCACTTTTTATATTGAGGTTAGGGACGCCGCCAACAGCGAACGCCATAGCTCAATGATAACTCATTTATTTTGGACCGACAAACTTCAACGATATGGAAATTGACGACATATAATTGAGGCTGGTTGTAGTACGTGACTCTATGTAAGTAAGGTTGACGTAAATTACATTAAGGTTGCCTATAATCATAGAGGGCGGAAGGGTCATAAATGTTCAAATACGTAAATTTTTTCAACGAAAATTTCTACTATCGTCAGCTGATAGAGAAAACGACTACAAAAGTAAGATAGAATAGTTTAAAAAAAAGTGTCAATTGAATTGTCACCAACTGTAAAAGTATGTTTATATGTGTCGTTTAAGATTGCATTTAGCATTAGCATTTAGCTTGAATTTACTAAGCAGCACTCAACTCAATAACCAACAAATTAAGTTAAAAAAACCAACTTTTAGTTGAAAGAACCTTAACGTTTTTTTTCGTTATCAAAGGCCATATCTTAAGGTTTTACTATAAAATCTCGTTTTTTGAAACCAAAAAAAAAAAAAAAATCAACAAAAACTAAAATAGCAAAAAGTGAGAAATTGCAATTTTAAGAAAAGAACTTTAAAAACAACCGCAAAAGAAGTCAACCTTGATTTTTTTCGTTGGTTAATTAACACAAATCTTAAGTTTCATTTTAATAAAAAGCAAGTACAAAGAGAAAAACAACAGAACTAAAAAAAAAACCAATATATTCGGCTGTGTCAAATCTCATATACCCTTCACCCAAGTATAAAATGACAGATATGAAATATGTATATATGTAGTGAAGTAAGTGTTGTTTTGAAACTTAGAAGCACTATACTTTAAAATGTAGTGCCCCTAGTGTACAACAAATATTAAGGCCATCATATTCAGTCGTTCAATATGTCAAAAAGACATGAGTGTTGTGTGAGTGAATGCGTGTGACAGACTATTTGACAGTTATATACTATTTGATAATATTTTGAAAACGTTATAAAATATATTTCTCCATGCGATCAGGGTTGTAAAATCTTCTTTTTGTATAATAATGTGGTACCTACAAATCCGTTTTGAAACGATTTTTTGAGTAGGGCAGAATTATGTCAGATTTTTTATGATTGAATCGTACCATTGTGAAGAATAGTAAATTCTTGTTTTAAATAGCACTAAAAAAGTCATTAAATTTAATGAAAATATAAAGAAACTTACCATTAGCGGGTTTTTTGTTGACGATTTTTTACGAAAAACTACAGTATTTCAGATACATATGTGGTGTAACAGAACGGCGCCAACTTGCTTAAACCATCGTTTGAATGACCTATCGAGGCCATTATGTATGGATCATATATGGACATCGTGTCATCTGTGGGGAGTGCATTCAAAATGCCCAATTCGACAAATGTACTCATTTATCCAGAAATGGGCAACCAATTCGACAGATGTAGAATCAAATTTTTTTTTTTTTTTTAAATTAGAAGTAACACTCAGGCAACTAATGCCTATATTAACTGTGTTACTTCCTTTTGGAAAGGGATATTATTATTTTTTTTTTGGATTCTGCCAAAAAAAGAAATGGTAAATGGCAAATTAATGAGTTTAATGATCCGCCTTCAATGAAAAAATTAAGTTTTAAAAATGGTGCTCCTCTAATGTCCAACTTATTTAATTAAAATTACTAGGTTATACACGATAACCCAAACGATTACACGTGGCTGATTAAAGCAACCATCAATACAGTACAACAGTACAGCTATTCGAGGAAGCCAATCAGCCAGTGTGAGTGAGACGTAAACCACTCGAAGGTCGAGCAACAAGGACGACCTGATTCACTTTAAGCGATAATGATAAAGACGCGCGCACGTGTTCCCCAACCCAGAGCTACTTTACGACTGAAAGGGATAGTAGTAGATAAGACAAATGGTTAGTGTGATAGTAAACCCACGTCTTCATTTGCTATCAACATGTCTTACCAAAAGTCAAACTTCATATAAAAAAAAACAAAAACAGTATTAAAAATAATGTTTGAAGTTTGACTTTTGTTAAGACATGTTAATGTCTAATGATGATGGGAGGTAAAGAGAAATTAATTGATGTTGCCACGGCTGAGTATTGAACTCGTGACCATTGCTTAAGGCCAGGCTTCACTATCCTACACAATCGTACGATTTAATCAACAAAAAATCTGACAGAATTCTGTCCTACTTTAAAAATTGTTTAAAAATGGCGTTGTAGATGCCACACTATCATACAAAACAAGTTTTTGCAGCTCTGATCGCATGGAAAAACAATATTTTATGAATTTTTTCAAAAGATTATCAAATCGTACGACTTGTAAAAAAGTGTGTCACACACATACATTTATAAGCCACACTATTATACTTTTTGAGCACACATGCATTTTTTGATAGATTGTACGACTGAGTATGATAGTGAATCATGGCCTTTAGTCAACGTGCTAACAACTTAAGCTACAACACCCCTCAATTGTTAAAGTTCGGAAGTTCTTACTGGCAGATCCTTTAAAAAACGTTATAGCCATTATATTGCCTGCTATATGGGTAATTCCATGTCAAATCAACCAAAAAAAAAATTGTTTTCAAATTTACCACTTTCGATTTTATTTAAACTTTTGTTGTTTATATTCTTTGACTTTCTGAAGCCATATATAATTTTGAAAAAATTCAATCTCTTACAGTTTTTTAGCTATACAGTTATCAAAATAGGAAAATACCGCTTTTTTGTATGTGAGCTCGAGGCTTAAATATATTCTTATTCCAGTTCTATAAGCTCTAGGAAGTTAAGTAATAGCTCATTTTAAAGGGGATTTCATACGCTTTAATTTGATATCAATCATGAAAAAAACAAATTTTTAATAAATTTTTTTCTTATATTTAAAAAAAAAAAAAACTTTTATAAAAATCTTTGAGTTAGTGTCTTTTAATTTTTTAAATTTACATATGTTTTTAAATGTGGCATGGTGAGTACACCATAAAAATTTCACCATAAAAATTTGTTAAAAATAAGTTTTTTATCATGATTGATATCAAATTAAAGCGTATAAAATCCCCTTAAAATGAGCTATTACTCAACCTTCTAGGGCTTATAGAACTGGAATTAGAATATATTTAATCCTCGAGCGCATATGCAATATTTTCCCACTTTTATAGCTAAAAAACTATAAGAGATAAATTTTTTTTTAAAATTATATTTGGATTCAGAGAGTCAGGGAATATAAATAACAAAAGTTTCAATAAAATCTGAAGTAGTCATTTTGAGTGCCTTGTTGATTTGACGTGGAATTACCCATATACAGATTTGGCAATAATAATTTTTAATCGCTTAATGATATAAACATAACTAAAAGGAACGATGAACTTCGCATATTACGACAAATTCGTCGAAAGAAATTCGTTCCGCAAATTCGTCGATTAAAACACAATAATAACGAACAAAATGTAAAGAAGTATGAATACACTTCATTTTAAATTACAAGAGAAGAAATATTAACAAAATATAAATTTAAAAAAAAAAAATAATCGAAAACGTGACCAACCCAAACAACCAGTAACGACGGTCTTCTTCATACCTTGGTCGTTATTCGTCCGCATAAGTATTAGAATTAGAAACAAGTCTATCGCAGAATTTGTTACACACAACGAATTTCGTTGACGCACTGATTGTGTGCATATACATAAAAGTATTTTTTTTTTTCGAAAAAAATTCGGAACAAAAAATTCGTCGTTCGTCCTAGTTGTGTTTATAGTACCTATAAACTCTTCAAACATTTTAATGATGTATTCTATAAAAATATTAAATTAAATATACATATGTCTGTATTTGATCCGAAGTGTTTTTTTATCAGTGTACGTCTTCTGGAAGAATTGACCATTTAAAATTAACTTTAATAAATGTTATTAATATTAATTTTTATAATTTTATTGCTTTTCAACCGCCATGAATTGTGATAATTTAGCTGCCCCTTTTGGAAAACCCTCTAAAAGCCAATTGAAAGCAAAATTCTAAAACAGATCAAAAAAATTTTTTACTTTTACTTTTTTTGCTTAAATTTGCCGTAAATATTCGCAAACAAGCAAAAATATAAACAATATACATACATATGTAACTGTTCCGCTTTGACTATTCAAAAACATCAGATTTCAATTTTATTTTCTAGCGGTCAGAAATCCACTACCAACAAAGTAAATACACATTTATTGTTGTTTATTGAACAACCTTGAACTTTTTTTTTGATAGTATTGTTCTTAAAAAAAACTTTAACAGATTTAAAAAAGATGAGTAAAAAACGATTCATAATAAAAAAAGCTTTAACTTTAATTTGGAATTTTTTTTGAAAATTTGCATACGACTAAAATCTAAATGAATACAAAAAAACAGGTATTAGGTGTATGTTTTTGCTTCCGCCGTTTTTTTTAATAGCTTTAGCGGTAAATATGTAGTGGGTGAAATAAATAGATAATAGTTTGCTCTTTGGATAACAAAAAAAAAATAACTTGTTTTTTTAGAGATGCCAATCGGCATTGAATCATAACGAGTGGAGAGTTTTCGGAATATTTGATTAAATTATTATAAATTTATTAATAGCTCATTTAAATCTAAGACATTAAACGAGTTTATTTTCTTTTTATTGTTTATTTTTCTATTTATAATTGTTTTCCCATACAAATCATACCGTAAACTTATAGACGACAGCGGCTACAAGAAAGCTATAAACGCCGTTAGCCACAACCGTCGCCGTGTAGTCAGTTACCTAATTATATTGAAGACGACAGCTATATCGTAAACTTTGTTATTGTTGTAGAAATAATTGATTTACTTTTATAAAAATAAAATAACTTTTTCAAAAAATACTTTTGTCACGTCAAAGCCAATAATTTTTTTTGCTCAAATAAACCTCTTGATTTTTTAATATTCCCTTCTGTTTAATAAAATAAAATATTTTTGAGTCCCCCTCTTTCTCAGCTCTCATTGCTCATTGTCCCCCACAAATATACAAATTAGCCTAAGTTGGCTACAGCCACAACGGCTGTCGTATATCCATGTAGGTATGATATCAAAATAATCGTATCATATAAACGTGTGTTTTTTAGTTTTGACAAGTTGTAGCCGGTAGCCTGGTGCTGTCTATATGTTTAATACATCATAAACATTTTATAACCTGTGTATAACATAATATATGTATATTTATTCCTTTAACTCCCACTGGAGCATAGGGCGCCAATAACAGCTGTTCTCCATCTAACCCGGTTTTGAGCAATAGACCTAAGTTCGTTACAAGATATACCCAGTTGATTCATTTTGGATTCCGTTGAGCGTCTCCATGTTGTGCGAGGCCTGCCAATTTCTCTACCATCTTATTGAAATGGGTTCCATCTAAGCATTTGTTTAGATACATTGTTGTCGTCTCGACGGAGGATATATCCTATCGATTGCCACTTTCGTTTAAGTATCTCGGTTGCTACTTCCATTTGGTTTGTCTTTGCTTTGTGTATAACGCAACCGGATTAAAAGGAGGTTGCTTGGGGATTTTGCTTTATGTAATTCTGTTTTCCTACATTTTTGAGATTAATAAAAAAAGTTCATGTATAAAAATTTTTAGTTGGCAATTTAGTAAATGAAAAAATATTTTCTGCGGCGTTGATTTTACGAATTAATTAACATACATATACATATGTACATGCCGTGCCAGAGTTATCAGCTTAGGGGCCTATAGTTTAGTCGGGTTGGACCGAGAGATTAGTTTGAAGCCCATCAAACTTTTTATCGGCCGATACTGAATAGCTGTAGTGTGCGCATAAACATTCCTCTCCATACTGATAAAGAAGCCGACCAAACTATCGGATGATAAAAAGTCTGCAGTCTGCGGGGGCTCTCAAACTCATTGCCGTAGGAGGACATATTTTTTAGGGGTGGCAAAACCACTTTTATTGGAAAATAGTGTTATGAAAATAAAAATATAGTACAATTTTTAACAATTCTGGGGGGCAACAGCAAGTCTGGAAGGGGCATTGCACCCCCCAAGAATGATATTCCTACGACAATGCTAAAACTTATACTTTGAATTAGCTGTGGTTATGGAGATAAGCCGTTATGTCCAAAATGGAAAAGGTTGCACCATATATATGAGTATCACTCGAAAATGATTCCTCCGATTTAGTTAGATGAAAAATAGGGTAACTTACATATATTTCAAAAATAAAAAGTTGAATATCTGAACCTAAGGTCGACTTCTAAAGACAATTATTGCTCTCTTTTAATGGTTCTTTTTTTAATCAATGTGAACAGTCTTGTGAAAAAATAAAATTAACTAAGGTATTTCTTAAAAATTTGAGTTTTTAAATGCTGGGATCGTAAGCTGCCAGTAAGAAATTAGCTTTTATCCGATTGGAAAACTCTTTAAATTACAATCTTTCGGCTGCTGACGGGTGTAGACAACAAATTTTTTGCGGTGTAGACCATATATGTAAATGGGGCGAAGAAAAGTAAACTATTTTAAATTTTCCAAACCCACATAACAGCTTAAGCCAAAGGATCTAGGAATAAAAGGAGCCTAAGAACTGTAATGCAGTATTGGTTAGCATTCAACATCCAGTTTTAATTTAGACTACTATGGGGGCGAATATTGGCGTTATTTAAGGTGCAGAGATATCGCTTACTACAAGAGAAACCCCTTACTAGCGTTAAATAAGCAGAGAGACGATATCGTAGTGTTTATACAAGGCGAATTGAATACTAGGTAAAACTGATAGCCCAGGTGAATATCTTCTTTTATATGTGTTTTTTACCTTCTTATGTCAAAATTTGTTTACATTTTCTTTGCGACACATTTTAATAAATAAAATTTTAATATAAAAATTTATTTCACTCTAAGATTATATTCTTTTATTTTTCACGTTTTTATCAATTTTAAATTTAAATATAATAATATATTTTGCAAAAACTTTTGTGTTTTGTCTAACAAATTTTCTTCTTTTTTATTTTCTTTTGAATTTTTTTTTTTGGGGTTTTTGACAACTGTGGGTGTTTTTACACAAACAAAATTGCAACCCTGATCTAATGACGTAGACTGTCAAATTTCCATCCGTATTTTCTCTCAATTTTTGGACAGTTTCATTACATATTATATTTAGAAGATACTACATGTACTCTTCTACACAAAAATTTGACATGTCGTATTATTTGTAGTATAATGTAAACCGACCTTTTGCTTTATTTCACAGCTTTGATAAAATGTTGCCAGAAACATTTCAATGTTTTTCCACAGCAAAAACAGAGTACTACTTCTGCAACATTTTTTCATGGCTTTTTCATAGAAAGTTTTATGTATGTAATTTGACAGCATTCCGCATGAAAAACTGAGCAGAGCAGAGTGGGTGTTTTTACACAAACAAAATTGCAACCTTGATCTAATGACGTAGACTGTCAAATTTCCATCCGTATTTTCTCTCAATTTTTGGACAGTTTCATTACATATTATGTTTAGACGATACTACTTGTACTCTTCTACACAAAAATTTGACATGTCGTATTATTTGTAGTATAATGTAAGCCGCCCTTTTGCTTTATTTCACAGCTTTGATAAAATGTTGCCAGAAACATTTCAATGTTTTTCCACAGCAAAAACAGAGTACTACTTCTGCAACATTTTTTCATGACTTTTTCATAGAAATTTATATGTATTTAATTTGACAGCATTCCGCATGAAAAACTGAACAGAGTACCAGGTTTAAAACTTGTTAAAATCTTTATTTGTGGCAAAAAATGTTCTGTATATAAATGACATTGACATGGTTTTTACATCTGACATGTCATTTAGAACGTGTTATATTTTGATCTGACAAACCATCTGACATCAACAGTGTTTCAGTGTTGCCAAAAATCTGAAGCTTTGGTTTAAAAGAAAACGTTAATACCACAGTGGCACTCCTATTTTATATTTCTCAAAACTGGCGGATATTTAATTGCTCAGCGACATAGACATTTAATTTAGTTAGTTGTTTAATGATGATTTTGTTTTATCATTCAAGAGGTTTACTAAGTTTATTTTATATTTAATGAAACGTTAAGAAAAGCTTTTCCTAGTTTTGTTGTTTTTTTTTTTTGTAATGTGTTAATTGCTATAGAATGATCCGACGAAAAAATAATTGTTAATGACGACTGCAATTAACTAGAAACTTTTTTGGAATGAAAAAAAAAATAATAATAAAAGTAGTTTTTCTCTGTACTTGGATTAAAAGATTTGCTATTGAATGTAATGTAATGTTTACTTACGTATTTTCAAGTTTTAGTTATAATCATGACCTTTTTCAGTGACTTTTGGGATTTTTCTATAATTGTATTGTAATTAATATTTAAGAGCTCATACTAGTGAATACGGTTGGTTAGTTATAAAAAAACCTTCGAAATTATAATAAAATTAAAGTTTTAATAACTAATAAAATTAAAGTTTTATTATAATTATCTTGTTTACAATTTACGTTGCTAAACAAAACTTTCAGAGTTGTATTTTTTAAAATAGGATCTTTTCTATCGTTATTATTTTACATTTGCAGACATAAAATGATACAGAAGAAACTTCAGGCATTTTTGACTTTAAAGCAACTGTTTCATTTCATGGTTTCCACTTGTCCGTTACATTTTAATAAGAAAAGGACTCAGGATTAAAATTACAGCCCTGATGCGGGTAATTGGTATCGCCATGGTGATATTTGAACTACTCTCTCTCTCTGAGATATTCTCTGGAATATTCTCTGGAATATCTCAGACCACAATAATTCTGTAATCATTTTTGCCTGTCTGTATGTGTTCGCATCGCGTATTAACTACTGGATGAATTTTAATAAATATGGGATATTTTTCTCCTAAACATATCTCATTTTCAACAGAAAATAGAACAAAAGTAGTGAAAGTACGCAATTTTACCGATTTAATAGTACTGCAAACTTGGTAGCATCTTTGATTTTTGTCAGCGGGATATTTTAAACAAATCTGCAATAATTTTAGAATTTACATAAAGTCTATGTTTCATATACTATAAATGTATGAGTCTTTAAATTCTTTTCATGGCTTTAAAGTTATTCAAGAAATGGCAACAGTAGATGATCAATTTTCAAAGAAAATCATCTTCAGTGCTGAGGCACATTTTCACCTCAGTGGATTCATCAATAAGCAGAATTTCCTCATTTGGGCGAATGATAATCCAAGAGTGAATGTCGAAAAATCAATGCACCCACAAAGAGTGACTGTTTGGTGCGGTTTATGGGCTGGCGGAATCATCGGGACGTATTTTTTCCAAAATGACGCCGTTCAGGCAGTTGTGAATGGTGTTCGCTATCGTGAGATGATAACGAACTATTTATGGCCCGAATTGGAAGATATGTATGTGGATGATATCTGGGTTCAACAGGTCGGTGCCACTTGCCAAACAGCCAACGAAACAATGGCTCTTTTGCGCGACAAATTCAATGGCCGTGTTATCTCACGTGGTGGCGATGTCAAATGGCCGCCAAGATCATGTGCTTTGACACCGTTGGACTTCTTTCTTTGGGTTATTTTAAAGAAAAGATGTACGTCGATAAGCCAGCAACAATTCAAGAGCTAAAGAATGAGACAATTCGGCACATTAATGGCATAGAACCTCAAATATGCCTCAGCGTCATCGAAAATTTTATATCAAAATTTGGAGGTGTGCCGCCGAGGTCGCGGCGGCTATTTGGCCAATATTTTGTTCTATGTATAATTGAACCTTACAAATGTTATCAAAATAAAAAGAAATGACAATAATTTCCTAAATAATTTGTGTTTTATTCAAAATCAACATCGGCCCTTAAAATTAACCCACCATTTATTAATTGTCATGGAATGAAAAACAGCAATTTTTGGAATTTTTGTCTGTCCATTTTTATCCGCGTCATGTAAAAACTACTGAATAAATTGTAATACAATTTTGTAGAGGGGTACCCTTATTATCTAGGTTCATATATCGGATATTTTTCACATTTCCAAGAGAAAACAGAGATGAATAAATGAAAGTACACAATTTCACTGAAAATTTGGCAGCACCTTTAATTCTTGTAAACTAAGAAAAATTATAGACACTATATATAGAACTCTACAATAATAAAATTTTATGTGAAGTCAATATTCCAATATCCAGAGTAAGTAACCAGAGACGGGTACCCTGTATACAAAGTAAATAAAAACTACTCTATGAGCAGCACCATAATAATAAGAGCCTTAAAAAATTGTGTGTATTACTTTCAAAACAAAAGCGAAGTTCCAACGTAATGCTGTCGGAATAGGAGCGGAAGGAGCTACCACTATTTAAAGTTTTTTTTTTTCAATAACGTAAATCTGGGGATAACTTCTAGAAACTAAAAGGCATATTCTAGTAAAAACCTGATGTAAACGAGTGATGGAAGGGTTACCCTAATAAAAAGTTATTTTCAAATATCGTTTTTTTAAATCTTTGTCTTATTTAAATTATTTCTGTAGGAACCACCAACTAAAGAAAATTTATACTTAAGCCCTTTTCACACTATTATACTGAGTATTAAGACTTGTCAAATACTTAAATCCAAAATGTGAAATAATACGGAAAGAAATTTGACATCCCATAATACCAAACCATTTTTAGAAAATTTTCTAAACGATAACATTTTTCATTTTATCAGGATTGTGTTTTTTTAAAGCAAAGAACCAAGCTGAGTGAGTCGCTGCCTTAAATTGCCACCAGTCTTAAAGCCTACGTATGTGCTTTGTTTCTGCCATGCCTAGAAATTGTTGAATGTACGTATTATTTTTTTATTTTATTTTTTTAATAACCGAAAACTTGTACGGCCAAACAAACTTAAGACCCGGCACCTTTGCCGTCCACATAAAATTGCTCAGCCGACGCCGTTCAATGTCTCGTCTCGGCTTGTTCCTTTGCTGATATCTTTCATATTAATTGAAGTGTGACAGTGTGAAAACGAAATCTTATGTTACGTTAGATTTTTTGACAATCACACAATTCTCATTGGATTTGTATCTTACAAAATCCAATGAAAATCTTAATACTCAGTATTATAGTGTAAAAGGGGCTTTAAAAATCATACTATAATTGCTGTTTTTGATTTTGTTTTTAAGTTTAAAAATAATATTTACAATACTACTACTCTAAAATACAATTACGGTCAAAATAAATTAGCAACTCTCTCAAAGTCCAAATACGAAATTATACCGCATATTTATTAATGAGAAATTTTTAAAACTGACGCAGTTAAAAAATAAATAATTAATTATCCCTTTGCATATTATAGAAAAGAGTATATAGAGTATCGCCTCAAAAATCTATACAGCTGATCAGCTTCCTATATGAATCACTTCAAATAATATTGAAATGCTTATTTTCGTTCCAATATACAGTCAGAGACTAAAGTTTAAATACACCTCAAAAATAGTTTGTTTAAAGAAAAGTAAACGTTGCAGAAAAACTTTAAGTATACAGTATTATTTGTCTTTATAAATAACAGAAAACAAAAACTAAAACTTATTTGGAAGCGATAGACGTGCAAAAGTCTGGAGCAAAACAAACACTGCCCTTCGAACACGATATTTGGTTCCAATGTGGCAATGTGATGTTTTGGTGAGCGATTGCAGCAACATATTTTCAGAGGATATTGGAAAGAAATTTGCAAGCATCTGTCGACATCTTGGGCCTTGGATCGCGTTGGATCTTTTAACAGGCACATCGCCCTTTCTCTTAAAGAGTGCTTGCTTTATTATGCTCTCAGACAGCTTCATAGCCCACCTTAATCACCAGACTTAAACCCATTTGAACACGTTTGGGATTTAATGATGCGGAAATTAGTAAAAAACTTTAAGAACGAGCAAAGAATAGGTCTTAAAAAAATTTGGTCAAAAATAGTGCCTTCTAAAACAGCAAGTCTGGAGGGGACATTGCACCCCCCCCCCCCCCCCCAGAATGGCCTTTTAACGCCAATGCGTACTCAGTCGTTCGAGCTATGAAAAATGGCATCTGCGCTGAAAAAAACATGATAGTGCGTATTAGAAGTGTATTTGTATGACAGACTTTTTAACAGGTATGTATGATTTGATTTTTTGAAAAAATAAAATATTTTTTCCATACGATCAGAGTTAGAAAATATTCTTTTTGAATAATAGTGTGAAACCTACAACGGCATTTGGTAGCGATGTTTGAGTTGGATAGAATTCTTTCAAATTCTTTTTTATGATTATATTGGCCTTAAAAACAATCAAATATTATTTTTTTTGCAAAACACTGTGTGATTTTTTTCTAAATAAAGCCGCATTTGTCTTTTACCTTAATTATTTTTCTTTTATATCTCTTTTTTCACTTACCATCCAATAACTTTTTCAGTTCTTCCGTGCCTTTTTTGATGTTTTCAGGAGTTTCTCGCAATTCTCGCAAAGCAACTTCTTTGGTACGTTCACAGGGTTCACCCAGCTCAAACTGTAATTTGTAGTCTCCCACCATAACGGAAGGCATATCATCGATTTCGGCTAACATGGTTGAGATCTCTGTAAAAGAAAATGTTTATAAAACTTATAACGAATGCAAAAATAATGGTACAGGAAAATTAAAAATTAATATACGAGAGTTTATCTGAAAAGTATGTCAAATTTCGAAAGACTACTGGCAAATTTTTAGAATATCTCCGTCATTCACTTTCCATTTAGATCAAAAGATTGGTTGAGCCAATAACTGCAACAACATGAACAAATTAATACCGTTGCTCCGATGGCGTTATGTTTATGTCTTGTCAGATTAATGGCTAGCGGGGTATTATGTTCATATTTGAAAGACCCACATTTTTTGTTTTCCATATATGTTGTGTGTAAGCTTATAGCAAAGTTAGTACGGTTAGGCTAGCTTTAGTTTTTTTGCTTTTATAACAAATGTTTTAACAATCATGTTTAAACGGGAAAAAACATCAACATGGGCATCATATAGTTAACACTAACATAATGTTAGACTGGGGCTTAGAATAACGATGCATTAGCATTTTTTATACTGTGTATTTAATAATTTTGTTTGGTCATGGTATCACACCGTCTTAACGAGCCATTGATTTGTTTGAACATGAACTAAATGTCGGCAGAATAGCTAACAAACATTTTTCTATTTTCTTCTGTGTGCAAAATACGTGTCGATGTAGTACATGTTTCGCCTAAACATAATTTTCTGTTTGTCGTTCATATTGTTTAAATGCTTATTTATTATTTATATTGAAGAAAAGAGGAATTTGCAAACTTGATCAACAGATGGCGTTGTTTGAAAATCAAATTTTCATACAAAAAAGAACATTTGATGGCAGACATCGAACAAATGTTCAAACAATGCTATTTAAACAACAAGATGACATCGACAACGATGGTCTTCACGAGACATTTTAATGTTATGTTTCATAGCATAAAAATAAAGCGCGACATAATCTTTTACTTTTAATAAATTGTTAAATTGATTGAAGTGATTTAAGTAGAACTTAATTGCGACTCGAAGCAATTTATGGTTTTAAAATTGAATGAACATAACCCTAAATACAAAATTAACAATTAATTACAACTTAATTGTGTGCCATTTAATAATCTCGTCATCAAATGCTAAAAGTCTTCAAAGTTATAAACTTTCTATAAATTTAGCTTTTAGTTAGTAATAATTATCTTTATCAATTATTTAATTGATTACATTTACTAACTACCGAGAACTTATTAATATCACTTATTTACATACATATATGAAACTTGACACGTTAGTTAATTGATTAAATTATAGTCGCATTGTTGTGATTGCGATCTGTTAACATTCTTTGTAATAATACCTTTCAGCTGTTGTCATTATTAAACTAATTGTTTTTCCCTATACTTGTAAGAAAATATCATTAAATAATATATTTAAAACAAAGATATTTCCAAGGCATATTAATCAGGTAGCCTCACTACGGAGGGAAAATAATAACGTGAAAAATTTATTTTTTATATATGAAGTTTGACTGTTAAACTTCCATTTAAGGGGAAAAATTGTGTCAAAATCCATAATAAAAAATTTTAAATTTTCGCCTTATTATTTTTCTCTGTAGTGAGGATACCTGATTAATATGCCTTGGATAATTCGTTTTTTAAAAATCACTAAACAAGAATGATTTCGTAATTGCTCTTTTCTCTTTTTAGTTATTTTCGATAGATGTTTTTGGAATCCAATATCAATATTCGAAAATTAACGTAATTATCAGAGTATTGTATGTATATCAAACTAAGAGAGTGTTGCTATTGCAGTTCTCTAGATATATAGTAAATAATAACTACTTTGTATGTGGAGTACCCATTCCCCTCCTCCGATCTATATATTCAAGCCTTAACTTGACTGTACCTATTTTACTTTCATCGGTACACGACAACATTTTTTTAAATTTATATGGGAGCTATCACGTCCACTATTCTAATCCAGTAAATTTTTTGTTAATTTGAAGGAAGTATAACTGTTTTCATAATTATTTTACTACGCTGGCGATTTAGTGCTATATGATAATATCGGCGAAGGAGGGCGCTGTGATATGTACTATTGTGCATAAAATTAATACTCATCAGAAAAATCAATGATGCCACGGCTGGGTATCGAACTCGTGACCATATGCTTTAGTTGTCAACGTGGTAACTATACGCGCTACAGCACTGTCCCCTACTATATATATACATATATATAATTTATACATAACTGTGTAACTTAGAAAACCGTTCAGTAGTTCGACTTCTGCTGGTAAATTATCTCACTGCCCTCGTATGCTTAGCTCACTTAAAAACCCAAGACAAATTAATTGTAAACAAGTTAAATAAAAAATTTATAAAATAAAGTTTAAATTAATTTATCGTCACTGAAGATGCCCTTCGTTATTCTCATTATTATAAATACAAAACAAACCCATTGTAAAATTTTTCGCTTGAGTAAAGGCTCAAGGCTGGTTGATGTTTTTACACTAAAGAAAATAATTAATGATGTATCCCAAGTTAATTTTTGTTTAATACAGAAACAAGACGAATCTATAAAAAGTGGCAGCGCCGCTACAAAAATTACAACAGCAAAAAAAACCGACATGCACTTTGTTGTTGCTTAAATGTACAGGAAACGCCAAAAACCTTAACTAAAATATCACATCCAACAACTAAAAACACTTCTTGCTAACCTTTTCTTGGTAGTATTTTGTAATTTTTTTTATCTTGAAATATATTTTGAAATAATTAAAATTTTTTTCTTTTTCCCAATTTAAAAATAAAAAAAAAATTACAGTGTGTTGGCACATAAACCCCCGTCTTCATCTGCTATCAACATGTCTTAACAAAAGTCAAACTTCATATAAAAAACCAGTATTAAAAAAATGTTTTTTTTTTCATATGAAGTTTGACTTTTGTTAAAGCATGTTAATGTCTATCAACATGTCTTAACAAAAGTCAAACTTCATATAAAAAAAAATACAGTATTAAAAATAATGTTTTTTTTATATGAAGTTTGACTTTTGTTAAGACATATTAATGACTAATGGAGACGGGGTGTAATAAAGTGTTTTGTTGATTATCGCTTATTTTTCACTATACGCTCTATACGAGTTATCATAGACAATAGAATTTTTTCAAACATGTTGTTTCTCTCACTCTTCTTTGTAAAACTTTCAATCCAAACGACTCTTTCGCAAATTACAGCAGCATTTGCCATTCGTATTCATTCGATAATAGGCCGAGCCAAAATGAAGGCGCGGCCCAAAGGACAAAACATGAATAATATGCTTAATCAGGATCCCGCAATAATCTCTGATGGGATCGTGGGAATAGACTCAATGTTATATGCTTACTCACAAACGTGTGCGACATATTAAGCAATCAGAAGCTCTTAAGCGATGGTCGATGGACTAGACAATTTTTTCAAGTCTCTGAAGAAGCTTTGAAGTGTCTCGTTTTTTTAACGGTGTAAAAGATACTTTACTCCATCTGATATTCGTATAACATAAAAAGGCGCGCAAAGCGTAACGCTGTCTTGCTCTTAGCTTTGACGATGCAATGATAAACCTAAATAATAGCGCAACGCTGTGTCATGAACAGAAATGTTAACTTATTTTGTTTAATAATATCCCATGATTTAAAACGCAAAATAGATATAATTAAAATCTATAGATAAAGCATAAACTATGTCATCACTTTTCCACAAAATGAAAGGAGTTTGCTTGCAGCCAGCCAACTTCACTGCTTAAGGTTCTGTCAAAATCGGATTTTCCAATTACAAAGCATTGACGTCGCTCTATTCAGTTTTGTTTTATACATTTTTTATGGACATGAGAATTTTTGACAGTAAAGGGCGGTTTAGACCATACGACTTAACGTACGTAAATTTTAAGAAAAAATAATATCAAAATGCATCCGTGTTTGAGAAATGAGAGTAAAAATCTTATGACTGATAAATTTGCTAAACGCACGATTGATGTACAGTAAAATATAGTAAAATGAAACAGCTGTTTTACGGTTTTTTCATTTCAGTGATGCCAGCAGCGTGTTTTTTTGGACTATAGCTAGCTTTTTTTAAGTCATTTTCATGCGATTTGCCTTTGAAAAGCTGTTATCACTTAAAAGAATGCATTCCTGATCTAATGAGGCTATGGTTTTTTGAATAATTTCATAAAATAAAGAGAGCCATACGGCTGTCCAATTTTGATTCGTATTTTCTCCAAGCGTCTCACTACATCCCAGTTAAAAATTTCGTTTACTTGGAAGCAGGTTTGTAAGGGAGGGAGAAATAGACTCTCCCTTCCAACCTGCTTTAAGAAGGCATGATTTTTGTTTGCGATGCCTCACTTGGTAGGTCTCTTTGCTTTACCAAATTCTTAATAAAAACTTATTCGCTTACATACCTGCATCCGCGTAAGCGAGAGAGGTCTCTTTGTTTCACAAAATTTTATAAAGAAAACTTATTCGCTTACCTATATCCTCGTAAGCGAGAGAGGATGTAGTTTGTTATTGTTGTCTTACAATTATAGCATTCTCGAATTCGTGTATTAGATGCGCTTATGAGAACCGTTTTTGAAAGACATGAGTTTTATTTTACTGCTTACCGAAAGACAGTAATTTGTTGTTGGTATATTCAGCCTTACTTCGGTTGTCGAAGTATGGCTTATTATGTTTAGACGATACCATTCGTGCTTTTGTACACAAAAACTTGACTTGACGCAAGACTTCTGTGACCATGTTAACCACCCTTTAGTTAGCGCTCAGTGCACTAATTTAGGATTGGCTGTAAGATTCAAATCGAACGTTCACAAACTACTATCTACTACTATCCTCCTTTCAAGATAAGGCACATTGTATTCTGTTAGTGGGGATTATCCCCTCAGCACTGGTCCAACGATAAAAATAAAAAAGTAGTGTCCACTAGAGAATGTCAGTGGTATTTTAGTTTTTCATATGTCTGTTTCTCTAAGTGTGTTTTAACTTATTTGATACTTTTGCAAGCGCAATTAAGGGCAGTTTAGATAGTAAGACTTTACGTACGTATAATCTAAGAGAAAATAAAATGATCAAAATCAATCTTTATGAAAAAATAGAGATTAAAAATCGTATGGTTTTTTTCTTACGTTTACACCATTGGTGTTGAATAAAATGAAGTAAAATTGAAACAGCTGTTGTTAAAGCAATAAAAAAAGTGAAAACAAATAAATAGTGCGCATACTTGTGAAAAATAATTTTAAAAAAAGTAACAAGGAAAAGGTTCTTTGTGTTGTACTAGCCATTGCCCTAATAAAAAAACTGGAAACCAACAACTAAAACAAAATTAAAAAAATTTCACGTTCTTTTGCCAAAAGTTTTTTATTGTTTACAAACTTATTTGTGATGCCAACTGGATCTATTTTGCACTATATTCAGCGGTTTTCTGCTATTTTGACGAGTTTCGCCTTTGAAAAGTTAGCATTAATAAGAAAAACGCAACCCTGATCTAATGAAGTAGAATAGTTTTTGAAAAATTTCAAAACATAAAGAGAGCCGTAAGACTGTCAAATTTCCATCCGTATTTTCTCTCAATGTCGGACAGTTTCATTACATATTATGTTTAGACGATACTACTTGTACTCTTCTACACAAAAATTTGAAATGTCGTATTACTTGTAGTATAATGTAAACCGCCCTTTAAGCTTATTTGCTAAACCCTGGTTAAAGCCCTTCAAAAAGAGCTTAACTGTTAGAAATTTTTTAAAGATCATCAACTAATTTGAAGAAAAAAAATATTTAGCCATAAATAAATCGCATGAAAAAAATTGAAAATTTGTTTCGTTACTTACTCATTTTGGTTTGTGTATTTTATATGTTGTATAAATAAATAAATTTTGAAGTTTGTGTTTTAATCAATCGAATGTCTGTGTTGTTTGTTATACCCAATTCTTGATAATTTTTTGTTTTCTTAGTATTGTTTTTCCTGATGTTGAAATCTTTGAATGTTTTTTTATGTGGTTTTTATTTAATAGAGATTTTTTATTATTTTATTTATAATTTAAATGTGTAATTCATAAAAAGATGAATATTATTTGAAAGCTTAACATAAAGTAATGAATTTACAATAAACTTGTGCAATTATTTAAATATTTTTATTTATTTCAAATTTTATATTCAAGTTTGTTGAATTATTGCGTAATATTAATAATTTTTTTTAGTAATAAATTGTTTAATTAACCTTTCTATAAACTAAATGAAGTTAACAATTAATTCTAACTTATATTTTAAGCTCTCGAATAAAATGTTGTTTTCATTAATATTTTAGAATTTATAGAAGGCGAATAATAGACAGCCTTTAACTGATAATATTGGTGTAGCAATAATTAAAATCTTAATAAAAAAATTCTATATTCTATATTATTGAAAAACTAAGGTGACCTCTTCGAAAAAAATTATTAAATAATATGCATATTCATCCTCAAATAGAATGCATTTTCCAAACCTGCAATCACTTTTAATATGAGCTTTTTGTATTAAGGGCCTTTTAGCTCTTACAACGATGAGGTCTCTACCTCCTCCATCATAGCAAAACGTCGCAGAGTAAGGGATTCGGTAAAAAAAAAATAATTTAAATAAATCTGCGGTTTCTAAAAGACAATTCTGATTTTATTTGAACTTTATATAACTACTAGCAGCGACCCCGAATTCGTCAGTATCAAACTTTAAGACTCTTATTTTTATATACAAATATACTTTGTATAGAGGTACCCATTTCTGGGTAATTACTATGGATGTTGCAATATAGGTTTTAAATGAAATTCTATTTTGAAGAATTTTGTAAATAGTGTCTACAATTTACCGTTTACAAAACCAAAAGGTGCTGCCAAGTTTTTATTATTATTAAATCGCTAATATTGTGTAAAAAGAGGTTTCTTGCAAGGTATCTTAACCGCTGCAGTCTCTAGAGCTCAGCTGATAATTTTTTTTCTGCAAGCTAAGTAAAACTGCCATACTTTTTTGTAGTCATTTCTTACATACATACATACATATGTAAATGTATATGTATTTTGCCACTTTTTGATGAGCAAACGAGCGAGGGCAATTTGTTTCGATTTTTTTAAATTTTTATATATTTTAGTTTTATACTAGCTCTGCCCACACACGTTGAGTGCTTCCTAACAATATTTTATTCGATTTTGCTTTGAAAGTAATCCACATCCAATTTTAAGAATCTTACGTATTTACTTTATATAAAGGTACCCACCCCTGGATAAAATTCTAAAATTCATATAAAATTCTAAAAATTATTGTAATGCTCTGTAAAAGTCAGAGGAATTAAGTTACTCTTTGGGTTATCTCTTAGGTTTAGGAGATATTTTGACATTTAAAATGTTTATTTTTAGAAGTCTTCGGGAAGCGGAACAAAAACCAAACCTTTTTCTTAATTTATTTTTTGGATTGACGAAAGATTTTCTAGTATTTTGAAAAAAAAAATAATTCTTGTAATTTTAATGTCTGTTAAACTATCGAAGGTAACCCCATATCTGAACCAATAATTTTTGTAAACTCTCCTTAAAAACATCGACATAAAATGAATTATTTAAATTCGATTAAAAACTAAACAAAGTAGCGCTTTAAGTTTTTCATATACCCGAGGTGCCTACTACACAAGGTTCTAAGGACCATAAGTAAATTTCTGCTACATGTTTTTTATGGTCATGTGAAATTGTAATAACATCAGTATTATGGTTTAGAAGATACGGATTTATTTTCACTTCTTCTTGATTCCCATTGTGCGTCGTTCTTTAAATTTTGGGAACAGAAAAATGTCACAGGGTACCAAGTCTGATGAGCACAACTACTAAGAGATGATGTTTTTTTTTGTGATAAAAATTATGATCAAGCAGTGGCATGTAAGCTGGCTTAAAATCTTAAAATACAATTTCCATAATTAAAGTGATTTTCCATAATTCCGTTTTTTTATTTTTCGAGGAATTTTTTTTTTTGCTTAAAAAAGTTACTTTTTTAACTAATACACTCATACTTTATACTTTAAAAACTGAACGCAACTTGCTTTAAATTTCTCTTTCAAGAAAACAGCTGATTGCAATTTTTTTGTGGACAACTGTTGTTGTTTACTTGACGATCACATCTTAAAAAAGATTCGGCATGGCCGAATGTAGCTCCCACATTCGGTCATTCCAAATCTTATATACCCTTCACCATAGTAGTGTTAAATATTCCCTTACTCTGTTATGTTTCCCATTTTCACAATAATATACATTCTGTTTTTACTTTTATTATTTTCATATACATACATAGTACCCCATTTCCTGTCTCTCTGTCCACCTTTTTTGTGTTCGCATCACGTAAAAACTACTGGATGGATTTTTTTTTTTGTGAGATACCTTAGTATCCTGATTCCAATATAGGATACTTTTTTCCGCAAAAACATTTTATAGAGAAAGTGGAGAAAAAGCAGTGAAATTACACAGTTATATTATTATAACGGAAGCACAAACCGATATGCAGCATAGTTTAAGTAAGTACGGGTCTTTGGCGTAGATTGCTTTCAAAGCAAAATCGAATAAAATATTGCAAGGACGCTGACGAAGTGGCGGGCACAGCTAGTTACAAATATAATTAAAGATATAATCTTTTTTTTTGTAAAAATTTTATCGAAAATTTTTTGTAAAATTTTATCGAAAATTTTTTAATTTGCAGAAAAAATTTTTTTTAATAAAATAAAATTTTTTTAATAAAAATTTTTTTTAAAAATATTATCGAAAATTTTTATTAAAAATTTTATTGACAATTTTTTTTTTTAAATTTTTTCGAAGATGTTTTTTAAAAATTTTATTAAAAATTTTTAGTAAAAAATTTATCGAAAATTTTTTCGATAATTTTTTGTAAAAATGTTATTGATAATTTTTAGTTAAAATTTTATTGAAAATTTTTTGTAAAATTTTTATCGAAAGGTTTTTGTAAAAATTATAAAGAAAATTGTTTGTAACTCAGAATAAGCTCATTTGGTCATATGGACCCCTCCAATGTCCCTATTGATTGTTTTTGGCTTCTAATGCGTCTATCGGCCACCTCTATGTGTATTGCTTTCTATAAAGGCCTTTACTACAAATCAAAGCAGGAAAACCCTACCAACCTAAAATCTTACAAAAAATTCCCCTCGCAGGGGTTATTGATCCCCCGAGATCTGTACGCACTCTATGCGATCTACTGGTCGCGGTTTAATCTTATTTAACACAAAAAAAAGAACAAAGAGAATCATTACATCTAAAAAATTAAAAACTACGTGAAAATATATGTAGGTTAGCGTGGTTTTTTTCCGCAGACTCGGATGGAATGGTCTGATGTTGCTGAATTGCATTAGCGAAATTTTCGAAACTATGCCTGGCAAATTAGTGGGCTTAAATTTTCTGTATCTCTTCTGTTGCCTTGGTAAAGTTAAATTCAACCCGAATACAGACGGACATCGCTTAATCAACTTCTCTATGTATAAGGATCCATAATATATATCGGAAATGAATATTGTAGAAATTACATATGGAATGACAAACTTATATAAACACTTTCTACCTGAGGTGTAGGGTATAAAAAAATTGCATGTCAATTTAAATGAATTTTAACAAGACGTATGTACGTGTGAAAAACTTGAACGTGTAGCTGCAGTCTAACTGCAAAGTAGTATTCTTTTACAGTACATCAATCTATTGTTAAAACAAAAGCAAAACTTATAGTTTTTATAGAAAATGTCTTAAAATTGTACGATCGATTTTTTATCGAGAGGGATATATTTAATTTTAATTTTTAAAAAAGAATCTATTGCAATTTTTAACAAATTTAATTTATAAATTAAGTATTTCCTACGGCAATTGTTAGTTAAATTATTTTTTATAAAAAGTTTAATAAATGCACAAGTTTATTGATCGTTTTATAAATGATAAATGAAGTTAAAGACAGCAGAATAAATAACTTGTCAAATGAATCTGATTTAATTTGCCAAACGATCTGTGAGAATTTGTAATATTATTAATGATTTACAGGTATCAAGTGGAAAAAATGGCAAATTAGCGACTTAAATAATATTATTTTTAACACTCATTCATACAATTTTTTTTTAATGTCAATCTCGAAAAATTAAACAATTAAAAAAAAGGCACTTTTAAAACGCGATCGTCCGTAAAAAGGTATTAATTAATAATACCGTTTAAAAAACGTGTTAAATAATTACTGCACAACTTTATTTAATTTTCCAAATACAAATAAAACAGAAATCGAATTCGAACTCGCACACGTTAAAGATCGTGTGTTTAAAGCGTCAAAGTAAAGATGAAACTGTTCAAATAATTCAAAACTTATAGAGATTTTATTAAATGAAAAAAAAAAATTAAAACAAACAACAAAACAAAAACAAGAAAAATATAAAATTTGTACATACCTACACCTGAAGTTTGAGTTCTACTTTAATGAGGCTTAAGTACAACAACAACAACGAGAAGAACACAATTTTTAGATCAAAGATCAATAATAACCTGGTAAGAGAGAGAGAGAGAGTTTTCCGATTTTTTGTTTTACTTTTTAAGAGAATTTAAAACTAGTGTTAAAGTAAAGATTACAAACAGAGTAGTAGTTATTATTGCTACTAAGCTTTATTAACTAAAGCAATGACCTTTTTGACTTGTTTGGTTTTTACGACTTTACTTGAGATTGAATATTGAAGGGAAGTTTCTGTATATTGTTTACTTTTCAGGGTTAAAAGGGTTCAGTGTTCAATGTGACTAAGGCTTACAGAATGTTGAAAACAGGTCTTACAAACAACATTAAACATCTTTGGATGAATTACCCAAAATTGAAATAGTTTAATAAAATTAAAAAACAATTCATTTTTTTAAGGAAAAAATATTGAAAATGTTGTTTCATTGCAGACGAGAAAAAAAAAATAATGTGGAAATTTTTTATTTTAATTAAATTACAACAATTTCAAATACATTCCTATATACGGTTTGACAGTTGACAGACATGTCTATATCATTCGAAATAATGCTAATTTATCCTGTTTTCATATACATACCTTGGGTGTTGTGTCCTTGGGCCTCAATCAATTCTTCCACTACGAAAGGAGTTTGATAGTTTAACTTTCATTTAAGGGGAAAAATTGTAAGCTTAACTGTCAAAATCCATATAAAAATTAAACATTTTCGCCCAAATATTCTCCCTTCGTACTGAGGCTACCTGATGAATGTGCCATGACCTCATCTATCGTATAAAACTATATAATGGATTTAAACGATATTAAAATAAAATTTCCCGAGCCATAAAATAAGTCATTTTGGGTAAAATAAAAAAGTTTAATCGATGCGAATTTCTTATTTTTGATCCGATTCTTTTATGATTTAAATTTGTGTCGATTTCTCTAGTTAAGTAGATGAATTCTACATTTTTAAGATGCAAATTAGATCTTGCATATCAAAAGTATATATCAGCAACACTTGACTTATTTTCAATTGGACTCGTCCTCCTCAACTTAATTTTTGGCCACCTTGCGTTAAATAATCTACTGGAAAAGCCAGTAAAGTAAATTAATCTAAATTTGTCTTGAAAAAAAGTATGCTACATTGGAATACACAGGATACTAAGGTACCTCCACACAAAATTTTGTTAAAATCCATCCAATATTTTTTACGTGATGCGAACACAAAGAAAAAGTCAGACAGGAAATGAGTTATTGTTTTATTATACGTATAGATTTTTAAACACTCACTGTATCGTTTTAACCAAGGCTACTTTATATTAGGTGGCAGCGCTGCGAAAACACAATAAACACACTTTCCTTACCTTCTTTAATAGTATCTATTTCGTAGATTTTTAAAAAACCCTTTACATGGTCTCCGCCTCTGTCATTAATTGGCCATTTGCTCTTCTTTTCTATGATTTATCTCTTAATTAAAGCTAAAACCTTATTCCGAAACATGCAATTACAAGTTATGTAAATTACAAGTTATGCTTGGAGTCATGTTCAAAACATGTTTTTCTTTTTGACTTGTGAGAATTTGAATTAAATATAGTGAAGGTATAACGCAACCAAGGATGACAAACACAAGATTACTCCATCCGACTCTTAAACCTCTCTTAAGGTTAAACCTGTATATTAAATAGCATCCATACATCCATAACTGCCAGATTTGACAATTTATCGTCATTTTGACGATTTTGGGTCCTAAAAATGGCATGGTGACGATGGGACGATTTATATCCTAATTTTGACGAAAAATAATAATTCAAGTTTTCAAAATTTATTTGTACTATTAAAGCAAACTTAAACTCAGCACAGCTCTTGAAAATAATAATAATAGCTTGTTTATAATAAAATGTATCTGTCATTCTTTGGAGTTGTATTCTTCTTATGCTTTTCTTCCATCATTGGTAAAAACTTTGACAAGGAATATATACAATTATTTGTCAAATTTGTCAGAAGAGGTGCAACTAATTTGACAATATTTTAAGCCTATTCGAAATAAAACTAAAAAAATGTTGTACCCCTGTCAGACTCGTTAGATACCCCATTCCTAGAAGCTGCCGTTGTTGATGCACGAGCCATTAAAGATATATTTTGTATTTGCTGCAAACATTGATACCGCTAAGTTGATTAATTTAAGTTGAGTAATTTAAATTCCATAAATAAAACGTATCCAAGTTTTCTAAAATATATTTTAGCAATTACACATACACAACCATATAAATACAATTTTTCAATGCAAGTTCATGAAATAAATTCTATTTAAAAGTATTAAAAATCATGCGTTCTATTAACATGTGATTTTATTGTGAATTCTAATTGAAGATAATTTATAATAATGCTTTTTTATTAATAAGATTTTTTGATTTAAGAGTTTGTTTTGTTAAGGTGGGATCACACGATTGCCGCATTGCACCAAATATTGCCTTATATTATGGGCCAATCGTGTGATTTCACAACAAATTAGCACATGCGGCCGTCGAGGCCAATATTGTGCCAGTTTTGCCCAATAAAAAGCAACTCTGGTGCGACAATCGTGTGAATGGGCAATAAGCAATCATATAGCAATGGAAATGATAAAAACGCGGCAATATTTATTGTGTTCTCGTGCAGCAATAGACGTTACCAATAGGCGGCAATTTACATTTTTTGTAAATAACATGTTTTTGGTATGTGCTCATATTTCTTTTGTAAGCACAATTAATAATAATTTGAAATAATAAGATTATTTCATAGTTTTTTATGAAATAATTATATTATAAATATTTTTTTTTATTCTATTCGCACTTTTATGTATACATCTTTCAAGGCTTTATAATTTGCATTACAAACACCGGCTTGAATAGGAACATGGTTTTGGTGCAATATGAAAAAAAAATCGAAAGGCTATCTCTGGAAGCTAGAAAGCGATGTGAAGAAGCTAAGCGCTCAAGAGCTGGAATAGCCATGCGAATGTTTGTGTCCTGTTTACGAATATGTATATGGTAACACCCGTTCCAATAAATCTTTGAAGGTTTCGACAATCATTCGAATAAGATTTGCTGCTCTTTTTGTTAGCTAGATTCTAAACCATATACATACTTCGATTTATTACATTTCTCTTTTTCTTTTGTTATTTTCTTTTTTTGTTTATTTGATTTACATATGATATATAAGCTTATGCAAATTTTTTTCATTTTAAAAAATAAACCATTTTTAAGCACTAAACACAACACAATTTTTAAAGTTCGCTCAACAGCTGATTCTCATAATTACAATACACAACCGTGTGACTAGGCTGCGGCAATTATTGTTGCACAATTGTTTTTTGACGTTTTACGGCAATCAAATTTGTACACAATGGGTCAATCATGTGAATGAACAGAATATGATCGGGGCAACTTTATTATTGTGCGATAACTTAGCACAGTAAAAATTGGGCCAAATTGGTGCATTTGCGGCAATCGTGTGATCCCACCTTAATGGTTTGCCTTTAATGAAATATGTTTTATTGGTAAAATAAAGCGTTTTTAGTTTGACGTTTTTATGACGATTTCAATAAGCTATTTTGACGATAATGACGATTTTTCCCAAAAATCTGGCAGCCATGCCTATATCATCTAACGAGAAATCATGTCGTAGTAATCTATCATTCTTAGGTTTGTGGAGAATTGATTGCAATCAAAGAATGTCGCAATACATACACAGTAATAAAAATTAAGCAATGAAAATTGCAGTAAATACAAAAAAAACCATATAAAAAACCTCAACTTAATTTCATTAAGTGTGTGTTAACTTTAACGTCATGTAGAAAAAATTCAATTGTTTTATAACATGAAGAGAACTATAAGTATTGTTGATGTTTAAACAATATAAATCAACATGTCAGGATGGCCGAGCGGTCTAAGGCGCCAGACTCAAGAGCAATCTTGCCGTTAAAACGGTTAACAACGAGCGTTCTGGTCCTCTCTGAGGGCGTGGGTTCGAATCCCACTTCTGACAAAGTTTTTTTTGTAAAATTATTATATTGTACATTTTTTATTTATGTACAATACATTTTTAAAATTCTTTTCCAACGCCGTCAGTTGCAAGAGCATCGGTTCAAATCCTACTCATGGAAAAAATAATTTTTATTTGAACTACGTAGGATTTTTTTATATGTATGTATATTAGTTTTTGTTTATTTTTAGTTTCAATCCAAGGCACATTAATCGGGTACCTCACTACAGAGGGGAAATATTAAGGCGAAAATTATAAATTTTTTTATATAGCACCACTCTTACACGGAAAAACAATAACATTTTGTTTGCAACCAACTTCGCTACCTAACGCTTTGTCAAAAATGTATTTTCCAATTGCAAACCGTTGACGCCGTTTTATTTAAGCAGCATTTAGACGGTCAATCGCGGCTTGTCAGCATAGATGCCAGGTTTTTAAAAGTAATATCGTCATATTTTTGGGAAAAAATCGTCATTATCGTCAAAATAGTTTATTGAAATCGTCATAAAAACGTCAAACTAAAAAACGTCAAAAATAAAACATATTCTACTAAAAGCTAAACATAGCAAAATAATCTCTTAAATCAACAAATCTTACAGCATTATTATAAATACATAGACCAAACACTTTGATTAGAATTCACAACAATATCACATGTAAATAGAATGCACGTTTTTCAATACTTAAAAAAATGACAACTTATTTAATGAATTTTTTAATGACTAAATACTCTTTCCTAATTTGGTAAAGAATGCCGTCAAACAAGGATTTAATTAAGTCAAAACTCGAAACATTTCAAACCCAATACGTATATGTTTTGAGCAGGATACTCAGTTTCTAGCTCTTATCTTTCACTTTCTTCAACAAAATAGAAGCAGTCTTTTGTAACTTCAGAAAACTATCTTTTTCTTATTATTAATTATATTATAAGAATTAATTTGGCCTAGAACATTAAATTTATTTTAAAAATTGATAATATCTGATTACAAAGCTCTAAATAAAAATTAAAACAAACTTAAATAGTATCTCATTTTTCTTTTGCATCTATTTGTACTTCTGACAATACGTCTCTGGTATATTCCTAAATACATGTCTTCATAATCTAAAAAATATGTTTTTGATTTTATAATAAATTAAATAAAAGTCTTCAGTTTTAAGCAAATAGTCAGCGTTGTCAACTTGGTGCGTTTCGCACCATTTTGGGTGCTTTTTCAATTTTTTTGTGCGAAAATTTCGCGAGTTGGTGCGTGGTGCGCTTTTTTTAAATTTTGGTGCTTTTTTTAAATTATGGTGGCACCAAAAGTGCAAAATATTCATAGTCATTTTTACAGACCATAATAAGAACAACTAGTAATGATGTTTAAGACATACCAAATCATATGCACAAAGTAAAACGGTATTGTTGTTGTATTAATTTGTGTTATGTTAAAAAAAAGAAACATTTCACTGTAAGGAATTTGCTATCCCTACAAAACACTGGTTTTCCCATTCAGCAAACAAATATATCATTTAATAAATATATTTCCAACATCTCAACAATATTTTTTATCTAACCAACTAAAAAATATATACAATGATGATATTAATTATGTTTACTTAGTATATTTATCCGATATTTTAAAAGAGGTTGATCTCACATTTGAATCATCAAATGCCAACCAGACTAAATTATTTGATGATTTGCACAATCTCTTAAAAATTTTGATATCCAAACTCACTGAACCTGACAGGTGATATCAATACATCGTTGATATTTGTTATTTGGGTTTTAAGTTTGAAGAAGCTTGCGCATTCAAGACAATAAGCAATGAAACAAAGAAAGATATATCAAAAACTTGTAAATTCACCAAAGAATTAGTTGAAAAGATTCGGGCGAGACTCCCTTCTAATGTTGAAATTTTACAAAAAATTAACGTTTTAAACGTAAAAAATGTTTTATCTCATTGCAAAAATGATATCATGCCATTAGCAGTACAATTTGCATCCGATATCGAAATATTGTCTAGTATTGAAAACGGATGTCGAATGGTTTACCTTATGCAATGGAAAAATATTGATTCAACATTAGAATTTTGGACTGAAGTTAAATGTTATTGTTAAGTTTTTTGTTAAACTATGTATATTGTGAATGATCGCTGATTTCTATTTAAAAAGTTGTGTATGTAATATATGAAATAAAAAAAATGTATTATCTAGTACAACTGAATACAAACATATTTGTTTAGTTTTTTTTATTTTTGTTAAGTTTTATGATTTAATTTTGTTTTTTTTTAAACCTTTAACTTTAAGACTGTTTTATCGTTATATTTTTAAAACAAAAATATTATACTTTTTTGGAAAATTAATTCATTCAAGATTTTAAATAAAAAAGAAATGTAAAACTTAGTGCGCTTTCTCTTAAATGGTGCGTTTTTTTTTTCTCCACATTGGTGCGTTTTGAAATTTCAAAGTTGACAACGCTGCAAATAGTTTTTAAAAATTTGTTCATTACAATTTTCAACAGTTTTTAGCATTTCATTATACTTACTATAAATTTGTCTGTACCCTCGCTTTGAAACATTTTATTTATGTTGTAATAATTTCTTATTTATTGAATTTAAAATACTTGAAATCAACTCATCGTTGTCAATTTTATCAATGTTTAGACCAAATGAAAAATACCTTTAATGGTTCCTACATCTCTAAAATTTTAACAACAACAGCTTCTAGGGATAACCAACGCGTTTTATTTCTAATAGACTTAAAATAATGTCAAATTGGTTGCTCCTCTTCGAACTATTTAACAAATAATTGTGTCAAAGTTTCTATCGATTATGGAAGTTTTAGACAAGCGTAACAACACAACGCCAAAGAATTATTAACAAGTTACTGTTATTAATTAAATATGTCTGTTAAGGTTGCTTTAACAGTACAAATAAATGATGCAATCTTGAATGATTTAAAATCGTCAAAATTAGGATATAAATCGTACCATCGACATCATGTCATTTTTAGGACCTAAAATCGTCAAATCTGGCAGCTATGCTTGTCAGCGCAGCGCGATGAGAGAGATTTGGACAATGGAATTATTAGAGAATGAAATTATAGAGAATTATAAACGACATCATGACTATATTTTTATTTCCTTTAGTTTCTAATCAATTATTTATAAAAATTTATTGAAAAAATACAAATATCCTTTATATTATATTTGCACCTTTCAGCAATATTGAATTTCTTAATATCTGGTCAAAATTATGCCTCATTAAAATCTCTTTAATTCATACTGTGTGAAGGAATAGGAAAATGTAATAATGTATGTATGTATGTAATTTTATTTATACAGAAAAAATTCACAGTTTCGAACAGTTCCGTGTAATACATTTACTCGACAGTTATATGTTCTCTATCATGAATTGTTTTCAGTATTTTACTTTCAATGCACCGTGAATCCTTTCTTATTGTGCCTGTTTAAGGCTTAATCAAATCTATCTTAATTTTTAGAACAAGTTATAATGTTAGAAGCTGTCCTAAGTTGAAGGGATTTTCCTTTATAATAATTGAAAAATACCAATTAAATAATATTTTTGCTAAATCGTCTATGTACATATTTACCAATTTTAAACTTGAATTTTAGCAATCAATATTTCCATATAAACACACACACAATAATTACATAAATGAAATATTTTAAAAATAAACTCTAATAAAAACGCTTTACATACAATACCATACATAAAAACTAACCCAAATGCAAAAACAATAAATTCTCTTAAAAACAAGCGATCTAGCCGAGACTTCTTTAGTGGTCGCTTACAAAAATACAAATGAAATTTACACTGTGGTTGACAAACATGCATTTAGACGAGCTTGATGGCGTGACGGCAAACACAAAATATCAAAAGTTTTTGATTTCCATCCAGCGCGGCTGACAAACACGAATTTTCGTCGTTTACACGAGCTTGTTGGCTTGCCATCACGCCGCGCTGACAAGCCGCGATTGACCGTCTAAATACCGCTTTATAGAGAGTTTATATTTGTTTACTCACATTTTACCGAACTTTTCCCAAAAAGTACGCGATCGCACCTATTATATATTTTATTTAAAACAAACAAAAAATGATTTGAAAACACGAGAAACGTAAAATTAAAAGCAATGAGAAATTTATTGGTTAATACCTATAATAAAAAGAATTCTGAAATTAGAGTTTTGTTATATAACGATTATTATGTACAGCCCTTCCTCAAGGTATTTGTCATTGCCCTTTTTTTAATGGATTTTGTTTTATGGGAAATTGAACTACAGATAAAGTGCAACATGCGCTATTTTTATTTATGTAATTTATAGCATTAAGAAAATTATACTTGATCTATTTCGCAGATGAGTTTTGGTGGAATTCTTTCTATTTATATGTTCTTTCTATTCCGAAATTACCAGCATATAAAGTAAAAAATCAAGTATAAAAAATTGATTGAAATTTCCGCTACATCAAGTACGAAACTGATGGAACTGTACATACATAATTAGATAGAATATAATCATTTTCATAATCTTTCTAAAACAAAAGTTTATACCTATTTTCTACTGTGGTTGATGAAAGCATCCAACCTACCAAAATTAGGTAGAGCCTGCCATCCTATCAAACGAAAAATTCCTACCAAATTTCATAGGAAATGCCCAATAATGGCAACGTTGGTCCATATATAAATATGTGTGGATGTATGAATGCATGTATGTATGCATGTATGCATGTACGTATATTAAGGACTACCTACCTACATACTTATTTATTATCGAACTTACTTGTTCTATTTAATGATTTTTGTTTTGCTTAATTCTTTGTACAATACACTTTTTATAAAACTTATTTCCTATTGCGTTATTTAGTTGTACATATGGATTTGAATGGAAAATATAAACTGAAAAGTAATTACGAAAAAATAAATGTGCACATTTAATGACATGTAAATTTTTTATTTTAAATATGAACAAAAAAAAAAGTAATTTTGTGGTGCAAACCATATTGTGTTTGTTTTTTATTACTCTTTCCTTTTGTAGTAAATTCTTAGCTGCCAGATTGCACGACCGACTTATCATCATTTTGAAGTTTTTTTCCCCCAAAATTAGAAAAGTGACGATTTATCGTTTGTTTATTTGAAAATGACGATTTTTAAAAATATTGAAAATGTTAAATGGTTATATTAAAAGGTGACACAAAAGTAATGCCACAATGTGTGATTTAATTTTTGCAAATGACATCAAATATCAATGTGATTTGACAACAAGCAACGGCGCGATATATACCTGAAAAACTTGGAATTATTGTAACTGAGCCTATAGGTGACAGACTTCCTTCTTAGGCTTTTCGAAACCTTGCATTTATAACAAACCTCAACACCACCTTATTGCCGCTTTTAACCCCTATGGGAGTTGTGAAAGCGGACATAGCCTATTGCAACATCTTGATCTATTTTTTATAATTAACTAAAATCCGTTCAGCTGCATATTTATGTCCATTGCTTCTCCTTTTCTCTACTCTATGCTTCATGTTTAAAATTTCATCATTTAGCCGTTTTCCATTACATATAGAAATTTGTGAGTTCGTATTCAAGATCTGCATGAATCCATTCATTTCTTTTACCACAGTGATTTGCTTACTACTTTGAGGTCAGGATTCGCTATGCTACACAATCGTACGATTCAATTCAATGCACATTTATTATAAAATTTAAAAAACAAAAATTTGTTATGGAGTTTGATACTTAAACTACCAAGGCGAGAAATTGCAAGTTTAACTGTTAAAATATATCTAACAAAACTAAAAACTTTCCTCTTGTTCCTCGATTCAATCACAAACAAATCTGACAGAATTCTGTCAAATTCCATTTAAAAAATCTTCAAAATGTCGTTGTAGGTGCCACACTATTATACAAAAAAAGATGTTGCAACTCTGATCGAATGGAAAAAATATATATTATAAATTTTTTCAAAAGGTTATCAAATTTTACAGATCTATCAAATTCTACAGATCGAAAGACTGAGTATGATAGTGGTACATGGCCTTTAATGATATGACAGCATACTCGAAGTAAAAAACCTAAGTAAGAGAGTGATATACGCAATTGAACAAAATATGCCTTCCACACAATGTAGCAAGCACTTTCAAAAACCGTGCATAAACTCCAACACAATATCATAAAATGGCAGCTGAGAATAAGAAATTAATATATGAAAAAGATGGAAATTAAAATATGAAAATCAAAAATAAGCAATCTTAAAATGGAACCAGGAGGATATAATACAATTGTATCTGTCATTATTTACAGGTTTACTGTACAATGTTAGACAGGCTGCGTCTATTAAGAGGGTAGTTTGATATTTCAAAAACTTGTTTGAGTAACTTTCAATGCAACACTGTTCACGCACTGTATTACTGTCGAATTATGGGTAGGCTGCGTCTATTACGATAATTCCGTAATTTTAAGCGCAGTAATGTTCAATGCAACACTTCTCCCTTTAATTGTTATCTATTGCTTAATTACTGCCAAATTTTAGGCCGGATAATATTGGGCATGCTGCGTCTGTTAAGAGGGCAGTTTAATATTTCCAAAAGTTTTTAGTATTTCTAGCGCAACACTGTTCGCAGTTTTTCTTCAGCAATTTTTTAGAATAAAGAACGCAATAATTGTACTTTTAAGCTTTCATTAGACCTGATTTTTATTGATGTTGAAATTCCAAAAGGAAATAATTATCGTCTCTACCAGTTCATAAAGAGATACATACAAAAAAGATAGGTTAATCGTACTACCTACTGTCGTCCGCCCAGCCGATTTAATAGTTCGACATGTCAAAACTTGTATGAGTTTAAAATTTTATAGTGCAGAAGTGAGAAAGCAATAAAAAAAATTCAACCATTCTCAATTTTCTTCTATTGACATTTCGAACTACAATGCAACAATAAAATGCCATGTTGTTCTTGTATTGTCAATACATTTAAACAAACAATTTAGCTAGCAGTGACAATTAATTTTGAGAACGAATGCACAATTTTGCGTTTTTATGACATTCTTGTGTACAATATTAGAAGTAGGTAAACTAAAGTTTGCTGCCAGAATATTTGACAATTTGAAAAATTTTCACGACTTTTTTTGCAAATCTAATGTTTTTGAACCAATTTATCTGGCAACTTTTAGTGTGAATAAATATTCTTTAAAGCATTTTATTAAGAGCATACTTTTAGGATATATTAAAATCTTAAGGTGTGTTTACATTGAGTGTACAAGTCATATGGAATGTCAAATTTTCCATATGTAAAACTATACATATAGTGTAAACCTCTTGAAACATAACATATGTTATTTACTTATGTGCTATAACATGTGTTAGTTTTTTATTTAAAGCACGCTCTATTTGATGTGTAAAACTATATGACAACAGCTGTTTTCAGTGATGTTCACTTTTATTTTCAAAAATTCCTCTCATACAATTTTATCATGAATTTAAGGATATTAAAATTAACGAATATATTTATTCTAACTTTTGTTAGTAATTTAATGTTCGCAGATTTATATCGATACCTCATAGGTGATATTAACAATAAAGTTATGTAATCTAATATTTGTACGTCAATCACGGCTAAATCGAATTTAATGATACTTAAAACATAGACAGATCTTTATTTTTGGTTGGTACAATGGGATATGTCTGTTTTCAAAACTAGAGCCAGGAGGATATAAGGTACATTTTTATACGAATGACTCAATTTTAATAGAAGTTGAGAATACAATTACATATTATGTATAGTGATAAAAGGCAAGGTGTGCTTATCTATTTTACCGGTACTAAGAAAGATTAAATTAAATTAAAAATGTACTTTACAATAGTGCATTACTTTTTAAATCTTTTTTAAGACGGTAACTGTGTAAACTTTAATATTACCTAATTAACAACTTTGGAGCGTAGGACAAAAAAAATGCTATTGAGATATTCTGGGTATTGAAACTGCTGCAAATCACTTAATTGAAAATGAGAGAACTCCATTTTGCAAAAAAATAAATAAAACCTAAATCTTATTACAAATTAACAAAATTTTATATTTTTAATACATGTTGAATAGTTCTATTTTTTATATTGCAATATATTAAGAAGCATTATCAGAATTTAGCAATCATACTGGAAGTATAGTGAAAAATCTTCGCTATGTAACATAGGAATATAAGTATTTTTACTTTAAAATTAAATATAATTTTAGTTTTTTTTTGTTTTTTGTTTTACTGTACCAAAGAAGAATGAAATGATATTTAAATAAAATATGTATATATGAAAGTAAATAAACTATTCAATTTTTTGGTATTATAATTACATTCCAGTAAAAGAAAATCAACGGCTTTTTAAAGAAATTTAAAGCTTTTCTATTGTCATAAGAATTAGGATAAAAAATATTTTATTCCTAATAAAAAAGAGTGAACATAAATTGACATTAACATAAACAAAATTTTTCATTTAATTGTTGCTGATATAGTTCAAATGATATTAATTAATACTTATTGTATTATTTGTTATAATTATTTCTTGCTTGTATATTATTTCTCATTTAAAAATTCATTTCTGTACTTTTGTAAAATCTCCCAAATGATAACACAAAATGGTAGTTCTTTGCATAGTTGAAATCGCTAGCGGATTTCTAAGAAAATGAAATAGCGGCAAAAATATGCAAAATTGGCTAATAACTGATTACAGCAAGTCCCAATAAAGCTAATATTATTAGTTTTATTATATAGTCTAATAATTTAAAAAATAATCCATCTAAACCCCACTTTGAAGACCAGCTGTTATTAATATTTGATTTTTGTTTTTAATAATAGGAAGTTATGTCATATGTACGTAACATGTGCACGTGTAAACACAAAAATTATAAACTATGTGTAACTATGTGTAACACTGATTTTCACATACACATGAAATTCCATATGGATAGAAATTTTGACAGTACATATGACTTGTACAGTCAATGTAAACACACCTTTAATAAATACTCCGGTTTCTTGTATGAGAATCTTTTTACTCTTAACCTACATATGTATTTTTGATTTTGATTTACTATCTGTGCCCGCCACGTCGTAGGCGCCCTGACAATATTTTATTCGATTTTGCTTTAAAACTAATCCACACCCGATATACTAAGGTACCTCGTCACAAAATTTTATATATATATAAATATTTCATGTACCAAAGTGGTCCTGTTACAATTATAAGTACTAGATATCATTGGTGCGCTTCGCTGGTAAAAAGCTGCCGTAAACACTAGGTTCTTATTTGCAGCTTTTGGTCATGTCCAGAAACGACGGTTAGGTTGAAAACAATGTTTTATGTTTTAATTTTGTTTAGTTTTTCTTGTTGCAAATCCTTCTTTATTTTTTTTTTTTTGTCAAATGTATGTAAAATTTATTTGTTAATTTTTCGTGTATTTTCTTTATTTCAATGTCGATTTTCAATTTATTCAAACAATTTAGGTTATACACGATAACCCACGCGATTACACGTGGCTGATTAATGCAAACACGAATTAACTGTACCACGGTGTGGCGGGAAAATTATATATTGTAGGTTATGTTACATGTAATTACACATGTATGTACGTTTGAAAGCTAAAATTAAAAACATATATAAAAGGGTTATTTTGACAAACACATGAAATTACATATGGATTATCAAACTGATAGGTCATATGACAAATACACGCCGTGTAAAACCATTTTAAGAGAACAACATGTACATACCAGAGACTGACAAAAAGTACTTATTAAATAAATGTAGTTAAGTATTTACACATATTTTTGGGTTTTAGTTATACCTATACTTATAACACAGAAAATACCAACACATACGCATTTTCAGTGAAATAAGTATGGGTGTACTCAATACTTATAACAAACATTATTTATACACAACGAACTTAAAAATGTATACGTAATGCATGTACGAGTACAACTGATTATAGGTAGATAATGTAATGGGTATCTGTCATACCCATACTTATAACTACCTAATACTTACAAGTATGGAAAAGTAGTTATAATACTATAAGTATACTTATAAGTAAAACAACTAATTTTAGGAATTGTATGTATAAAACAGTGTATGATGTTTGGCAATATTTTGTTTATAACCGAACATTGGTTAAGTATGGAGAACCAAAATAATTAGGATGAAGGAATGAACGTATTTTTAAATTGTGAAATAATTAATACATATAGTTACATATATTTATAAAATACTCTAAAAATACTTAGAGTATTTACATACTTGTACTTATTACCACTCTATACTTACAAGTATAGGTATAGCCAATACTTTATCCAACTTTTACTTATACTTGGTTGTATTGCGAAAAATAATGAACAAGTATGCGAACACTTATTCTCTGCCTATACTTGTAGTTATTTAAGTTGAAATTGATATGAGTATGTGTGTATGGTATGTTGTTTGAGCTGTAGTTATACTAAATAAGTACCTTAAATACTTAATAAGTACTAAAAATGATACTTTTGTCATTCTCTGGTACATACATACATACATACATACATACATACATACATACATACATACATACATACATACATACATACATATTTGTTTACTGGTGTTATTAAGAACTTTATAGACGTATTACTCCGATAGTACTGAACCGATTTAAATAAAATTAAGATTGCACATCTGTGAAGAAAAAGCTTTAAAACCATATAAGTCCTTCCAAAATCGGTGCAGTATTACGGACGTAAAAGGGATTACAAAAAACGTGTTTGCCTATTAATTATGTAGATAGATTGTAGGGACCACCGTGATACACTTTCTATTAAAGTTTCAGCTGTTTAACTACATACTATGTACAATATGGTTCAATTGATACCGACGCCAGATTAATAGTATTAATTCGATTTAATTATGAGTATTATTTTCCAGAGTTTTTGCTTTAAGTTGCAGTCGTTCCCTGTTTCATCACTATTCATAAATATGCCCGACGAATCACAAATTTTAATTTGTGAATCACATATTTTAATTTGTGATTCGATTGTTTCTTTTTCCCGATCAAGATTCTCTACCCCTTTCGTTAACATTCTTAAAATTGAAAACACCCACACAAAATGGCGACAAAATTAAAAATATCTATGTATATAAATAACATCAAATGTCGTTCGTTGGTAATCGCATCACATAAGAACGGCTGCGCAGATTTGGACAATTTTTTTCTGTTAAATGTTCATCGTACCCCAACTTAGGTTTTTACGGAAAGAAAAATTGACCACGACCATTTTTACGCTCACTTTGTAAGTAGCTAAGGAACTTAAATAGGTAGATCTTTGAAATTTTGTACCTGTTCTTCCCCTTATTAATATACATACATAGTTCAGCGAAGCACAGGCTGGATTGGATAGTGGTCGTCTGCATATCTAATATGCATAATCTAACAAAACACAGACAGGGGGGTTACTGCGTATTTCGATTCGAAAGAAAAATTGTTCGAACACCATGTAAAAGACATACAAATTCGAATGATATTTCTTTCGAATCGAAATACGCAGTAACCCCCCAGGATTGAGGCAGTAGGCGTGGTACCTGCCATATAATGTAAAAAAGGAATATCGTCCAACTAGAAAACTAAAATAGGTAGAGTCTTGAAACTTAGCACAAGTAACCCTAATATGAATGTACATAGTCTAGAAATATTAAGACTAGATTAGGACAGTAGGCGTGGTACCTCCCATAAAAAGTGAAAAATTATTATCGTGTACCTGTAGAACTACAAAAGCTAGAGTATTGAAACTTTGCATAAGTAACTCTCATAATCTAGCAAAATAAGGACTTGGTTAAGATAGTGTAAGGGGTACCTTCCATACAAAGTAAAAATTGTTATTGTGTTAATACGCATCGTCTAGCAAAACACAGATTGGATGGAAACAATGGGCGTCGTACCTTGCATATAAAATAAAACATTTTTGTTGTAAGAATAGCGTGCGCTTTCGAGTCAAAGGTTTACCATACTTTTCTTCCAAGTGTTTATTGTGGATGGGTGTAGCGAAGCGCACCGGAGATAGCTAGTTATTAATAAATAATCGCTTAAATATTATTTATTTTTCAAAGCAAAAAAA
This sequence comes from Phasia obesa, assembly GCA_949628195.1. Lineage (NCBI taxonomy): Eukaryota > Metazoa > Arthropoda > Insecta > Diptera > Tachinidae > Phasia > Phasia obesa. The sequence continues at coordinate 134,388,503 of OX451216.1, read as the reverse complement.
AAAAACGAAAATTTTACATAAATATTACCCGTCCTTGCCCATTTAGACAGGGCTGCTACTTGTTCCGTCCTGTCTAAATTCAGTTTAACACTTTTAAGCCAAACTTTTGTAAATCTTCAAAAAATTTCTCATGATTAGCCAACAACTGATACGTTTCGCAACCGTACATTAACTTCGAATCCAATGTTCCGCCATAACATTTCGGCAAGCATTCGGGTGATATATACCGGTGTAGCGATTCATAGTTAGTGCCATGCGCGATTATACGTTCTGCAAGCTTAGGACATAACAATGGTTTTATGGCACCAAGAATCGGTTGAAAAATTCTTGGCTGATTGACAATATGAAGTCCCTTAAAACGAATGGGTGCAGCATTTTGCGTAAAGTCTAGAAAACGCTTAAGGACATACGGCGAATACTGCAACACCTGGCCAAATGAAAAATCCTTCAAATCCAATATATAGACAATACCGTTTATTTGGGTTTCCGGTTCCTTTTGTAAAAATTCAGTGCATATAATGCTGCAGCTAAAAAGATCGTTTATTTTAATGACTTTATGGTTCCATTGTTCTGGAAGAAAATGTTTAAAATAACGACGAGCAAATAAATATGCATAGTTTTTATTAGCCACACTTACTACCACTGAGCGATACTATAATGCGCCGACCATGTTGATCCCGTTGAGGTAAAATCGAGGCTAAATTTGCATCGAACACATGTTTCAGTTTATTGGGCAGTAATGATGTTATTATTTCGGGATATTTATGACGTACGCCATAGAAGCGTTTGATCTGGAATACGAATTAATTTTAAGTTAAAAATTTCATTTGCTTCTGTTTTTAACTCTTACCAAATCTCTGGCACTTTCTGGATAAAATTTACAAGTTCTTAAAAACATTGTTAGCCATTCGTCATTGTCAATGGGTGCAACTAAGTCCGTTTCAGCTGTAATTTAAGTAATTCTTGGTGTTTTAATACCCATTATTTATGTAAAATAAAATTTTCTTTATTAACCAACCTTGTAAGAGACTTCTTAATTCTTTCAGTCCATTTTCATAATTATCGGCGGTTTCTCTTAGCTCGATTAAAGCCTTCTTTTGAACCCGTTCACTGGGCTTACCCGACTCCAGTTTTAAAATAAGATCAACGCATTTTAATTCAGAAGACATTTTTAAACAACGACAATTGTATGTTTTCAATTTAAATTCTTTTATTGAACTGATTGGCTTTCATATTATTAAATCAATTTTATTCAAAAAATATTAGATATTAAATGAGTATTACACTTCCTAAAATATACATAAGACCAAAACAGGTAGCAGGAAAAACGACTTTAGTAAAATATCGTCGCTATTCTATATAAAGGCTAAGGAGAATTTAATTTAATCAAACAAGAAAAAGCTTATCATATGTTCGAAAGCCAAATATCAAGCATAGTCCCGTTCCACACTTGCAATTTTTGTTTCTGAAACATTTTGTTAATACTCTAAAAATTGTGTTTCTGACTTTTATATAGCCATTTTCATGTCGAAGAGAACAAACAACAACAACAATAGAGAGTCACAGCAAATTTTAATGTACATTTTATTTAAACTCCCAACAACAAATACATGTGTTGCAGAAACAAAAGTTGCAAGTGTGGAACGGGACATACGAGTATAAAAAAATTATGAAAATTTTTTCATAATAAAAATTATAAAAAAATTTCCATATAAAGAAATTTAAATTTTTTTTTTATAATAAAAGTTTGACACATGCAAAGAAGGCGAAAATGTCTGAACTCACCTGTGAAATCACTAATTTTCGCAAAATCTGTGCATTAATAAATCGGCAATGCGTAAGGCGCACCTTTTCTCAGAGAACCCAATGTTAAATTTTGAGAGTTTTAGGAAAATTACTTTGTATGGAGGATACCCAGCACTCGCGTCTCAATCGCCGAGCTTTAACTTGAAATTTAATGTTATGTTTCGAGTGTCTCGAAAGACCAATTGGTAGTGCGCTAGTCTATGAGTCTGTGGGTTGCGGGTTCGATTCCCGCCAAAGACTGGGTGTTCTCTGCAGACAAGCAAAAAGCTTCGCAGAGGTAGTGTTCTTGTCTTTAACAAAAAAAAAACTATCTATTATAGTTCGATATGTTCACGACAATAATTTTTGACTTTACATGCGAGATATGTCGTCCACTATTACAACCTTACCTATTTTAGTATGGTAGTTACAACAACTAGAATTCCATTAAATTTTTTGTACGGCAATGCACATTAACAAGGAAGTTCCTCTTACAAAATTTCAGGAATCTACCTGTTCTAGTTCTCCAATTACACCATAATAATTTGTTCTTTTTATGGAAATTACCACGCCCGTTGTTACAATCCCACCAGTTTTCTAACCGATGCACATTAATATAAGGGTTACTTATGAAAAATTTCAAGACGATACCTAGTTTAGTTCTCTAAGTATACCATAAAAATTGTTCACTTTGTATGGCAGGTGCCACGCCCACTGTTCCAATAAAAACATTATTTTTCTAGGCTATTCACATTAATAACGGGGTTATTTGTACATAAATTTAAGATTCTACTTATTATAGTTCTCCTTGTACACGATAATAATTGTTTATCACTATTTGAAGAAGTGGGCGTAAAAATGTAAATTTTTATTTCCGTAAAAACTTAAAATGCATTACTACAATTATTAAAAAAAAAGGTGGGCGTAGGCAACTTTTCTTTCCGTAAAAACATATATGACAAATCGGTGCAGCCGAAGGTTTTGTGCAAGTGCAATCACCTGTTATGGATTCGCATTGCGTGCCTGTTTGACATGCCGTAATATTTGCGATACGTAATCCCAAGCGGGCTTAAAATACACTCTAATAGTGCTTTCAATGTAAACTTCTTATAGTATAAGTCTGAGTTTAGACACGGAAACACTTGGAAGGGAAACATTTAGTTTGGTAGCATTTTACGGATGGGGAAGAGAGTATCGTTTTTGTGTTTGGTACTCGGCGACACGCTTTGTTGGCATTTGCTTTTTGAAATTTGCTTAAATAATAATAAAATATTTCGTCCGATGGAACGCAAATGAAATAATTCTTGCAAAAAAAACCGACTACAAAACAAATATATGTGCATCAATTCTAAACTAAAAATTTAAAAGGAAGTTATCTGTAAGAAATAGTACTCAAATCAAATACTTTTATACTTGTTGCTCTAACGGACATAGTAATATACGTTCTGTACATTCAAATGTCTATCCGTAACGGTTAAGCAGATAAAGCCATATACGACAAATTACGTCAGATATGAGGACACCCTTTATTTCTTTACACTTATTATTACTGACACAGTAATAAAAAGTAACAGTTCCAAAGATATGGCCATATACCTTAAACAATATCACCTGGGGGACACCCTTTAATGTGCAATTTTAAATTAAACACTAATTTTAAAGGACAGTTTCTTTGTAAATTTCAAATGTGTGTCTAAAACGGTTCAAAAGTTTGGCCATATGCATCAATTTACATCAACTATTGAGACACCCTTTAAAATTTTAAATATTTATAAATGTTGTTATACGGGACATAGTAGTGGAGATTCTGTATAATAATTTTCAAGTGTTTGACGTCACATATGGGGACACCCTTTAATTTTTAAGTTTATTTTTTTATTAATTTCTGTTATTGGCAGCTATAGTAATAAGCAGTTTTTTAAAATTTCAAAAGGGTGCCGTTTACGGTTCATAATACACGTAAAAAACACGTATGTTGTATGGGGACACCCTTTAATTTTCAAAATTCTTTTAAAATCGGACCAATCTGTAAGCATTTCCTTTCTAATAAAGAAAAAAGTTTTAAAATTGGTTCAGAAATGACTGAGTTCTGCGGGCACAAACATAAAAAAAGCAACATTCAGACGAATTGATAACCTCCTTCTTTTTTTGAAGTCGGTTAAAAACAAAAGACAATTAAAAATGTTTTTCTTCCAAATGTTCGCCCATACGAAACCCTTCCTGTGTGAATCCGAATCACAATTGGCCGATTTATTATTTTTTTAATATTTTGCTTTTAACTTGTCTAAGTATAACTTTGTTCTTATAAATATTTTGAAAAGTGTTATATTGCAAATGAATTGTTTGCAAGTATTTTGAAGTCGTAATTTTCCAAATAATTATTCAGTGTATAACATAAACAAGTTGGGAAGGTTTAGTAGGTCAAATGGGGCAATATTGTTTACACCATATCGAAGTAAAGAGCGGTTCGTTTAAAATCGATACGCATTAAGGTTTTTATAACTTTCGCATATATTTATCATGCCCACCATTCAACTTTACACACTTTAGCAGCATATTTGTTCCATGCTTTTAATTTTCTTAGCTTGATGAAAACTATATTATTGTATTTAATTATCTAATCGATCAGACTTTAAGGTACATATCCCTAACAATAAATTAATTATCACTTATAAAATGAGACTTATATTCTAGGTTCCTTTATACGATTCTTACAATAGGAGATACGTGGCACAATAACTAACGAAATCACCTGCAATTTAAATCTGATATTGGGAAATTAAGTACTTTTCTATTATATATACTAGGGCTCCCATAATATTAAGTACAGAGCATCTGAATTTTTAAGGTACACCTCTAGACTAATTATATGAATAAATGAATTTATGAATTTGAAAAATTTTGTTAATGGCAAGTGAATTAACTCTGCCTAAGACAAGTAAATACAAACATGATATTATTTGGCCTTCAAATTTAAGTCATTAAAAATAGCTCTCGAAAGACTTGCATGGTACGAACAACACCGGGCTATTTAATCTTTGATTACATCTGTTTCTGCTTTAAGTTGTTGGTTTTAGAATCCAAATTAGCATCTTTCTTTTCAAATTCTCTTATCTCAAGTTGATATTTTATATTTAATGAAAATTACAAGTTAAATTTTTTTAGGGAACAGTTGTAAAACAGCTTTAGATTAACAAACAAATCAAGTCGTATCATCGCAATTAATTCTTAAGAACTATTAGGACGGTTTAATTACCATCGAGACTCTTGTGATCTCACTCTCTTATTGAACTGCACCATTCTAGGGGCTTCTGTATTCTATTAACCACATGCTGAATACTACCGGACGCGTCACAGGTTGCGAATAGTGGTACGTCCCACAGATAAGCGGGGTATATATATATATATATATTAGTGTCAACTGTTTATATGTCAACCGTTTGTTTGAGTGCCAATAAACCGAGTGGTTGTTTTAAGATTGTAAACAAACGCTGTTACTTGTTTTAGAATAGGAAAATTACTAAATTTGATTGTTAATCCAGTTGGAGATCCAAAACACTCGTAAGAAAAGTTATATAGTTTGATAAATACATGGTGGAGGAAAACATCCACGAGTAGAGTACTAAAAGCTCTCTTATTTACCTAGCTTGATACTTAATACTAAGCTTGTTACGAGTTAATATTATGGGACAGTATCTCTGGAGTACCTACGAATTCAGGTACTTTCGTTTCGTTTTCACGTGCCATACTTCATATATAAATATACAAACATTTTTTATAATTTTTCTTATATTAAGTTTGAAATTTGGTTTTCAAACATTGACAAAATGTATGTATTTTTAGTTAAGGCCGGGGCACATAGCATCCGTCATACGTTATACTTTAACGTTTTCAACTGAAATCAAAGTAACAACGGAAGAGATTGACACAATGAGTACTTTGTTGACGGATATTATTTCAGAAAAGAAAACACTTAGAAAGTTTTCTTCACCTTTATTTAATTTATTTATTGTGTTGTAATTTTTTTTTCTTTTTGATGCCAATCAGGGTTGTCAGATTTATTTTCACCTATTTCGCCAAAATCGTTGTGAAAAATCGCCAAAATGGCCAAAACAGTTTTTTGTTAAAAATTGCCTCTAATATATACAATATTTTTATTTTTAAAAATATTTTTAACAAATCACAAAAAAGAAATTTAAGCAAAATAGCTAAAATTCGCCAAAAATAGAAAAAAAATCGGCAAAATATATAAATATTTTGTTTTTATTTAAAATTATTGTTGAGCACGAGATTTTGTTTTATTTTTGCTTCCACTCAACACAAAAATTTAATTTTAAGAGAGAGAAACAAAGAGAAACCAATTTTAAAAGTTGCCCAACTTTCGTAGTTTGCGTTGACGGAACTTTCTTGTACGTTGAACGGCCTTAAAATCATATTTAGATTTGAAATACATTTTTAAATATGAAAATGGAAAGATATTCGTGGACTTTAAATAAATGTATATGTTTCGAAAGTTTCCGGTTTCCAGAAGTAAAATAATATTTATATATGGAAAACAATTTGCTTTTAAAACTTAAATCTTTTTGTTATCCATTTTGAATTTCCTTAATTCAGTTCCAAATGTTGACCAAAAGTCAATGAAAAATCGCCAACAATTTCGCCAACTATTTTAAAAATCGCCCAAAAGTCGCCAAATCCAAAATTTGATCGCCAAATAGGATTGAAAATCGCCACGTTTGGCGAGAAATCGCCATATCTGACAACCCTGATGCCAAACCTTCGTACTTTACGTTGACGGAAACATACTCATTGTAACAACTCTCATTAGAAAACCACTATTTCAAATTTCTTGTACGTTGAAAAAGAGGACGTATAACCTATGACGGATTCTATGAGCCCCTGCCTTTAGTTAGACTTTGAGCGTCGATCCCTATCGTAGCTTAAAGATTGGAAGGAAAAAAGCAAAAATACCTTTAAATAAATTATAATCAATTATGAAATTAGAAAAACTATCATAAAATCTTCCTTAACACAGTCATATCGTTGGCTAGTTTTATGCCTGACAGATAACAAGCGGTAATAGGAAATAACTGCTATGCCAAAAAAAAAATTTTAACATAATTTTCTAAACAATGAGGTGACACATTTGCATATACTAATGTTTTTATTATTCTTATGCATATAAATATTTTCTCAATCAATTACATATAAATTTTTATTTCGTTTTTTTAATTAAAATGGAAGCACTTCGATAAATATTCTTATTTAATGCGTTCTTTGTGGTTGAAATATATTTCGCCGCCTTCTCCTTAGACCCAACAAAGTCAATATGAGTTTGAGTTTTCTTCGTATACATTTCAGTTTCCATTTACAACATTTTTTTGAACACATTATATGGCGGCCTTTTCGTTTCGATCTATTCCCTAAGACTGCCATTAGTGGAACTAATTGCAATAAATATTCAAATAGTTTTTTTTGTGTTGCATATACGTACATACGTATATTTTTAATACCCTTCACTACAGGTATTAGTTAGTTGATCCGTATGTCATTTCTACCATATTCATTTGAGATCTTCTATATTCTATATTTTAGATTGGTTGGTTAGTTGACGCTACGATGTCCCCATTTCTCTTTGACGTTAAATATAATTATTCGGAGGCCCCATATAACTGATAACATAAAAAAAAGGGAAAAACTCAGTCAAATCGGCGATAATATGAAAAAAGTGTCTTTATTTTTCCCATTTTGTGGTGGATTTTGATCTCTCTAGCGACTCAATAGAATTGCGAGAATATTTTTAATTATAATTATTTAATTATACTCGAATAAAATGAGTTATTAAGTCAAGCTTAATTACATTTATTCTCTCTAACGATTTAATAGAATTGAGAGTATATTTTTTACAAATCATTATTTAATTATAATGGAAGGAAATGAATTGTTAAGTCAGGCTTAAGTTCATTTATTCTTTCTAAAGACTCGATAGAATTGAGAGAATATTTCTTACAAATCATTATTTAATTATAAACGAATAAAATGAATTGTTAAGTCAGGCTTAAGTTTATTTATTCTCTTTAGCGACTCGATAGAATTGGGAGAATATTTTTTACAAATCATTATTTAATTATACTCGAATAAAATGAGTTGTTAGGTCAAGCTTAATTTCATTTATTCTCTCTAACGACTCAATAGAATTGGGAGTATATTTTTTACAAATCATTATTTAATTATAATCGAAGGAAATGAATTGTTAAGTCAGGCTTAAGTTCATTTATTCTCTCTAGCGACTCGATAGAATTGAGAGAATATTTTTTTACAACTCATTACATATTTAAATATAATCGAACAAAATTAATTGTTAAGTCAGGCTTAAGTTCATTTATTCTCTTTAGCGTCTCGATATAATTGGGAAAATATTTTTTACAAATACTTAATTAAATATAAATAAAATGAATTGTTAAGTCAGGCTTAAGTTCATTTATTCTCTCTAACGACTCAATAGCATTGGGAGTATATTTTTTACAAATCATTATTTAATTATAATCTAACAAAATGAATTGTTAAGTCAGGCTTAAGTTAATTTATTCTCTCTAACGACTCAATAGAATTGAGAGAATATTTTTAATTACAATTATTTAATTATACTCGAATAAAATGAATTGTTAAGCTTAATTTCATTTATTCTCTCTAACGACTCAATAGAATTGAGAGAATATTTTTAATTATAATTATTTAATTATACTCGAATAAAATGAGTTGTTAAGTCAAGCTTAATTTCATTTATTCTCTGTAACGACTCAATAGAATTGAGAGTATATTTTTTACAAATCATTATTTAATTATAATCGAAGAAAATTAATTGTTAAGTCAGGCTTAAGTTCATTTATTCTCTCTAGCGACTCGATAGAGTTGAGAGAATATTTTTTACAAATCATTATTTAATTATAAACGAATAACATGAACTGTTAAGTCAGGCTTAAGTTCATTTATTCTCTCTAACGACTCAATAGAATTGGGAGTATATTTTTTACAAATCATTATTTAATTATAATCTAACAAAATGAATTGTCAAGTCAGGCTTAAGTTCATTTATTCTCTCTAACGACTCAATAGAATTGAGAGAATATTTTTATTTATAATTATTTAATTATACTCGAATAAAATGAATTGTTAAGTCAAGCTTAATTTCATTTATTCTATCTAACGACTCAATAGAATTGAGAGAATATTTTTAATTAGAATTATTTAATTATACTCGAATAAAAGTTAAGTCTAGCTTAATTTCATTTATTCTCTCTAACAACTCAATAAAATTGAGAGAATATTTTTTACAAATCAATATTTAATTATAATTGAAGGAAATGAATTGTTAAGTCAGGCTTAAGTTCATTTATTCTCTCTAGCGACTTTATAGAATTGAGAGAATATTTTTTACAAAACATTATTTAAATATAATCGAACAAAATTAATTGTTAATTCAGGCTTAAGTTCATTTATTCTCTTTAGCGAGTCGATAGAATTGAGAGAATATTTTTTACAAATCATTATTTAATTAAAAACGAATAAAATGAATTGTTAAGTCAGGCTTAAGTTCGTTTATTCTCTCTAACAACTCAATAAAATTGAGAGAATATTTTTTACAAATCATTATTTAATTATAATTGCAGGAAATGAATTGTTAAGTCAGGCTTAAGTTCATTTATTCTCTCTAGCGACTCAATAGAATTGAGAGAATATTTTTTACAAATTGTATTTTAGACGCTAGCGACCCAATTGAGTAGTTAGAGCGAATAAATAAACAAAAAATATAACTTTCATTAAAAAAAATTCACTTTAACTTCAAAATTTTACAAAAGATTTTAAATTGATTTCATAATTTTAGTCTTTTAGTTCATGCTTAAAAATATAGAAAATTTAGATACTAGAAGAATTTAATGCATTTTCTGGATCCCTACATCCTTCTTCATCATTCTCTCTGTATATATTTATGTACAAGGTAGTTTCAATTGTAAACATTTTTCTATTTAAACAACTTTTATAGAGAAATAGAATACAATAACTCAAATAACAAATAATACAAATACCTCATTTCCTGTACGTATCACGTAAAAACTACTGGATGGATTTTAACAAAATTTTGTGAGGAGGTACCTTAATACCCTGACTCCAATATAGAATACTGTTTTCCCAAGCAGTTTTAAAGGTATTGCATATTTGAAGACATCTTTTATTTTTGAAAGCAGTATATTTTAAGAAATCTTGCGCAACAGATGGCGCTGTTTTAAAATAATGAGTAACTCATTTCCTGTCTGTCTTTAACATAGTTTTCCTTTATCTAAAGTAAATATGTAAGAGTCTTAAAATTTGGTGTGGCAGCTAGTTTCATTACAAAATAGTAGTTTTACCCGGCGTTGCTCTTGCTTGCGAAATGATTAACCTTTTTTTCGGTTTTGTTCACTCTCAACAGAGGAGAAACAATAATAGTCTCGCGACAAAGCATTTGCATACATCTCAACAACAGCATCACATATCGGGTTCAACCATTCGAGAAGGTGATTAAGGAAACGCAAAGAAAAAAGTAACACATACCTATAAAACAATACAGGTGTATAGCAAGTAAAAAACTGAATGGTCAGCGCACAAATAAAATCACGATCGAAGCAACGACTGAAAAGATTTAGATCAACATTCCAGTTAGAAAGACCGAATATCATTATACACATAACAAAAAATCATAATACATATTGAAAATTGAGGGCATTTTGTTGATATTTGTATGGGAATATATAGGAAAATTTAAATGCCATAGCTCCGGAACCACTGTGCCGATTTCGTGCAGACTTCACACAATCCCCAATATACCCTGATTTTTAGGCTAAAATCGGTCGACCCGTTTCCGCAGTTAGTGATGACATCAAAGTGTACACTTCTTTTTATATGTATAGATTAAATAAAAACAATTTAATAATCTTTATCATCATAAATTTACATATGTATATAATAGTAATATCTAAAATTACTACATATATTGAAGGGTATTAATTTAAAATTATTTAAAATTATCTTTTATTTCAAATTGCTTTATAAAATTTATGCAAACAAAACCACTGGTATCAAAGGGCACTTTTCGTTTCTTTTAACATGGTTGTCATGGAAGGGAAAACATTCTAGAATGCATTCAAAAAACTTTAAATCTTTCTAATTATGCCCTCCGAGCAATGATTTGTATTTGAAATTGTCATCTTCGATACGGAATTTATGAATCATCGTTTGTTGTTTGAAGTTTTGTTCTCATAACTAGTTGTCATATTCTACTTTTTGGTGGGTCTAAAATTTTTTTTAATATTCAAGATTTTGGTCTGTTTAAGATGATATTTTTTAAGTTATTTTCATTCAGGTAAATTTTAGATTTTTTAATAAAATTTCGTTTTATTGTAAGAATATTTTTTGGTGAATTTTAAGTATTTGGAATTTTTGTTGAAAATTTTGTTAATTTTTAATGAGATTGTGATTTGAAATTTCTAGATATACAGGCATGTCACAAATTCCGTTCGGAATTGAAATAATTCCGTGTTACCATTCCGATCGGAATGGTTTTAGCTGCTGTAGATTCCGTTCGGTTTCATTAAATCGAAAAAAATACAAAACCACTTTGAATGTGACAACATAAGAATGAATGTAGAAAACAATCACCCATGTTGCAGAGCTACATTTCTTTCGGAAGTGGAATTTATTCCGTATTTTGCTTCTATAGAAAACGTAAAACGAAAACATTTTTAGGAATAAAACCACTTTCAATTTGCTATGTGGAATTGATATTTTAAGCAATTTATAGCCATATAAATTATTCAGATCATAGTTTTATTAGTAATGGATATTATTCTGGACCATAACTTAAAATTCTACTACACACAGTGGTCAAAAATCCACAACTTTTGATAGGATTCAAATTTTTATACGTGGTTTTTTCTGTTTTGTATGTGAGACTTTGGTCTGTAATTTTTGCATTAAAATGTAAAAATCGATCGATAAAAAAAATGTAATGGAGGGTTTAAAATACATTTTAATTTTTATTTGAATATTATTATGAAAGTGAAGTGATAAACCGTGCTAAAAAGGGTTTTTTATGTCTTAAATATTCAGTAACACTTACAACTAATACTTAGTAAAAAGTTTTTAACTGAAATTTTGTCAGAAAATTACAAAATTTATTAATTAATTTTACATAGCAAATTGCAAGTGGTTTCATTCCGAAAATTTTTTTCGTTTTACATTTTCTAGAGAAGCAAAGTACGGAATCAATTCCACTTCCAAACGGAATTCAGCTCTGTGACATTGCTGATAATTTAATTGTTAATTTTTTTATTTTTCTCTAAAATTCACCAAATACAAAAATTGAAATTAAAAATGTTTGTTTCTTTAGTAAAAATTTCGGTTTTTTGGTAAAAATTATCAAAATTTTCACAAATATTTTTTTTAATTTTTTAAGTGCTTTTTTGATTATTGGTGAACCTTTTGATCTTTGGTTCAATTTTTTGATTTATTGGTTAATTATCGAATATTTTTAGTAAAATTCGATTTTGTTTAGTTTTAAATTTTTAATGAATTTTGATTTTGTAAATTTTAAAATTCGTACAAATAATTATAAATTATTATAAATTACTATATTATAAAAATCGAAATTAAAGATTTATGAATTAAAAATTTTGAGAATTTGTTGGTCAAAGTTATTAAAATTTTCGCAATTTTTTTTCGGTGCTATTGGTGAACTTTTCTGATTTTTACTCAATTTTTAATTTATTAGTTAATTATTGATCTGTTTTGTGATTTTTTAGATATAATTTTCAAATTTTTGTGAATTTTTGAGATTTAATGGCAAATTGTAAAATTTTTTCTTTTTTCGAAAATTCGAAAATCTTATATTTTTGGTAAAAATTATTAAAATTTTCGATAAATTAAAAATTTTTTTTTTTTGAGAATTGTTGAAGTTAAGCTTTTAAATTTTGTTGTTACTCTTCGAAATTAGTGAAATTTTTAGTTTTTTTGAATTTTATGTTTTGAAGGATTTAAAATTAATGGTTAATTTGGAGTGGCAGTTAGGGTGTGTAAGTTGGTTATCATGTTATTTTATGACCGCTTCTAGAGAAGCTATGAGAAAGCAACCTTATTATACTGGCATCTTCGAAGTGGCCTAAATGCAAAAGGTTGTCATAAGAATGCTGCTTAAAAATGCTATTTCAAAGTCCCTTGACTACAAACATTAAAGCAAGATTGCTTTAAAGAGAACTTTGAATGGTCCCTGGCACTAATAGAGTAAGTGAATAAGCCGTTCCAACATTATCTTCTGAGCTACACTACTTGAGTGAATATATTCGGAACCGCCATAACCCATAATCTATTTACTTCCACCTCTTAATGACGCTAAAGCTAACCCTAAAGACACGATGTAAGCAAAGTTGTAGCCCTTGCTAAGAAAACTTAGTTTTAATAATATTATTTATTTTATTAAAATTACTTCTTTATAAATGTATTTTTTTATATTTTTACAATTTATTAAGTATTTTACCATTTTCAAATTTTTCTAGTAGTAATATTTTTACATTCTTTATAAATTCTTTGATGCTTAATTTAAACATTTATGGGTTTGTTTTTTTGTTTGTACAGTTTATAATTTGTTTTAAGTTTAAATTATATTTGTTTGTTATTTCATTTAGTATTGTCCATAGGTATAAAATGTTAATTGTAAGATTTTCTTTTCCTTGCAGTTATTTTAAAAACTAAACTGACATAATGTCATTTATATTACATGAAATATTAAAGATTATTAATTAATATACAACAGATAATAAAATATAATTTAAAATTGTTAAGAATTCTTTGTTGGTTTAATTTAATTAATTAATAATGATATGCTACAATTTACTACTTTATAAATTTATATTTTACAAAACAATTTACCATTTACGCTTTAATTGTTTTATAGAAATTGATTTCATTAATAATTATTGTTATTAATAAAATAAAACATCTTTTGATTTTCAAGAAATAATTTCTTCTCTTTTTTCTTTCTATAACAAAATAAGGCAAATGTGTGTGTGTTTTAACTATAAGGACAGGTTATGGGGATGTTGTTTTGAACAAATGAAATTCATTTAATTTAATTAAAATTAAGTACTTTTTTTCGTTAGGAAAACAATACTATATACAGGGATCTTAGGTTTTATATAAATATATTTTTAGCAGCCAAAGTTTTTAATTAAAGGAAGTTTTAAACCCAAAAATTCTCATTTTGGCTTAATTTTTTCATACATAAACTTTTGTATTTGTTTTTTATCAGGCTGCACTAGTCTACGTTTATTAAACTCAAATTGTGCCAAAGCAAAATTGTACAGTTCAGTTTCCATTTGCCACACTTTTGATTTCATTATTGTGGCTACTGTTTCTTCGCTAGGAAGTTTCTTGTACGTAGTATGCCGCAAGTGAGATTTATTTGAATGTCTGTAGTATTCGGTGAAACCTTGAAACATTCTTTAAGCAAAAATATATACATAAATGCTTAATAATCTGAAGAAGATAAAAATAAACACAAATAATCTTACCTGGGCAGAGACTTTTGCAATAAATCTACAAAATCTTCCATTTGTTCGGTTACACCCACCAAAAAATATTCATTTACCAAGTTTTGTTTGGCTTGTTCTAATGCCCATTGGCTGCCGGGTTCCCAACATTCAGCTGCATGGCCACAAAAGAAAGGAATTTGTAGCCACATATTTTTGGGATCACAGTCTGGTTGCTCTAACTCCACACATTCATCGAATGTCTGTAAATTTAATGTAACTAATTTCACTTAATTTGAAAGTTAATTATTTGCGTAAACTTACAATTTTATTACCAGCCTTTTTGCGCACTAAATTTGGACGATAATTATCGCCGTAACGTAAAAAATAATAGTAGGACACAAGTCTTTCCAATGGCTTTCGAACTATATTAATATATATTGGTTTATGGGCGATTTGGAATCTAAAGAAAAATCACAACAACAACAAAAATATCTATTAATAATATAAAGCAAAACTGATTTTCATAACATCTATACTACATCGGTAATAAAGCTGCTGAATATTTTGCTTTATGTCCATTGACTGCCGGCCGAATATTCAGCTTTATTTCTGTTGCCGTAGTCGTTCTTCGACTTCGACAAGTTTTACTGCCGGTTTCTCAATGTCGAAAGAATTCGTTCTTTCGTATAATTACATTCAAAACAAAATATAATTCTAAGAAAGAACGAACTCTGTCAACATTGTGAAACAGGCCCTTAAATTTTTTTAGCCGACTACCTTTGCCGTCCACATTTATATACCTATTTTTATTAATAATTTATGTGGATTAGGTTTGTATAATTCTAGATTTTTTCCTCAAATGAGTTCTCTAAAGCTTTTACGTTTTAATATAAATTACTTGTCCAACTTGCTTTAGCTATATTTTTCTTACTTTGAAAAATCCAAAAAAGCCATATGACCATGATAGAGTGCCGGTTTCATTTCATGCCACTTGGTGACATTACGTACAAAAGAGATCTGAAAATGGAAAACTGAAATTAAATGCCAATACAATTTTTCAGAAATGACAGATTCCACCTGATTTGGTAACGATAATACATGATTATTTGCCGTTATGTTGATATGCAAAACATGAAAACGATTCTTTTTACACAAATCATAGGCAATATTTACAAAACTTGTTGAACCCGTCTTCGGTACACGATTATACAGCACAACTAATTGTTCTTCATAGTCGAAGTTATCCAAAGGCGTATATTGTTCTGCGGTAGCTCCAATTTTTGATGAAGGTTGTAATTTAAATTTGGACAAAGGTTTAATGGCTGTAAAAATAAGGAAGAGTTAATTATTCCTGCTAACAATTTTAAATTACATTGTGACCTACTATCAATTTTTAATTCGGAACCAATAAGCCAATATCCTATGCAAACCATTAAACACAAAACACCCATCAGAAATATCCAGTGCTTCTTGGTCAGTAACATCTTGCGGCCAAATTTGTTGTACATTGGTTCATCTATAAACAAATACTCAAGTAATTTTTGTTGAAAATTTTAATTTGTTTTAGCGTAGTTGTTGTATTTCGTACAAGTGTTTAAATTTTTACACATTTTTTAAGATAAAACTTGGCTAGACAATTTCCTTGTTTATGAAAAAGTTGTTGAAGAACCATTTGTTAATAGTTTTATTAATAAATTCATTGAAATAGCATAAATATGTACGTGAGAAAAATACACAATTTTTGTGGGGGAATAATTTCTAATGAATGGAAACGTCAAAAAACAAAAATACCTTAACAAACAAGACAGCGGCTAATTAAGTTGTTAACAAAACAATTCAGCGGTTGATTTAGGTAATTCAATGTGATAATCATTCCAAGTGAGTGTCATAAAATGCCGGTTATTGACAGCTGCTTAAAAAACAACAAACGCAAAAAAAACGGCGCGGCCAATTTCATGGTTATTGAGAATTAAATTAATTTTTTGCAACATTATTCCTAAAAAATTTAAAAACGTTTTATATATTAATTAAACAATGGCTGCAAATTTTAGTTTTACCAAATTAGTCGATGAGTTATCTGAAGAGGGCATTACTTTTTCCAATAAAATGCTCAAATGGAATACAGCTGCTGATGGTTTGTTAAACAAATCTGTATGTTTAAATTAATAAACTTATTATTTTATTTATAATTTTTGTAGTTGAAGATGTAGTTAATGCCCTGGACACACAAAAAAATGTACACTATCTTAAATTAGATGGCAATACATTGGGTGTAGACGCAGCCGCTGCTATTGGCAAAGCTTTAGAAAAGCATCCAGAATTCCGTAAAGCCCTATGGAAGAACTTATTTTCAAGTCGCTTAAAAACAGAAATTCCTGAGGCCTTAAAACTTCTAGGAAAAGGGTTGTCTGTTGCCGGTGCTAAATTATCCGTTTTAGATTTAAGTGACAATGCTATTGGCTCGAATGGCATGGTTGGCTTGGAAGAGCTGTTGCGTTCACCTGTTTGTTATAGTCTACAAGAATTAAACATGAACAATTGTGGTTTGGGTACCTATGGCGGACGCATGCTATCGAAGGCTATTATTGATTGTCATCGCCTCAGTACGGAAGCTGGAACTCCCCTTAAATTAAAAGTTTTTCTTGCTGGGCGTAATCGTTTAGAGAATGAAGGTGCCAAGGCATTGGCTCAAATTTTTTCCACTGTTAAAACATTGGAAGAAATTTGTATGCCCTCTAATTCTATATGTCATGAGGGTATAGCTGCATTGGCTGATAGTTTTAAGCAGAATACAAATTTAAAGATATTGGATTTGAATGATAATACGCTCGTAAGCAAAGGGGCAGCTCATATAGCAGAAGCTTTAGCATATATGCCACAGTGAGTAGAAATATCTCCACTCGAAGTTATAATTTTCTAATTCCTATGAAAATCTATTTCTATTTAAAATTATTTGGAAAATGTTAATTTGAAAATTTGCGAATATTGTGTTTAAAAATTAGCTTGCGTGAAATAAATTTCGGCGACTGTTTGCTTAAAACCAATGGGGCCTATCATTTGGCTGAAGCTCTGGAGGAAAATCACCGTGATTTGGAAGCTGTAGATTTTTCTTTCAATGAAATTGGAGCCGATGGTGGTATAGTTTTGGTGACGGCTCTGCAAAATAAGCCCAACTTGAAAAAAGTAAATTTGGATGGTAATCAAGTAAGTTCCCGGCAACCTATTTTTTTCAATAAAATAAAATTTTTGATATTTCGAATTTTCAATTTCGAATCATTAGTTTGGTTTTGATGGACGTGAACGTATTAAAGAAGCCATGCAATGTAGTGCCAATCCGGATGCTCTTCAGGATATGGAAGAGGATGTATCGGCAGACGAGGAGGATGAAGACGAAGATGTTGATGATGACGAGGATGATACTGTTGATGAGGAAATCGATGAAGAAGAGGAAATTTATGATGATCATCATAATGATACGACAGAGGAGGCTGAAGAGGATGATTATGGTGAAAATGCTGCCGAGGAAACGGCTTATACCACAACTCAGGGCTTTAACACAAAGGTAAAAGCAATAAATATTCATTCAAAATAACACTGGCTAAACTCTTTGTTTTCTTACATTAGCTTTTTAATGCTAATGAATCATTTTCATCGAGTAAAAGTGTACCGTTTGTTAAATCAGCGTCTAATTTGGCAAATACAGCTGAATCTTTTTGTCTCAGTCAAAAACCCTGCACACTAGAAATGTTTGAATCTTTAAAGGAAACCGATAAGTTCCAAGCTTTTAAAAGTGTAATCGAGGTAAATTTAACCCCATTTAATCAATCAATTTAATCTCCAGAATTTAACAACTTAAACAACTTGCAGCATTTCACCGATGATAACTATCTTATGCTACTCATTTTCACCGCCTTCAAATGTGGCCATTTGTCTCAATCGTCTACGGTAGCTTTAGAACTGGCCATGTCTTTGTACAAAGAATGCATTGATTATGCCGTCAAGACTAAACAAGAACGTCGTGTTTTAAATTATTTGCTGGTACAATTGGGTCTAATGCGTAGTGAATTGAAATTTAAATCTTCCTATGACTTGAAATCTTGCCAGTATGCTTTAAAGGAAACTTTGGATAAAAAACCTTTGGCAAGTGAACATATGAAAAATACTTTAAAAGTTTTTCTGGAAAATGCTTAAGATTGTTTGACTTCCACTTACCATTTTCTTCTTTGATTTAAAAATGAAATAAAAATTAACTTATTGTATTACGTAATCGTTAGTAATTATTTTTTTTATGTTTAAGGAATTATAAATGTTTTTTATGTCATCAACGCCAGTTTGAGTGAAGTATGGCTATAGGGATACTACAAGGACGGGTTTTTTAGCCACTGTTGTGGTTGCTGACGCTAAATAATATTCTTGTCATTATGGTATTAAAAGGCAGACGATAAATGCTTATGACGACGACGTTATATTTATTGTTCCGAAATGAAAACACATTGTTCATATTCGTGATGCTAAATGGTTTTCAATTTTAACAGAGATTTCAAAAAGGAATAGATAAAAGTTGTGTATGAATGCACGTAATAAAATGCCTAACTAGAAAATTACTTGTACAAATTAGAGCAACTAATGTGTTTTTTGGCTACTTGAAAATTGTGTCTTTTTAAAAAAAAGTTTTGATAAAAAAAATAAAATAAAAAAGTACAAGAGAAATAAATTTTCAGTGTTTGGGATTTTGACAATTAATCTTAAATTATCTGTTTGGTTTTGAAAGACGTGGATTTATAAAAGAAGCCATGCAATGTCCTGATCGTGGGGAAATGGAGTATCAATCGGATACCGAAATGGATGCGAGCGATGACGACGGTGACGAAGAGGATGACTACGATTGTGTTGATGAGGATGAGTATTTCGATGAGGATTTTGATGAGGATTTTGATGAAGAAGAAGGTTGTGAGGAACGTTGTAATTATTCCACAGATGATGATACGGAAGACGACGATAAACAGGCTGATTCTCAAACACTTTCCACAAAGGTGAGGTACATAAAATTCCTAAGAAGAATTAACTTAAACTTTGTTTATTTGCTAGGTGTTAAATATAATAAAATCTATATTTTATCGCTCTCAAATCGGCTAGTTTGTTTCCATCATCGTCCTTGAATGAATGCATAGATTTTGCATTCAAGACTGAAAGACGTCGTATTTTAAATTATGAATTAAAGTCCTGCCATCATGCCTTAAAGGAAACTTTTCCTATTTTTTTTTTTTTTTAATAAAAAGCCTTATCATGAGAACGAATAAAAAACAGTTTACAGAAGATCTTCCAGATCGCGGCAGCTTAATAACATTTCTCACCTAAATAAAGTTGCATTGTTAAACTTTTTAATAGAAATTAATTATTTTGTATTAAAGGGGCTTTTTAATATAGGAACTTACAAAGTTCGGAAGCAGGATGTCCAAGTTGTAAAGAGTATCACATAGAATCAACGAGTTGTTGTACAAGTGAGATATTTCTTTTATCTGCAGAATTTTGAATTTTCCAAAAATCCTTTCTTTTTTGGGTCTATATATCAGGAAGGGACCTTAATACCGAATTTCAAGTGTAGCTTCAAACGTTTTGGCTAGACGACGAAGAATTAGCCAGACAGTAACTTATTTATTTATATAGGGTATCCTTTAATTCACCCGTTTTCGCCATTTCAGGTAGCAGCTCTAAAAACAATTCGAAAGATTAAAGTTTAAGGCTAATAAAAATGGAGCATTATACGACAAGGCACATTTATAAGGTAGCCCCAAGGCATATTAATCTGGTAGCCTCACTACTGAGGGGAAATATTAAGGCGAAAATAATCAATTTTTTATATGGATTTTAACAGTTAAACTTACAATTTTTCCCCTTAAATGGAAGTTGAACTATCAAACTCTATACAAAAAAAATTAAAATTTTTCGCCTTAATATTTCCCCTTCCTAGTGAGCAAGGCATATTAATCAGGTAGCCTCACTACCAAGGCATATTAATCAGGTAGCCTCACTACCGAGTAGAAATATTAAGGCGAAAATAATCAATTTTTTTTATATGGATTTTGACATTTAAACTTACAATTTTTCCCCTTAAATGGAAGTTGAACTATCAAACTCCATATAAAAAAAATTTAAAAATTTTCGCCTTAATATTTCCCCTCGGTAGTGAGGCTACCTGATGAATGTGCCTTGCTAGTGAGGTTACCTGATGAATGTGCCTTGCTCACTACTGATTTTAATTTTTTTATATGGATTTTGACACTTAAACTTAGCTAACACTTAACGGGTTTTGCGTTAAAAATTACTGCGCTGGAAATACAAAAGGTCATGGAATTATAAAACTACCCTCGTATTGTATGCAGCTACCCTCTTGATAGAGTTAAAATTCGACAGCCAGACAGGCCAATAATAGTTTTATAACATTTTATTATGTCCATATGGGTCCATTTTTAAATTCTTGTTTCCTTTTTACGCCTTTTACGTTTCTGATTTTTCGATTTTCATGTTTTTTGTTGATTTTAATTACCACTTAAAAAACATCGATAGTATCGATAGTTTTTAAGTAAACTATCGAAACTCGATAGTTTTGCAGGTATATGAAAAACCCTAACGGCAGTTTTTGTCGTATTTGAAAGGCTAGAATCCCATAAACGGTAGGGAAAATTGTAGTAGATGTAAATTTTGTAGTATTTTTGACATTATCGATTCACACAATACGCATTTTCTAAACGCCTAGTTTTTATACGACAACGCCTTACACAATAAGGCTGAAAATTGTTCATTTCTTTTTTAACACATTTTTGTGTAAATTCTCGAATATTTTTTCGTTTCGATGGTCAGTAATAACCTCCTACATACATGGAATTTTTGTTCATGAAGCTACTGGACATTAAAGGTAACAAGCTCTCAATAAACCAACCATTATGGGTTGAAATTTTATGATGTATCAATAGACTTCAACCTCATTTATGTAAAATGCTCATGGAATATCTTTTTATAAAACAAAAAAATTTCATAAATTCTTGGATGATTTTGGAACACCCTATGGTAAATATACCCATCACTAGGTTAGAGTCGACACTACAAAACTAATGGCAGCCTCAAATTGTTATTTTCAACTTCTTTTGAATCTATTACATTTTGGGTTTCAAACTTTGCTAACAGGGTGGCTCCAGCAATCCCTTTATACATTTCTTCGTTACTCAAAAGACCGTTAAATTTAAAACTGTTTCAATAGTTTTATTTTATTTATTATTTATACAATTTTATTTAATTTTTCTAACATGTTCTTACTTTAAACCAAAATAGTTTAAAAATCTTTGTATCTTACAACTTAAAATATATAAAATAAAGAAACTCGTGTTTTAATTTAGGGTATTCCATAAATTTTAGAAATACTAGGAAGATAAATGTAATATTTTAAAATTAACAAATTATAGGATATTGTTAAAGAAAACATAATTATTTTAAAAATTATTAAATAATAACAAAAAATACGATAAAATAAAGTAAATATTTTTCTTTTTTATTAAGAGAATTTTACGATTTTTTTCTTCTACAATCAATCTAAGCACTTTCTTCTCTTTAACGCTCTCTCTCTCCCTCTCTTTCGCTCTCTATTACACAAATGGCCCAGCAAAGTAGATTTTTCGTTTTGTTGGCAGCGGTTTGCTAGTCAATGAAGTATTTTCAATAAATTTCTCAAAATTTGCTAAATTCTTTTTGATTTTCTTGGCCTTGTTGTTGGGAGGACTAATAACTTCACACAAATTTTCCGCATCAAAATATAATTTTGAAGATTCAATTTCATCACTGTGCTCCTGCTCCATTTCATTGCTGTATTCCTCATCCAAATTATATTCATCGGCTGTGGTTATTAAGCTTTCGCCATCTTCCTTTATATCGGCCAGCAGTGTGGGCATTACGCTGTTGAGGGATTCACTAACTTTAGATAAATCGGATTGTAAATTTTTACCATACTCAGCATCTAAATTGTACCAATCAAATTCAGCCTGCAAAGGTAAACTGCTGTGAGATTCGTTTTCATTTGCCGGCTTTCCATATAGAGAAGACGACTTGGGTGTTGTGGGCGTAACGGGGGTATTGGGCAGACTTAATCTTTTATTAATTTCTTGTAAGATATTTGGCATATGTTTTCGTTTATACTGCTGCTGATAATTGGCCGAGCTTATTTGGGGCCTTAAAACACTAGACTCTATTCTGGAAGTTTTTAAAGAATTTATAAGAATACCATTGATAGGAGTCAAATTGAGTTTCAAAGAATTTCGATCTGGTTTGCTGGGGGTATTTGTGTGCAGTTTTAAAGCAGTATTGGACGAACTAGTAGTGTTGGGCGTTAGGCCCATAATGCTTACTTTTGTTGAATCTGATTTCGGTGTCATTATTAAATAATCATTTTGCTTCAATGAAGATTTAGGAGCTATAATGGCTGCCACATTGGGTAACTTTGGTATATCAGCAAAAATCTCTTCAATTTCTTCAGTCTTTTGTGAGGCAGCCTCCGATATAACCGTGGCAGCATCTAAATCATTTTCCTGTTCTATTACCGATTCTAAATCACGTTCTGACAAAGGAACTCTATGTATATCAGCTCTTATTTGCACACTGGTTATGCCCACATTTACCTCGGATATAGAACAGTAATCAGGTTCCACCAGGACCTCCGAATTATGAGCTTCTATTAACTCATCCGGTGATTCATCTAGTTGTTGTAGGGATTTTTTAAATTTGAGCAAATTAGCTGGTTTAGGTGGCAAGGCTGGAGGCAGTTTGGCAGTTTTGTTTAAAATTTCTGCGGACGAGTTTGCAGATTTATTGGTAGAATCCATATCCACATATAAATTGGAAGAGTTTAATTCCGAGCCTATGGGTTCATATTCATTACTGTAAATACTCTCATAGTTAAAAGTTTCCAAACGTTCGCTTTGGCCGCTTTCATCTAAAGGTGGTGAATGCGTTATATAGGTCGTCATACCCTGATAATTTGAGATCATATTACTGGTTTTAAGTTCAGTCACCCTATCATCTTCATCTTCTTCGGTTTCATCGTTGCGTGGCACATGTACCATGCTGTTTTTTGTAGAAAAATGCACACGTTTACGTGTTAAGGTAGCATTTTTAGAACCGGGTGTAGCACCATCACTAGCTCTGCTATTGCTTCTTTGATTACGCCTGTCACTCAAAGAACTGCGTCTAGGAAGTGTGGTTGAATTTTTCGGAGTTTGAGATCTTTCTTCTACACCTTCCATACTTTGCTGCAAGAGTATCTGATTGACACATTCAAGCACTGGATTTACAGCACCCTGGCCATACGATTTAGCACTTGCAGAACCAGGTATTTCCTCTGGATCAGAAGCGCTAGCATACCAATCATCTGTTGAGGTTTCATAGATTTGTTTAGGTGAAGCTTCCGAGAAAGCTTCCTTAGCCCGTCCCCTCACGATTTTTAGTTTTCCCTCGGCTTCTTCTTCAAAGTCTTCATCTTGTGTGGGTGAAAATATGCCATCATCTTCTTCCAGCGTCTGACTTATTTCACTGTTCTTGCTTGTAGCAGTACTAATTGTACTCTTGGAACTTTTTGTACTGGCTCTCGAATTTGATCGTGTTATCGATGAAGAAGAAGTATCTAAACCACTATGCTCCGAATCACGTTCACTTTCACTCTTTACACCATGCATGCGTTCCATGGTTCTCGAATACATTTGTAGTTTTTTATAGCTATTCTGGGAGTCTTCACGATTTGTAGATCTTGTATATTCTTCGGAATTATCATCGGCTTCCAGGGATGGATCGTCAATATTCATTGCTCGGGATCGCATATAATCACGAAATGTACCCGAAGTTCGTTTGCTGGTATATCGTACACTGCGTCTGGCTCCGAAAAACGATGATGAGACTGTATCATCACTCGAAGAGCCGTGTTCAGTTGTGGGATCATCTGCAAAGGGAGGTAGATACATGTGAATGAAATGTTAATTTTGTTTAAAGCAATAAGAATAAAATTAAGCCGTTTAAGAATGGAAAGGGTCCTAACAAACAGAAATTATTAGAAAATATTAGAGAATCTAGGAAACGAGTACTTTGCAAATTAAGACTTAAGAGTCAAAAAAATTTTTTTATACTGAAAAGTAATTGGGAAAAGGACTGGCGTAAAAAGACTCGAAAAGTCAAAGTGTAATAATAATATTTTTTTGTTAAAAAGAGCGCAGGACTAAAAGATCATGGTGTAGTGATAAAGATCACTGAATAATATTTATCTAGAATGTTTAAGAGAAGGACAGCTTAAACAGCGAACGTTTCTAGATAAATCATTCAGAATTTTTCCTTAATCTATTACAATATTACTGTTATCGAATTACGACAACGACAACCGTAATAAGGCTGATATTAATAAAAAATTGCGATAGACATTTGGGAGAAGATGCTCTTCTGTAACCCTACAACTGCAGGTCCCTCTCTGTCAGCTCTCAGTAATATGTTGAACTGGAAATCTTCTTCGGCATCCATCCGGGTGTCACAAAAAAAAGACAAGCCACTGCTTGATTATTGTCGCCGCTTTCGATAATATAATACTAGCGCGTAAAGTAAGTTCTCAGACTCAGAAATTCATTATCTTCGGGCACTATATTCCCCATATACACTGAAGAAAATACATTAAAGAAGCAGGGCTATTCTTCAGGATTTTGAGCTGAGACTTAAAAAAATATATCAACGGCGGCGAACTATCGGCTGCGAATCACTCATCTTGGTACTTTGCTTAAAAAAACACAACCCTGATAAAATGCAAGGCGAATTCAGACCAGGTGTGAGCAGTAGGGCAACAACTACAACAAAACAACAACTTTGACATTAGATTAGCAGATTTGAAACAATATATTTTTGACAAGACATTAGCAAAAAAACGAGAGTAAAAAACAATCAGCTGGGCTATCGCCTCCACCTGGTATGAATTCACCTTGGAAAAATGTTACCGTTTAGAAAATTTTCTAAAAATGGTTTGGTATAATTCGATATCAAATTTCTTTTCGTACTATTTCACATTTTGATAACATATTGCTTTCACACTATCACACTTTCTCATTGGATTTAAGTTTGTTACAAGTCATAATACTCAGTATAATAGTGTGAACATGGCTTTAGCAAAATTGTAATTATGGCAACCTTATACGTCTTTCGACGTATTGTATTTATCCCTTTGATAAGAATCGTTACATAAAACGGAGAAATATTAAAATTCTAGTTTAGATATTACATATTCAAACTTAGACTTACCATTATTTCGACTGCTATTTGTATCCTTAAGGGAACCATTTCCCACTCCTGTTTGCGTGCAGCTGTCTGTTACTTCAATGTCATAGAATTGCTTTCTACAATTAATGCATTGTAAGGCTTCCAAAACTAAACAGTCTTCGAGTAAATCAGTGGTCTCATTAACATTATCATCGTCTTCGTTATCACCATCCTCGACAACACCCTCATCCTGAACACATTCCTTTGCCTCCTTCTGTAGTTTCGACAATTTCTTGCGCAAGGCTCTGTTTTGCCTAACTAAACGGCAAATTTCACCATCTTTTTCCTGTAAACGCTGATTTACCGATTTCATATCGGTCTTCAGTTTCGATTCGAAACACAGCAATGATTTTACCACACAAGCTAATTCTTCAGTGCGACGGCGTTTTTCTTTGGCCAATTCTCGCTGCAAGAGTTTGTTTTGCTGATCGCAACTTGTTAACATTTGCAATAATTTGCGTCTTTGCGCCTTTTCAGGAGAGATCGGTGAGTTATTGTTCGATGATTTAGCTGAGGATGAGAGTAGATTTGTTAGAGGGGTTTTTTCGGGTTGAGGTGTCATGGCGCCCTTTTTACGCTCTCGCTTGCTAAGAAAATCTCTCGTGGATGATGTTGATGAACTGCTGCGTTGTAGATCGATTGCCTTTACGGAGGGCATAATTGATGACGACAAATTGAGTGTAATAGAGTTATCAGTAACCTGTTAACAAGTAAAAGTAACAGAAAAAAACATTTATTAAAGTATTTTAATTGTTTTTAAATTAAAATTATTTTAAATGTTTTTTTATAAGTTTATTTTGTAGTGTTTGTTTGTTATCTATTTAATTTTTCTTTGTGTGACTGGTTGAAGTATTTTTTTGTGTTAAAGGTATTGATTTTGATGGGATTTTTATACAAGAGTTGTTACGATTTTTGTTTTTTAATTTCAACCTTTTACCATTGACGTTTTGCTGATAACTGAATCGCAAAATGTTTGTTATTCGCTTTAAAGTTGGTTGGATTTTACCCAGTGTACTTATATTGCAGAAAGTATATGAGGGGGTTTCCATAGCCATATTTTATGGTGGGGTTTGAATTCTCTTATCTTTTTTTTACTTTTATTTAGTTATTTAGTCATTTTTGCAGGCAGTTCTTGCTTAACTATACAATTAGTTTATCATTGTTTGTTTTGGATTTGTATATATTTATTTTGTTACCAAGTTAGTTAACAGATAAATTAGGGGTAAAACCAGACAACATATGTTTGCATATAATTAATTGTATCGTTCGGAAGGGTTTATTATGTTTTTATCACATGTAAATGCGTGGTTTGGAAAAATATATAGAAAGACTGAGTGTAAGGGAAGGTTTTCTAAGCCTTTGCAATCAATAATAAAAGCATTTAAAATGTCACACTCAGGTGAAAGAGTGCCAGTCACATGTAATTTACTGAAATTTTGTTTAGGTCGCCCCATGTGCTGCAGAGTGTTGCCAACCGAAAAAGAAAGAAACAGATTTTGACAGCTGACATATTAGTAACTGCTAAACCTAAACAAGAGCGTAAGGCGTAAAATGACTGTCAAAAATTCTCATGTACATACAAAATGTATGAAGCAAACTTAAATAGCGGCGTCAACGCAATCGGCAATTGGAAAATCCAATTTTGACAGAGCGTTAGTCGCAATTTACATAGGACAGAAACAGGGCAGACATTTTTTGAATTCTCTTTTGCTCTTGCTTAAACAATTTACATTGGACATAAACAAGACAGACAGATTTTTGCACATTTTATTTTCTGTGTTATATTCTTTACATGTTTGTGTGTTTCAAAATCTGTGTGTTTAATATCTTTGTTGAGAACATTAAAGAAAGTAGCGAAAAGCAGAAAAGAGAAACGAAAAAATGTCCAGTACACTAGTCATGAAATACACACTCTACCTCTTCAACCCCTTGCCTACAAATCTCGTCTGTCTGCCCATTTTTCTGTCTAATGTAAATTGCGACTTAGGTAGTGGAGTTGGGTGCAAACAAAATGTTTTTGTTCTTTTTTGTGTTAGAGTGGTGCCAGTTTAGCTAGTTTCTGATTTATCTAGCGATTTTATCTCTATTTTGCGCCTTAATTTATTAGATTTTACTAAACAAAATATGTTAACATTACTGTTTATTACAAAACGATGCGCTCTTATTTAGGACGGTCAAAACTAGGCGCAAGACGTCGTTACGCCTTACGCCTTGTTCGTGATCTATATTTAAAGTAATGCAAGTTTTTCTACTTCAGCTCGTAAATGGGATCGATTTAACTTTGCAACCTGTGAAGAGAGAGATTGTAAAATTAAAATAAAAACTCCATAAAGACGTTAAATACACTGGCCGTTCTAATAACAATATCTAAGCAGTGCGTGGTAGTGTTGACTACTAACCATATAATCAGTAGGGTTGACATCATAGCCGTTGAAAAGTTTTCTGATAAGTATTAGCTTCTATTCGTTCTAGTATGTGTACATTACAGCGCCCTCATTTTTCGGTGTGGCTCAATATCACGAAATTGTCGGCGGAGTAATACATTCCCCCCCGTCAACATTAGATATAAAATGAAAAACATGTAACACTAACATTATGTTAGTGCTAACCCCCGTCGTCAATAGTCAAACTTCATATAAAAAAAAAACAGTATTGAAAATAATGAGTTTTGTTAAGGCATGTTAATGTCTAATGGAGACAGGCTCTTAAATGTTCACTACCCATGTTAATGTTTTTTCCACACGGTTGTTAAAACGATTGTTAAAAAAGCTGTTTTATAAGATAACATAATAGTTGTACAGTTCTATTAAAAAAACAGCGCCATTTGTTGCTCAACTGTACTAATATACTCTGTTTTGCTAAATTGTCTGAGTGTCACTTCTCTCTCTCTCTCTCTTTTACATACAAAAGTTTCAGAGGCGGTACGTTGTCCTGGAAAAGAATTGCGAGAAATTTCTTACATGATCTTGTTTTACACAGGTCATCTTGTTTTACACAGGATGTGCTGATCACATACGCTTCGTGATATTTCGATCATCTACATTCAAAATCAAATTCACAGATCTACAATAGCCATTGGGTAAAACAAAAATCGGAAAACATGTAGCAATGAAAGAATGAAGCTTTCAACGCATCTGACCCCTCTAGCCCGTAACATTCTGAATGAATGATTCTACTAATAATTCTTGCAAAAAAAAAAACCGACTTCAAAACAGACAAACTTAAAATCATGTTTCTTTAAGACGGTAATTATACAATGATTATATTATATTCGAGGAAGATTGTAGCGGGATTTTTTAAATGTCATTGCACAAACTGTCAATTCAGATAAAAAAACTAATTTTTGAATTCAATAATCTAAAACAAATATCAGTCGATTATCTACCTGGGGAGCAGTACTTCCGGAGTATATAGGGGCACAAGACCCCAGGGTTCTGTGCTTTTTCAGGTCAAACCAATGCCAAACGACTGTCTGTATACAGCGGATAAAAAGTTTGGCTATATACATAAAGTTACACTAACTATTGCGACACCCTGTAATTTCCAAGTTCAAATTTTATACTTGTTATAGCGGTCGTAGCAATACAGGTTCATTGTAAATTTCAACCGTCTGTCTGTAACGGCTTAAAAGTTTGGTCATATATATCACTTTTACATTAACTATTGCGACACCCTGTAATTTATAATTTTAAATATTTATACTTATTTTAACACACATAGTAATGGATATTCTGTCTAATTGTTAAGTGTTTGTCAATAACTATTTAAAAGATATGGTCATATATATCAAATGACGTCACCTATTGGGACACCCTTTAAATTCAAATTTTAATATAAATACTTGTTAAAGAGAACTTTGTCATACAGATTCTTTGTAAAATTTAACTTTGTGTCCATATACATCAAATTACATCAACTATTGGGACACCCTTTAATTTCCAATTTTAAATATTTATACTTGTTGTTATACCAGACATAGTAGTGAACACTCCGTCTATTTTTCAAAAGTTTGTCTATAACGGTTCCAAAGATGAGGACATAATGGTCAAATTACATCAATAATTGGGACACCCTTTAATTTATCCAAATTTTATACTTGTTGTAATAGCGGACTAAGCAATATAGGTTCTTTGTACATTTCAACTGTCTATCTATAACAGTTGAAAAGTTTGGCCATATATATCACTTTTACATTAACTATTGGGACACCCTTTAATTTCCAAATTCATATTTTACACTTGTTATTTTAGCGGACTTAGCAATACAAGTTTTTTGTAAATTTCAACTGTTTGTCTACAACGGTTCAAAAGTTTGGCCATATATATATCAAAATAAACCAACTAATGGGACACCCTTTAATTTTTAATTTTAAATATTTATACTTATTATAACAGACATAGTAACGAACATTCTGTGCAACTTTCAAGTGTTTGTCTATAACGGTTCAAAAGATAGGACCATAAAGGTGAAATTACGTCACCTATGGGGTCACCCTTTAATTTTTAATTTTATTTTTTAATTACTTTTTGTTATTGGGAGCTATAGTGATACGCACTTTTTTCTAATTTTAAATGGGTGACCTACAAATTTGATAATACACGTAAAAAACGTGTATGTTGTATGGGGACACCCTTTAATTTTTAAACTTTTAAACTGTTTTTAAAATTGGACCAATCTGTAGCCATAACCTTTCTAATGGCGCAAAAATTTTTAAAATCGGTTCAGAAATGACGGAGTTCTGAAGGCACAAACATAAAAAAAAGCAACATTCAGACGAATTGATAACCTCCTTCTTTTTTTGAAGTCGGTTAAAAATGAGGGATATTGCTTCTCTTGCTCCAACATCAGAGATAGAGAGAGAGATGGCTATCTAATGATAGTAGCTGATTTTGACAAGCTATGTCTGGTCTTTATTAAGTATATTTTTTGAACTTAATATCTGAATACTTATTTTTAGTTAAGTGATGTTGAAGATACAATAAATAAATTTAAAAAAACGTAAAATGTTCAGTACCCGTGTTTATACATGAAATATTTTTTGAAAATGTTTATGCTGGTGCAGATGAATTCCATGTCAAAACATAAATTTTTAATATTTTTATTTGTCTATCTATCTGTGTTCGCATCACGTAAAAGCTACTGAATTAATTTTAATCCCGAGGTTTAAAAATATAAAATATTTTATCCCCGCTAAAAATCTTATTTTCAGCAGAATATAGTGTTTACAATTTTAACAATTTAAATAACTTGGCAGCACCTTATATATTTGTAAGCAGAAAATTTTAAATACTATTTATAGAACAGCTCTACAATAAAAAAATTAAAAAAAAACCTATGCAACTTCCAGATTAATAAATTAATTCCATATCTGCAGCACTATAAAAGTAAAAGTCTTAAAATTTGGTGTGGTTTACTTTCAAAATCTTAGGGATATTTGTACTAAATATTGTGCGGCCGCTTATTACCTCTTTAGATAAAGTCGGTAAGTGCAGGCAAAACCGTTTAGGAAATTTGACCTATGGGCTATTCCATGCATAAAAATACACTTGGAAAAAATATTTCTACTTATGTCAAGTCTTAGGCAAATTATTTTGTTATTCTAATCATATTATTTAAATTTAACTTTCGCTTTTACGTAAATATTCTATAGTTGTATTGAACTATAACGTTATAAATATAATAAACAATTATATGAATTTTATTAAGAACTTAAGCCTAAATAATTAATTTATTAATTATAATAAACAATTTCTAACTCATTTAATTTAAAAATATATTTTGCATAATACCTGCTCCTGTATAACGATTTTAGAGAATTAATAAGTCTCTTAAAATAATTATAATTATTAAAATAAATTAGTATAAAAAAAATATAAAACTTTTTTTGGCAAACCAAAATACCTGTTTTTAATAAATATTTAGATATATATTTTTGAATACAAGCAATTAAAAAACACCTGGTATTATTTCATTAAACCATAAATAATGATAATTTTTTGTGTGCCATTATCAATTAAAAAAACTACAAAAAATAGTTTATGTTTTAGTTGCAGCATTTCACAAAAAAAAAAAAAAAATCTGATCTGATTAAATGATGGGAACCCTTTTTCGTTATCTTGTGCATAGCATAAGGTTTGTCATTGAATTGATTGTTTAGCTGATTAGAGATTTCATAAATATAAAAGTGTTATTTATTTACATACATAGTAGAAATCAAAACATTTTCAATTAAAGTCATATTTTCTCCAACCAAAAATTTTGTAACCAGAGCCGTTTGTCATTTTATTTTTTTGGTTAAATTTCAAGTGCAGAAAACATTTGTAACTTTTCAAGATTCTAAAAAGATGTTATTAAATACTCATTATTATTGAGTATATTTTATTTAAGACACTAGCAGAATGAAATGCATAATGAATGAATCTTCTGCAATCAGTATATCTATCTATGTGGGTAGTGTTAAGTTGTAAACATTATTTATTTAACCAACTAAACTTAGATAAAGGAATGCGAGAAAAACTGTATTCAATCATCAATCATCAGTTATTGAGAGCAAAGACTACTACTACCTAAAGCTTCCCTCTTGTTTGATATTTTTCTTTTTATTATTTACCACCTTATATTTGTTGTTGTCTCAGCCAACCTATGGTAAGCAATGAGAGAAAATTCTTGTTTATTTGTTTTGCACTAACAATCTCTTTTAGTTGACACTAATTGTAGTTTCGAACCAAACTCTGTTAGCTAAACATGTCAAAGTATTTGATTAACATACAAATTAATTTTTGAAGTCCTTAATTTAATTTGTGAAATATATATTTTTTCCACTAAGCAAGAATTAAACTTAAGCCTGACTTCCACAATTTATTTTCATGTTAATAATAATTTAAATATTCTTAATATTCGGTATTATTTTAGGCATTGTATCTGTAGGCTGTTTAATAAAACATTCGAAGTTGATTGGATTTTTTCCGCCAATAAATAAAATACTGTTGTCATACCTACCGAAGCTCGCCAACCGTACTAAACAAACAACCCGAAGGTCTTAATCGAAGATACGGCAACAGTAAACGGTTAAAAATTAATTAAAATTAATTCCACTGCATCGATAATTGCATAATCTCAATCAAGTTGATTTCAGAATACTGTTTTCATTATCTGGCACCTTACTATCGTAATTGGCTCTTTTAGCTATTACTCGAATATTGAAATGAGACTGTCATTGAATACTATCCATGTATGTATATTGAAATTAGGGAAAGATCCATTTCGATCGATTTTTTAATTTTTTAACCAAGATAAAAATTAGGAAAATTATATCGTAGACTATATACGGAAGAGACTAAAATGGCTAAAAATATTGTGCATAAATGCTAAGCACTGGCTACCATTAGATGAGGAGCAAATTTAAACATTTATGCGGGACTTAATAATGTGAAAAGCGGTTGACAACCGGCCGATTACTGGAAATATACTCGCAAATATTCAAACTATAACTCCTTTTAAGCGACACGGTGTCAGAATTGTTTGGATTTCAGGAAATGAGGAAATTCGTGGAAACGATGCAACTGGATTTGGGCTTAGCAAATACTCACAATAATATTCCCTAGGTTGGGTTGTGTAATCAAAAAGTGGGCAGTTAAGGTTTATGATAACCACATAGAGAATATCTATAGAATCTTTTGGGTCTCGCTAAGAAGCGAAAGTATGAAGACACTCATAGCCATCGTATGAGTATTCCCTGTGTTGATCAAGAGAAGAAATTAGAGCTAAAGCTTTTCTGCGTCATCCCGGGTGCTGTAGCTTAAGTGGTTAGCACGTTGACTACTAAGCAATGGTAACGAGTTCAAATCTCAGCCGTGGCAACATCAATTTTTCTGATATGTATTAATTTTTCTTTATAATAATGCATATCACAGCGCCCTCCTTCGCCGGTATTATCACATAGCACTAAATCGCCGTCGAAGTAAAATAATTATAAATTGGCTATGTTAGCTTCAAACTAATTCGCCTAAATAACACCAGAGGCGCTGCAATACTGTTCTAAAAATAATCAAAACGTGAAATTGCAGTGTTGCCAGAATCGAAGCTTTACTATCACTAACCATCTGTCTTATCTACTACTATCCCTTTCCAAAGGAAGTACCACAGTTAATGTAGGCATTAACTGCCTGAGTGGTACTTCTCTTTAAAAAAAAAGCTGTTCAGGTAAACTTTTCTCTAAAAAAAGCCTTTTCTCTAAAGACCTCGACTATGTCAGTGATGCGTTACTAAGTGGTCTGATAAGATTTGGTACTTTTTAGAGACTAGAAATTTATAGGAGTTTATAGGAAATCGAGAAAGTTAATGATATCAGCGGCATCACAATGGGTCTAATGATCGACGAGTGAACTCGCTATATACAGGTGGCAGCTCTTAACTTATCTAAAAGTACTATCAAAAAAAATCATAGGATCTGTAAATAGATAGGATCTGTAAGGAAGTATTCTTTGTTTCACGAAAATCTAGACATTTAGTAAAACTGTAACAGGACCATTTCTGTACATGAAATATTTTTTTTTAATTTTGTTGCTGGTACAGTTAGTAGTCGAAATATAATACAAAAAATCAATTATTAGAATTTTAGTCTGCCTGCCAGTCTGTCTGCGAACACACGCAAAAACAACTGGATGAATTTTAGTAAAATTTTGTGAGAAGGCACCTTGGTGTCTTGGTTCAATTCTAGAATACTTTCTTTCGGCAAAAATATCAAAAGAAAAAAAGTAGTGAAAATACGCGATTTTACCCATTTAAAGGTACTGCAAACTTGGGAGCACCTTTAGTTTTGTCAGCAGGATATTTTACAACTATTTACAGAAATCTATAATAATTTTAGTGTTTTATTTTCATTTTTTAGAAACGATATTAAAAATTTTGGACTTACCCCATTTCGTTGTTGGTGCGTCTGCGCATTATTATCTCCATTTTTCTCCTGCTTCGTATTCTGTGAATTGCGTCCGCCAAAAGAAAGTCTTTTATAAAGATTCGATGAAGACAATGACGTTGAGATACTATTACTGCTAGTTGTGGTATTGGTGGCATCACTGCTGCTATTAAATTCACCCGAACTGGCACCACTCGAGGCCGCTAAAGTGTCTACCAACAAGTCATGTTCACTTTCCGGTATTTTTTGATAATTTTGCAGAGTAGCCGGTTCCTGTTCGACTGGATCAACGGCTAATAAATTCTTCGAACACTTAATAGTCATTTCAGCCGCTTTAGGCAAATCTTCGTTACTTAAATTTTTGCTATTATTACAGTTATTTACTTTTACACGATCATAGAATTCACCATCCGAACTATGACGATAACTACCTTGCAGACAATTGAAGGAACTTAATTTTCCACTATTTTCCGCATTCGCATGATCTGTGTTTCGTTTACTCGAAGCGTTGGTATTATTTGGAGTGGCTGCAGGGTAATTACGATAATTCTTTATGGTATCATAGGTGCTAAGGAGGTCGGTTTTAAGAAATTTCTCCAAAAAATTTGTGGGATTTTTTGAGGCTAAAGAGGCAAAAAATCTATTGCCAGTATCGGACACGGATGAATGACTTCTACGATGAGTTTGTTTGGGATTATTCGATGTGAGTGAGGTGGAAGAGGGCCTATGGGTTAATGGGGTATCGATTTGTAGATGAATTTCATGTTCTTGATGTTGTTGTATGCCATAGATTTGTGTGGTATTCAAGAGACCAAACATTACTTTGAAGGCCCCTGAGAAGTTGAAAGACTTTAAACTGTTTTTTGTTTTGTATTGTCTGTTGAACGAATTATTCGAGTGGGTTTCTTCGGTGCTTATTTGCAAGTTAATTTTGTTGTAAAATTGTATTTATAGTACAGGGTTGCCATTGTTGTTTCTTAAGATTCTGTAAGAAAACAAAAGGAATTATTAAATTAATTATTAAAGTTAAAATATCATTAAAAAGTACTTAATTTTCTAATAATTTTTTTATACTTTTATATACAAATTAATATCTCGCATACTTTAGGGACTTCTATGAAACCAGTGAAAATGTGATCTTGTCTAGAATCCACTTTTTGGAAACGGTGTTTTGATTGTAGATTTAACTTTATAGCATCTTCTGTTTTATATATATATATATAAATGAAATGATCTTTTATTGAAATTGTCACCTCTTAATTCTAGTTCATGAGAAATGATTTTCAGTCAGTCTTCGAGTTATCGCCCTTTTTAATCCTCTTTTATTATCGCCAAACTTCAAACAAATAGTTTTATTTGTTCAACTACTTTGGGTTTTAATTACATTTTTTTTTTATTGCAAATTTTATTTAAGGTTTCCGTTTTCATTTTACTACTCCGTTCTTTTTTTGGTTTGCTCCATTTCTTTTATTGTGCAAATATTTTTATAGACATTTGATATTTGATAATTGTGTTAATAAGTAGAGCAATGGTATAAATTTTGTATAGTTTATTTATTATTAAAAGCTTAAAAAGCAAAAAAAACTTAATTTTTGTTTGCATAATCGAGTCTAGGTTTTTAGGGAAATACAAGTGAATTGTAGAGGAAGTAAATATCGGAAGTTATTTATTAAATTTCTTAAAAAAGAAAATTGAAAAGTAAACCAAGTTGCTTTGAATATGAACGGTGAGTGTTGAAATAAGTAATAAAAAATTAAAAATATTTATTGCAAAGTTGTAAAATAGTTTTAAAATTTTTTTTTAAGAGTAAAACTTTTGTTAATTATTTTTCTATCAATTTTTTTTACCAGGTGTCACTTTTACAAAAGGTGACCACATAAAGTTTAAGGGAAATATTTTAGTTTTTAAAAAGAAGTATCAGTTTGTCTTTAAATATAATTTAACACTTGTTTAAATGTTATTGTAGAAATAGGCATAGCCCGGAAAAACTTCATGTTTAATTTTACTCTTTCGGCTGATATTAGTTTTTTGTTACTATTATTATTAGGTTGGGGAAAAAGAAATCCATTATTGATCGATAGATGATGGTTTTATCCATTCCGTTCAGGAATGTCATCTAAATTTTCGATAAAATCACAGTCGTAGCTTCGACCCGGAGCTAAAGATGGACCATAAAACAGTTTTAAATCCTGTTGTCATGCCTTTCGGTGAAGACCGTCGTCACTGGCTGTTGTTTTGGTACGTTTGGCGAGCGCTTTCGATGTAAAGACAACAGTATTTAAGTTACTGGCGGAACAAATCCAATTAATTTAATACCAGTTTAAAATCATTGGCGCAATGTTGGATACAAGAAAAAAAGCTTAATATTTGGGTGCCTCACCAATTAACACCAACAAACATCATGGATCAAATTTTCTTCTGCAAAGCCTTGGCAAACGGGTTAAAAACGACCCATTTCTTAAACGGATGATGAGAAATGGGTCAAATATGCCAATATTGTGGCTTGCATTTTCGCCTTTATCAAAGAAAACCTGTAAAATGTACCGAATTTTTTTCCTTGTTGACTTCTATTTTTAAGACCCTGTAACTCACAACTGAATGGTCGAAACAAAAAACAGTAAATGATTTTGTTTAGTGTGAAATGTCACCTTGACAACGAATATAAATTTGAAATTGTGTGATCGATTTTTTACGAAATATCGATATATACAGCCATCTACCGCAAAAAATAATGGATTAATGTGAACTTCAAGCGAGTGCTTGAATGTGTTTTAAAACTTAACAGGTTTGCCTCAATTAATCAGGTAACGTTGATTTGGGTTAAAGGACACATAGGCAGACCAACTAGCAAAAAGGGGGTCTGCTGTGAATTTCGGTGGACCAGAACCCAGAGTGGCACTGGGAAATGGCCTAATGCGAACGAAGGTCCATTAAACTCATTAAACCGGGAGTTGTGGAGGGAGGATACTACATGTAAATAGGCTCGAATGGTGCTCAAAGAGTCCCTTAGCAAGAAGGCCAGTAAGGTGTTCATAGAAGTAACTTAAGCTGGATAAATGCGTGTTAGTGACAGTATCATTTAGCCGAAATAAAAATTGAAGAAGATGATACTTGCAGACTATGTCTGGATGAGGCTGAGACGGTAGAGCACATTGTTTACAAATGTCCAGCAATACCTCACATAAGACTTAGGACCACGGGCAGAATCTTGTTAAATGTGGATGCCATGGACAATTACTAGCAATTACTAGAGACTTATAAGTCGATTACAGATGGCAACTGCACTTTAGTTGCGTTGCCAGTTGCCAAAACTATATTACGGATGGCAACCTGCAACTGACGGCTGGCGACCTCAAATAGTAATGATATTGGCAATTGCGTTTTTCTGGTTGCTTTGAAGATTTTTCAATTGAAAAAGACTGTTAAACAGAAAAGTAAGAATGTTTTTTTTATCAATTTATTTTTTAATGAAAATTTAAATATATATTTGGACTGTAGATTACAAAATGGCAAAAATCACCACCAGACAACAATTTCAGCTATTAATACAAGAAATGGAAAATAGACCAAATATTGCTCGTGGTGTCAGAGGATTTGGTTACACAAAACAATGCACTGTAGAAGCTTGGAAAGAAATTTCCCAAAAGCTCATTAGTTGTGCACCACCAAAACGTTCAGCAGAAGAATGGCAGAGGGTGTGGATCTATTTTAAAGCCAAATTTAAGAAAAAATGGATCAAAATAAAAGATTTTAGCATTTAAAAAAATGTACATACATATGTATTTTTCCTTGAGTGAATTTTATTTTTTTTTATCACTTTGTATGTTAATTTTATTTCACTTATTTCTCTTTTCTTACTTGTTTTTTATTTGTATTTGTATTTATTTTATTTTTAACACTTTTGTATTTTAAAACTGACTTTGCTATTTATTGTATGTTTGTTTACATTCATTTTCAGTTGCTCATCTGTCAAAATAACGATTTCGATAACTTTTTGGCAGCTGAAAAAAGTTGCCAAGCATAATATGATTTTTTGTTTGCCAGTGAGCAACGCAACTGAAGTTCGGTTGTTATCCATAATCGACTTATTAGTGATGAGAAAAAAGGTCGACGTTAACAGTCGACAGTCTGAGATCACTACAGTTTATAGTAAAAGCTGGTGGTAGCTTGTGACTCAATGAAAGTAAGGTTGCCGTAAATTACAAATCGATTGCCTATAATTATTGTGATGATCGAAAACGTACCCATTACGATAGCTTCGGCATCCTACTACATTAATAAAAAAATATTTTAAAGTTATAAAATCCTGAAAGTACTAACAGGTTTTATTACCAACTTTTTGTGTTGCAGCTCTTTTAGTTTTTGCGATATAATTTTTATTGGCTTTAACATCTTCCCAGCTTATATTGCTTCAAGATTGATGCTTTTCGCTTCCTCAATGATCTCCAGCCCGATGTTCACTCTCTTATAGAAAGCTAGAATTCCAAAATTTGGCTTTTATTAAATAAATTAATTTGAGTTTTTAAGGGAACTCCATCAATGTACTACTTTTGATTTAATAATTTTAGGTTATAAACGATTTATAAAACGTACGCAGGTGGCTGTTTCATACAACTATTAATAACTGTATCGCCATACAGTTATAAGAGGCAGACCAACCACAGGATGAAAACCACTCCTGGCTGTCTTTTAATCTTTTAATCCACCCGGAGCAATTTTATGACTGGCGGTATGCTTTTAATATTAAATAAAATATGTATTTTATTTATAACTCTCTGTTTCTTTCGAATTTAAAATAATTAAATGAAAACACTTTTTAGTGGTTTTATGTTTCCTGTTGCTTTAAATTTTCAACATATTTTTTTTCTAACTTTTCCTTATTTTTATTTATTTATTTTTTTGCTTAAACTATCCGTTCGACCGTTTCCTTTGAAAGACAACCCAAGTATTTTCTTTTCTTTACAATATTTAAAGTCTTTAAATGGATTTTTATACACATTTTTCTTAATCTCCCTTAAATAATCTCTCTCTCTCTCTTTAAACTCCCTCTTTTAACTCTCGCTATAGCTTCCACATTGAAATTATATTCTTAGTTTTTTTTGTGGCTTAAACCACAATTTTCATTTTAATTTGTTAAGCCACTGTTTGTGTTTGTATTTCGTCCTCCTTAATCCAGGTATTAAACCTGCCCGTTTAGAAATATCCTTTTAATCAGGATATCAGGCATGTAGCCTTTAAGGAGTTTTCTTTACTCAAAAAGGTTGGATAAAACTTAATAAAACACTGTTTTTATTTTACGGTGATAAAATTAGGTCTTTAAAAAAATATTTATTTAAAGCATGACAAAATTTTTATTACATGAAAAAATGGGCGAGGTGAATAAAAACTTTTTTCTTTATTAATTAAGAAGCGGAACAAGAAGAAAAAAAGAGTTAGGAAAAATTAGGCGACTAGTTTGAATATTCAATGAAATTTAAGTTGATTTATGTTTAGAAGTAGAAAGGTTTTAAAGAGTTTATTATACGAGTATTTCAATTTTCGCTCAAAAATTGCCTATACTAACTTCAAATTAATGCGCCAAAATTACACCAGAGGCGATGCAACACTCTTCTAAAAATTGAGCATTTGCAGAGTTGTCGAAAGTGAAGCTATCTATCACTTTAACCATAATATGTCTTACCTGCTTCTATCCCTTTCCAAAGAAAGTAACACGATTAATATAGGCATTAATTGCCTGAGTGTTACTTCTCTTTTCAAAAAAAAAAAAAAAAAAAAAAAAAAAATAAAATCTATTAAAAAAAAAAAATTTGAGTAATCGATTACTCGATTATTTGTGAATTATTAATCGTTTTATATTAATCAATTTTTTTATCTAGGATATTATTCATTCGAGTTAAATTTATTTTATTCCAATAATTAATTAGCTTATTCGAATAATCGAATATTTTTTATTCGAAGAGAAATTTATATATGTCAAGGACCGGTGAAACACCTTTACGTTTGCTTTTACGCCTCTACATTATTTTCTAAAGGGGTAGTGTGAGGTAACTCAAGCATTTCGATAAACCAGCGTTAGTGGCAATATAACGTGTGTTTTATGGCAAGATAAAAGTTGCGTCCCATGGATCATTTACAGCATAATTGTGGTTAACATTTACATACATATGTGACACAATTTAATTTGTAGAGCTCTTTAAATCCCAAACTCACAATAGTATATTAATTTCACGAAATAAATTAAATGGAACCCTTAACCCTACACTTCTTAGCGTAAATTAACAGCATCGTGTTCCTATTGGTTTTAAAGTAGTTAACAACACTTATTTTCGTACACATATAAATTTAAACTGCATAAAAGTTTTTTTTTTGAAGAGAACACTATTTGCGAAGATTCTGGCTTGTCTGCAGAAAATATCCAGAGTCTTGGCGGGAATAGACCCTGCAACCCCAGACTGTTAAACTAGCGCACTACCAAACAGAGTTTCGTTTCATTCTGTATAAATTTCACGAGTCTGCCAAAATCACGTTTTCTAGGAGAGTACCCTTTTTTGTTGAGTTTGTACAGGTCAAACCGTTTGACATATCAAAATGAAATTTATTATGTGCCTCTGGTATATGGAGATGAAGAGGTAGTTTCCTTATCCCCAGGTCATATCGTATGACATATTAAAGTGAAATTTAGTATATGCCTTTGGTATATGGAGAGTTGTGTAAATTTTGGGCATAATCGGGAAGGGGCAAGGGATAGTTTACTTACTCCAAAATTTTGTAAACGCTCTACAGGTCATATCGTATGACATATCAAAATGAAATTCAGTATGTGCCTTTGGTTTATGGAGATGAATAGCTGTATAAATTTTGGGCATAATCGGGAACCAGCAAGGGGTAGTTTACTTAACACCCCAAACCTAAAATAATTAATTTTTCGATTCAAATATACTTTGAACTTTCTTACTTTCTTTATGTAATATATCCATAAATATAACTGTTTCCATTGGGTATGGTAAGGTTGAGTGTAGGCTACTCCAGTTATATTTTTTTCGAGCGATCATATTAATACACTTTCTGTTAAACTGTTTGGTATCTACCTATTACGGTTCACGAGCGAGAGGCCTGTGACATACAGCTATCAGAGCGGTAATAATAAATTGTAATAGGGTTACGTTTTAATCTTTGAGTAGGGAACTCTAAAAATTTGTGATATATTTTTTATTATGTCTGTCAAATCGTGAAGAGAAAATTAGCTGGACCTTCATGCTTATTATTAATTTATCAACTCTCTCCAGAGTTGTTTTATCTATTCCTTTATTATATTATTTAATAACCTCAAAAATTATCCTATAATAATTAAGTTTTCTTGCAATTCTTTTCTTTTGAATTGAACACAAACATTCCCAGCATTAAAATGTTAACAACAATTCTTTGTTTATTTTAATTGTCATTTTCGCACTTTACATAAATTGTTTACATTGATAATTAGGATGTACGATGTATTGTTAATATTTTTGTTTGCAATTACGATATTATCGTTTTGTAAGTGTTTTTATTAGTATTAATATTTATTTAACAATAAACATTTTTTTTTATAAAAAGCATTATTTTTATTATTATTCATTTAAAATGTGTTGATAAATTAATTTTCGGTAGAGAAAAAACGACCAAAAGTTCCCAACAACTTGAGTTACAGTGAGGGAAATTTTGTTAGTTGCAAATAAAATTATTAATCGATCTACTAGTTTGTCAAAATCTACTGCAAAAAAAAGATGTAATATATAGTTCTGACATAAATTGATATGACAAACAATTCTGCACTATTGAATATATATGTAAATCGGCCAAGTAGAATTTTCGCTCATGCACCAAGGGTTTTGTACCATCGTACAACATTCAAAAATTCAATAAAAGTACCATAAATTACTTCTCTGTGTTTTGGAGTACTGCATTTACATTTTTTAGGTCAATAGTCCATCTGTGATAAATGATAAACTTTCCAACAGAGTAAATAAATGTACGCTCACTGCTCAATAATGTGTGAGTATGCACATTTTAGTATTTTCTGGTCCTTTTCATACATGTGGGAGAGATTATAAAATATTTTGTGTTTGATTTACATATCTTTTTTCCTTTCTATTCAAAAGTGAATAACGGAGAACATATTTTGTTTTTCACGCAAGTGCTCATATGTGAGTATTTGTAATTTTGTTAATTTCTCACAAGTGAAAAAATGTTTGCATTAAGCATTCGCGTAGTTGTATGTATATGTGGAAATGTACACATTATCTAATGAACAACAACAAAGTGTTTTAGAAATCTCATTTATAAGAAATTTCACAAATGGACACTCATAAATGAAAACGTTCATAATGAAAAAAAAAAAAAAAATGTACAAACATTTATGAGCTTTAATGAGAATGAGCTAATTCATTATTTATTACATGTGAATAATACGGATATTCTTCGTTTTTCACCGTTCATGTATGTATGCTAAACAAAGAAAATAGTTACACTCATTCATGTGTGATCGTAGGAAGATAAATTTTTGCTGTTCATTTATGACCGAGAAAAAAAATATAAATTTTTAGAAATATCATAAATGTTGAAAATTCTGAACCCTGCTTTTGATCCTTTTTGGTCGAATACAATGCCACATAA
This sequence comes from Phasia obesa, assembly GCA_949628195.1. Lineage (NCBI taxonomy): Eukaryota > Metazoa > Arthropoda > Insecta > Diptera > Tachinidae > Phasia > Phasia obesa. The sequence goes on along the minus strand of OX451216.1, from coordinate 134,345,255 downwards.
AGTGTGTTCTGAATTTGAAAAAAATATTTCTTTATTTCGTTTTCTCTGTTAATTTTTTTTGTATTCTAACCAAACATTTAAAATAGCAGAGGTACAAAACCAAAGCATCCTTAGCTTCCAAAATGTGCAATGCTACCTATACCTTCGTATAGGAAGTGAGACTCCAAATTTAACTAGGTAAAATTAAAATGAGTTTAATGGTGCTCCTCCGGTAAAAACTTGAGATTAATGTTACTCCTCAAGTGAAAAAGTTGAGTTTAATGGTGCTCCTCCAGTGAGAAAATGAGTTGTAAATGGTGCTTTACCAATCTTCGACTTATTAAAAAGAAATTTCTAGGTTATACGCGATAACCAAAACGAATACACGTGTCTGATTAATGCAACCACCAATAACAGTACCGCAGTACAGCTATTCGAGGAAGCCAATCAGCCAGTGTGAGTGAGACGCAAACCACTCGAAGGCAGAGCAAGATGAACATTAAACGATAACGACAATGACGAGCGCACGACTGCTCTGCTTTATTTCTTGTAAAACCATGTGCTGCTACGCAAATTTCACACGCTGTAGGTCATTTTGTAAATATTTGTTAATAAAATAATACAAATAAACTGTGTAAATGGAATTGTTTAAATAATATTTTTGTGAAAAAAAATAAATAAATAAAAACAAACATTAAATTGAGAGTTTTATTTGTTTCTTTAAAACGTTCAATAGTTCGTGCTGAGAAAAATAGTGGATGTTTATTTTAATTTTGGCAAAAAAACATTAACGGCCAATGACTGCTATTTTTTATATTTGTTTATAATAAACGGTATAAATTTGTTTATTAACTGACGCACTAACAATAATGTTATGTTTTTAGTTTTTACTTTTGTTTTTGTTTTTATTTTGAAGAAACTGATACTCGTACAAACTCATTATGCTTGATGAATAATAATTAATTAATAAAAAATAATTTTAGTTAAACTCTTGTTTTTTTTTCTTCTTGTTTTATTTATATTTATTTATATGTAATTCACGATAATTTTTTAATTTCGTTTTCTATAAAAAAATGAACATTTCTCTTGTGGGTTATTATCAAAAAGAAAGTTACTAGTCGGAAGTGTAAGTTCAAACATATATCTTTAAAAAAAATAATTAAAATAGTTACCATATTCTATTATGCCGAATCCTATAAACCCAACCTCGAGAAAAGAAAAAAATTTTTTTAAATATTTGCAACGTTTTTAGGTAATAAGTTTAGTCCATGTTGATATTGGTATCTTTATCTATAAAATAATAAACAGGCCAGTTCCCAAAATCACTTTTTATCAAAGTCATTTCAAATCACCTAAAAGAAGGGTTCAGAATTTTTAATTTATGACCGTTGAAATTTCATCATTAATGATATTTCTTATAAGTGAGATTTCTAAAATTAGATTTCAAAATGATCTGCCTACGACATAGACATGACTAAGTGTAACTGTTTGTTTTTTTTAGCATTCATACATGAACGGTGAAAAACGAAGAATATCTATGTTATTCATATGTGATAAGTAATAAATTAGCTCGTTCTCATTAATACTCTGTTACATAAATGTTTGTAAATTTATTTTTTCATGTATGAGTGTTGTTTTATGAAATTTCTCCTAAAAGATATTTCTAAAACACTTTGCATATGCCGGCAGTTGCCCAATTAGAAAATGTGTGCATATATGTACATTCACACATACCCACATTTATGTGAATGCTGAATGCGAACATTTGTCTACGAACTTCTCATTTATGAAAAATAAAGAAAATTGTTACTACTCATATATGAGCACTTGCGTGGAAAACAAAATATATTTTTTTCAGTTATTCACTTTTGAATAGAAAGGAAAAAAATGTGTAAATTATCTCACTCAGAAATGAACAAATACAAAATATTTTCTAGTCTCACACACATGTATGAAAAGAAGCAGTAAAAAACTAAAATGGTCTTAATCACACATTATTGAGCATTTCGGTACTCTGCCTGTTCATAAATGAACAAATACGAAATATTTCCTAGTGTCTCACACAAGTATGAAAAGAAGTAGAAAAAAAAAGAAAATGTTCATAATCACACATGGTGGAACGAACAGTGTGTAAACATTTCGGTACTCTGTCTAAAAGGTAATATTCTAAGTCAAACACGTTTAAATTCCTTAGAATTTGCTAATGATTTATTATTAATTTAAAAATAAATTAAATGAATAAAAACCAACCATTTGCTGGTGATTTCACAAAGTTTAAATCACGCCAAAAAACACTAATTAATGTGATTTACAGAAAAGGTTATATTGACAGATGTGGTTTCAAAACAGTTTGTGATCTGCAATCAGGTGATTTTCAAAACAGGCAGAATAGAAATTTTGATTTTAATTTTAGGTTTATTATATGGTGGTACGAGAACCTTTGTGTATGAGGCCCAATAGCACTTGGTCGATTTAATTATTTTGTTTATAGGGATTTTCAAAAAATAAAACCTTTTGCAGGCCTGTTTCACTTAAACGAAGTTCTATCCACAAAAATGTTTAAAATCACGCGATTTTTAATCGGTGACTGTGATTTCAAATCACTTGCTTATTTGTGCGAGTTCTTTGTTGTTAATTTTATAACAAACTGCTTGAATAAATGTTTTTTTTACTTAATTTATAATAAAAATATAAGAAGAAAATTAGGATTCTTGTTTTGCAGAAATATTTCATGTTTTTGATTTTTTTTTGGTGATTTTCCACTTCTTCACACATCATTTCTTTCACTGCTATCATTTTAAACTCCATCGTGTCACGAACCTGGGTTCGATTCCTACCAAAGCCTCGGGGTGTTTTCCGCAAACAAGCGAAAAGCTTCCCAGATAGTTTTGACTTTTTATTAATTATTTTGTTTATAAAGATTTTCTAGAAATTTAATTAAATTTTTGGCCTTCACTACTTTTGATATTTTGATAACAAAACTGCCATGAGGTTGTAAGAATTTCAAATATTTCATATGTAATTATTACACAATCTCTAAGATAAAATATTACAGACCATGATTTACAGATTAAATAGTTTTTTTATTTTATAATTTTTTAAGAATATATTTTTGTGGTGTAATAAAATTCACATAAATTTGTAATAAAGTGTTATCTTACAGCGTTTAAATAAAGATAAATTAACAACAATATGGTGGTTAGTAAATTTTAGGTTGAAAATTCATATGTAGATAAGGTTGCTTCCAAAATGTCAAATTGTGTTTTGGGGGTCTTGTAATTTAAAAGTGTTTTGTTGGTTAGTTGTAAAAAAATAATTATCATTAACAAAAGTTTTTTTCAAGTACTTTTAATGCCAGATTTTTTTAGATATTTTATTTGTTTAGTTTTGTGGAAATTTTTACATTTGTTAACCAGCCAGCTAAAGATGAAGGTTATGTAAGCAACAAACAGTTAGTTGGTTAAGTGATGGTGTATGTGTGTTTTCTGCAAAATATTGTGTTTTCCCTGCAGATAATATTGGGCTATGTGGTCATTGTAACTGAAATGGACTAGCTACAACATGGTCCTATGTAATGCAATCATGAACCATGTTATTTTCCAACAAGAGTTTGTTGTTAAACGACAAGTGTTCGCATTTTAACGGTTGTATAAAGTGTTGCCAATAGCTGTACAGTTCGTGCAGCGTGTTCCATCGTGTAGTGACATAGAGTAGTTTTGAAACTACTCCCATGTAATGCAAAGCTGGGTTATATGATCCAGCCCTAGGAAATCGTAATGTTAAATGGATCATATTTTCTCTATACATATGGGTTACCTTTGGACTAGTCCTAGTCCCTTATGGCATATAATTTAAATGCGTGTGGGGGGTAGTCACGTTATCTTCAGGGTTCTGCAAAGGGGTAATGGATAATTCAATGCACTTCCGTTAATCATATCCTATAACATAACAATTTAACCCATTTACATCCGCTGTCCTCAGTTGGGGACACTTATTTTTGTGTCTACATAATATACCCTTGGAATTCGTATTTATTTAGTAGCAGGTCAATTTTGTCGTAGAATGGGTCCAAACAAATGTAAACAAAATGTCACAAGAAAATTTGAAGTTTAAAAAATTAAAATCCTGATTTTGTTTCATTATTTCGCCCAAAGATTCTCAGTATAAACTTTTTTTAATTTTTCAGTCAGCTCAGCAACAGTTGTATCAACCGGAAGTTTTTTTTCCCAGGAAAGAACTTCCAACAGCAGCAGGGCTGTTACAACAACAACAACAATAACTAACTTCTTGGGTCCCTTTTCGACCCCCTTCGTTCCTCAATGATTTCTGTTGTTCGACTGGAAATTTACGAATACCTTACTTTCATTACATTGATTTTAGACTGGCGACTGATACATGTCGAGATTCTTCCTTATCACAGAGTAACTGCCCGTGGTCCAAAGTCTTTTTCTATGTTAGCTTATTTTCAGGCATAGTCTTCAAATATCGCCTTACCTCGATTTTTAACTTGGCAAGATAATACTTGACCATGACCTATACTAACACAATTAAACTTCTTGGTCTCCCTGATAACTTGTAGTGAAAAAAAATCCAGTCTTTGGTGGGAATCGTACCCACTACGCCGGACTGATATACTAGCACACTACCTACTAGCCCACCGAGGCAACCAATTTAAAACTTATTTTTTATTAGCCTGCGTTTCCTATGAGGAACAAATTTTGTGTCTAAGTTAATCGTCTACTAATCAATCATTCTTTAAAACAATGAAAATAAATGAATGAAAAAATATGAATGACATGCAACAAAATTTGATACTCCTTTTTCAAAACAGCACATACATACATATGTACATAATAAATTTTTAATTATTACAATGTAATTTAATATAGACAATAAAACTATTACCACAAAAACAACAAATCTATTGTTTAAAATTATGAATTATTGAGCATACATTTACCTGTGGTATGAACATACATATGTACGATCGAACACACAGAGGAAAACGTACAAAATAACAGGTACCACAACACGAAATAACGGTTGACGTCTGTCTATGTTCGTAAAAAAATACCAATTGACAATTAAACCGACTACAAACATTATTGACACCTTGCTGGTTGCTGCTTGCTGACTGACTGTCATTTATAAACACGTGTCAAATCAATGAAAATTTAGTTGTAAAAATACAACAGCAGTTAGTAGATTTTGTTAGTACTCGAAAATAGAAAAATTAATATTTGGAAGGTAAAATGCAAACATTTTTTTTTAAGAATTTTAACAGGTAGATGATTTAAGCAAATGATAAAATGACATTAGAGGTTGGACAAGAAAATGATTCTAAAGAACACAGTGTGAGGTAGTGAATTTTTAAAAATAATAATGAATGCTTGCTCAAGTATATTTGGTCAACTGCCTATAGATAGATTAAATGGTGTTCGTTAAGGCCATGACTCACTATCGTACTCAGTCGTTCGATCTGTCAAAAATAGCATGCATGCTCAAAAAGTATAATAGCGTGGATTAAAAGTGCTTGAGTGTGATCGCCTCGATTTTACGTACATAAAGTCGTACCATCGTAACCGGTACGAATTTTATGGAGTACCATAAAAACTCAGAGGAATTATTACATTTTTTTATGATTGTCTAATGTAGAACCATTAAATTCTAATAAATAATGGTGAAGACCAATAAAGAAATCTCTTTCAGGAGTTCTTACCTCATTTATGGCGGGGAGTTCCCAGGTTTATATTTGAGACCCGGACAGTATAACATTTAATAATGGGGCCAAAAACAAAATCAAAGTCAAAATAATATAAAAAATATAATGAATACTTGCGGAAGTATATGTAGTAAGCTTCCTACAGATAGATTAATTGGAAAGAACAGTTCTTTAAGGCAATGATTCACTAGCATACGCAGTCGTTCGATCTGTCAAAAATAGCATGTGCGCTCAAAAAGTATGATAATGCGGATTAAAAGTGTATGAGTGTGACAGTTTTTCTGAAAAAAATCATAAAATATTTTTTGTATAAGATCTCCTCGATTTTACGTACGTAAAGTCGTACCATCATAACCGGTACGACTTTTATGGAGTACCATGAAAACTCAAAGGAATTATTACACTTTTTGATTATTGTCTGATGTAGTACCATTCAATTCTCAGAATTCGAATGGTGAAAACCAATAAAGAAGTATCTTTTAGAAGTTCTAACTTCTTTTACGGCGGGCAGTTATGCGAACAGGTTCATATTTGAGACCCATACAGTATAACATTTAATAATGAAACCAACACTAAATGAAAGTTAAAAAAATACATTTAAATTTTAAAACTGGAATAAATACTCTAACGCTTTTAAACAATTAAAAAGCCATATTGTTTTATTAATCCGCACAAAAACATAAACGTGAAAATAAGGCTAAGTTTCTATCTGAAAATTTCAGTCGTTAAAAGTACGGAGATTAAAATGAGAACTAGATTTTTGTTGGGTATAATAAAGTTATAGTTTATGTGGTATTGGTCCAAGCAATATATTGGTTGTAATTTTGATCTCAGTTCTTTTAACCTCCTAAATTTTTGGTTAGGAACTTGGCCTTTTTTTAACATTTTTGTATGTTTTTTGTGCGGATCTGAACCCTTTTTCCATTTTTTATCTACTTCTTTTTGAAGTTAAAATTTACATCGGCTGTGCTAAAACTATAAGTATAGACAAAAATTTCTAATTTTCAGAATTTTATGGTTAATTTTTCGCAAATCCTTAAATATTTCAAACTTTACCTATAAAGTTATCTCTATTTAGGGTAATTTTTATTTTAAGTTGTGTTATTTTGTGAGGGTGAAAAAGTTAGGAGGTAACATTAAGGCGGTTGGGTTATTTTAATATGCACTGCGTGCATAGGCCGGAACTTCGCCTGATACATTACTGAAAAGAGAAAAATCTTTACTTCTTTTCAAAAGTAAAAAAATGTGTTCAGTCGCGTCGCTTTATTATTATAATTCGTCGCCTTTTTTAATTTCGTTTGTCGGCTGCGGTTGCAATTGTAATTGGTATGCATGGTAACCAGACTTGCGGGATATCAATTACATTTTGTAATTAATTACACATGCAATTACTAATTACATGTAATTGTAATTGAAAATTTTCAATTACTAATTACAAGTAATTGTAATTGAAATAGGGACTAAAATCAATTACAATTACTTGTAATTTGTAATTGAAAAATTTCAATTACAATTACATGTAATTAGTAATTGGAAAATTAAATTACTAATTACATGTAATTTTAATTGAAAGTTTTCAATTACAAATTACATGTAAATGAAAATTTTAAGTAATGAATACTTTTTTTGTAATTATTGTCAAAAAATATTTAATTACAAAAATGTTCAATTACATATAAATTATAAAAAATAATAAAAATCCTATTTGAATAAATAAATTTGGCGCCTTAGTGTTAAAATAATACTAGCGAACAAATATAACCTTTCAACTGGTGCTGAGGATGTTAAGGGAGTATTAGACCGTAAAGAAGCCTTTAGTATTGTAGGATAGTTTTTGAGGTAATTTGGAAACGAATTTAGATCACGCAAGTAAATCAGAAGTGCAAATTTCAAACTATTTTCGTTTTCACAATGTCAATGTCTACGGAATATTAAATGAAAAAATGTATAGTTTTCAAAATTTTGTAAGCGATAATAACTTTTATGAAGGTGTTCACCGTAATAGAACATGGACATTTTTAGGGATATAATTGAATTTCGTTCAATTGGAAGTAATGATTACTGCCTAATTACAATTACAATTACTTATAATTTGTAATTGAACTTTTTCAATTACAATTACATGTAATTAGTAATTGGAAAATTAAATTACAAATTACAAGTAATTGTAATTGAAATTTTTCAATTAAATTAAATTACTAATTACAAGTAATTGTAATTGAAATTTTTCAATTACAAATTACAAGTAATTGTAATTGATTTTGTCCCTGATTTTAATTACAATTACATGTAATTAGTAATTGGAAATTTTCAATTACAAATTACCTGTAATTGTAATTGTAATTGAAATGTAATTGGATCTCCCATGTCTGATGGTAACTATTGTAAGATAAGCGTACTGAGAAGAACAGGAGAAGTGTGAAAAAGTTCGATCTATTGCTTTTTTTCTTCCAACTTGTCTACGATCAGTATTTCTGTTTTCCCTAGAACCGACAATGACATGTTGTTTAAATAATTCGCCACTTCATCTATACATATAATAAAATAGTAATTTATTTGATGTCTGTCTATCTGTCTTTTGTTGTGTTCACATCACATAAAAACTACTGGATGGATTTTAACAAAATTTTGTTACCAAGTACCTTAGTATCTTGATTCCAATATAGGATACTTTTTTCAAGAGAGAGCGGAGAAAAAGCAGTGAAAATAAGCTATTTTTTTTACCGATTTGAAGGTACTGCATACTTTAAGGCATCTCTTATTTTTTAAAGCGGTATAATTTAAACGCGGTTGCGCAACAGATGACACTGTTTTTAAATAATGATGAAATATGAATTGAAAGCGGGATATTTTGAACACGGTTACCCCAAATAGCCAATTAAACAAAATTTGTATTTGATTTGTATTTTTACTTTATGGAATTACATTGTTATTAAAATAATTCACACCTTTAACAGAGCTTTACACAAACTTTTAGAATTTTAGAATTTTATATAAATTTTAGAATTTTATCCACGGATGGATACATTTATATAAAGTTAATACGTAAGAGTCTTAAAATTTGATGTGAATTACTTTCTAAGCAAAATCGAACAAAATATTGTCAGAACGCACACAACGTGTGTTGGCATAGCTAGTAAATTATATGGCTTAATAAGCAATTATGGACGCTAGGGTTCCTAGAACTTAAATCTGGAAGAAAAGGTCTGTTGTTTTATAACACGGGTCCTCTTCGAGGCCCGACCAGTGTTTAAGATCGATTTATGTTTAAGATCGATTTATGTAGGCGTGGTGCACGGCCGATCAAGTGTGCTGTTGTACTCTCAACAGAACAGAGTTTCGATAGTCTGCAAACCCCTAAGCAAGAGGCTATAATATGGAATGTAGGCTTGCCATATTATATAAATTGCTATTCATTGTGACTGCATCACACATAAATTGCGATAGTGGCGGCAAAGTCATATCGTGGAGTTATAATGGGGGCGCTAGTCTACGCTTACATTTCACTCGGTGGTGAGACTACCGTGGAATAAGGCCATCAAGACAGGTGCCCATGTTAATCTTGTTCCGCATCTGTGGCTGCGGATAAAAGTCGGTTCAGTGCCATATTAACAACACAATAAAATAATGAAAATATGCAAATCATTTTTCTACGCTACCTCCAAACTATATGTTTACTTCTTTATTCAAAATTTAGGTTTTAAAAATATTTGTGGAAATACAGATAACATTGGAAATATCGGAAAACAAATTGTGGTTTTTATTTTTTTTAAATTTTTATTTAAATTTAAATTTTGGGTAGCTCTTTTGATCTTAATTGATTTTTAAATATTTCGACTACGTTTAATTGATTATTTAAATTTTTTGAATTTATTTACATTTAAATTCTTTTCATTAGAAATTCATTCAGTAAAATGATTTATGATCGTAAAACACTACAACAACAAAATTTACTCTTACTAATTCACTCACTCTCATATACATAAATGGGTCAATCTGTCACCATGATGTCAGAGAATTTGTTAGGCATTAAAAATGTAACTGTAATTTAAACCTTTACTAACATTAAGCGAACATACATATGACGAAATAAATAAGTTTATTAGAGGTTTCTTTTACGATTAACGATCATGACAAAAAACTCTTAAGAACATAAAAGAAAATAAAAGAATAACAATACAATTTTCATAGAAAATGAAAAATTATGAAACTTAAAAGTGGTTATGAAACATTTAACCAAATAATTGTTCACTCATTTCGAAACAAAAGAAATCAAACGATTTTTCTTTAAATTTATACAAAATTTTTTAAAGAATTTCTTTTGTTACAAAACAAAATTTTTCTATAAATTCAAAAATTTCTTTTTATAAATTATGAATTTTTATTACTAAATTCCCTGTTAATAACGGTGTTTTCAATAAAATTTACATAAAATGATTTTAATTTGGGTTGTTCAAGTTACTCTCAAAACAAAAGTGTCAAGTGTCTTTTGTAGTTTCTTTGTTAAAACAAGGTTGTAAATTTGAGGTCATTAAATTGATACTTTTTAGGCTCTTTTTCATCATACTCTTATGTTCTCAATCTCAAATAAAATCTACATTTATAATTATAAAGAACATACAATTTTAATGAGATGTGATACACTACCATTAATAAGAACACACAGAACAACTAATAAGGTGACCCCCTGTAAATTGTTATAAATTCAATAAAACTTTTATGACATTTTTATGTTTGTTGTTTATTAAAATTTTTAAATTCTTAATAGTTGTAATAAAAAATCAATAATAAAGGGCATTAAACCATCTTTATTGTTTTAAAGGAGATTTAAAAATATCATGTTAAATGTTATTATAGGCTTTTATAAGGTTAATTGATAAAACTTAATTCAACATTATAAAGGGTCATCCAGCAGGGACTTCCGAAGTTTGGTAGTTGATATTAAATATTGTTAAATCTACATCTGTCCAATTGGCTGTCATTTATTCAGTCTCTTTTGCCTAAACAATAACCGTTGCAAATAATAAAATTGTTTTTATCAAAAATGGTGTTCTGTTGGGGCAATTTTTATTGAAAATCTTATTGAAAAATTGAAAAATGAATGGGTACGTCTGATATGGATTTGGACGATTTCAATCTACATAATAACCAAAGCGTCCATTGCATCTCGAAAAGGTCTCTTTTGGATTGGCGGCGTTATTGGTCCATATTGACCGTTACTCTCAATGGGGAGCTCTACAGGTTGATAATTAATAAAACGACGAGGTTTGTTGTTAAGGTCGATTTTTTAACCAAAATAGTTTTCTCTAACAAATTCTTACGTTGATAATGCTGTTTTACACATGCCATGTTGAATTGGCATCAGCGATAGAATTGTTCGCTTTATCTGGCAACACTTCCACCGTTATTTAATTAAATTACACAAGAAACTACATACAGTCCAAGGCAAATTCATACCAGGTGGAGTTGATATCCCAGCTGTTTGTTTTTTACTCTCGTTTTTTTGCTAATGTCTTGTCAAAAATACATTGTTTCATATTTGCTAATCTAATGTCAAAGTTGTTGTTTTGTTGTAGTTGTTACTATACTGCTCACACCTGGTATAAATTCGTCTTGATACAGTCCAAGGCGAATTCATACCAGGTGTGAGCAGTAGGACAAAAACTACAACAAAACAACAACTTTGACATTAGATTAGCAGATATGAAACAATGTATTTTTTGACAAGACATTAGCAAAAAAACGGGAGCAAAAAACAATCAGCTGGGCTATCGACTCCACCTGGTTTGAATTCGCCTTGATACAGTCCAAGGCGAAATCATTCCAGGTGGAGGTATTAGCCAAGCTGACTATTTTTTGCTCTCGTTTTGCTAATATCTTGTCAAAAATTCATTGTTTTATATCTGCTAGTAGAATGTCAAAGTAGATATTTTGTTATAGTTATTGCCGCTCTAATCTGGTATAAATTCACCTTGTTGCAGTCGTAAAGAAGCTCTTCATTGAGGAACAACGTGCGCCATTGTCATTATGGCTTTAAGTTAATCAGGCCGTCCTTGTTGCTCTGTCTTCGAGTGGTTTGCTTCTCACTCTCACACTGGCTGATTTTTCGTATAGCTGTACTGCGGTACTGTTATTGGTGGCTGCTTTAATCAGCCACCGTGTAATCGTTTTGGTTATCGTGTATAACCTAGTAATTTTAATTCAATAAGTCGAACATTAGTGGAACACCATTTTTAAACTCGCGTTTTCACTGAAGGAACACCATTAAACTCAAGTTTTTACTGGAGCAGCACCATTAAACTCATTTTAATTTTACCTAGCTGAATTCCAATACAAAGGTATAGGTAGCGCTGAACATTTTGATTTTTTTTTTGAAGGAAGCTAGCTTGGTTTTGTACCTCTGCTATTAATCAATTTTTGTTTAGAATACAAAAAAAGAAACAATGTATTAGCAAAAACAAATCAAGATTTTATTTTTCTTTTAGTAATAGTAGTAACAGGAAATTACTATTTAATTAAACAATTCACACATAAAACGCATTTACTTCTAACGTTTTTAACTGTACGACTGCATACCGTTCAAATAGGAAATTAAGGTCGTCTTTTCCGTTCTATGCGTTAAGTTCTAATAACAAATGATGGTTGTTTGCTAGAAGCCATATTAGTAATTCAACTGACCAGACCTACAACAATGGATTAAGAGGTCTACTAAATATTTTTAAATTTACATAAAATATGTATACATTCATTGCTTTTATTTTTTAGCTAAGTAATTGTTGTTTAAATAAACCCAAGTTTAATTTTTTTGTTGTTTAATAAATTTTCCGAGCAGTTTATAAAAGAGGGCTTGTGATATTTGTGATTGGCCCTGATAGACAGTTTTTATAGACAGTTTTTTCCTTCGTAAATTTTAATATTAATTAAAATAAACTTAAAAGCATTTTTCATGCCATATATGTAATAACGAAAATGCGATTTAAATCGCGAAAAATGCTTTAATTAAACAAGACAAGCTTTAAATTGTCGCATTTTTATGCAAAAATATGCAAGTAAGGGGAAAAAATATATAATATAAAAATGCTTGTTTATGAGTTAAAATTGTTTTTGTAATTTTATATGATTAAAAAAATATTCTAGAATTAGCAGTGCCCGCCACTTCTACAGCGTCCTCACCAAAGACACTTAATTTGTTAATGCTTCAGTTATGATTTATGATTTATCCCTACTAAAATATGCCGCATTAAAGTATGCATATCTGTAAAATTGCATACTTTCACTGCTTTTTCTCCACTTTCTCTTGGAAATAAGATATTTTTGCGGAAAAAAAGTATCCTATATTTGAATCAGGTGCCAGTAGTTTTTACGTAATGCGAACACAGACCGACAGAACATAAGTTACTGTTTCAATATATGTATAGATTTTTTTTGCAGCTTTTTCATGCCGAAATATGACTTCTCATAAGAATTTCGAAAATGTTATTTTAATTTTATTTTAAATCTTTTTAATTACCGTTTCTGTAAAAAAAATATTTAAACCTTTTTTTTATATAATTTTGTATTGATATATAATGGTTGTAATATTGTCCAATATCGTTTGAAATAAACTTCAATATTTTTGCATTTACATTATATATAGAGTTACTCATCCCTGGAAAAAATTCTAAAATTGATACAAAATTCTAAAATTTTTGCAGAGTTCTGTAAAAAGGGTCTTAAATATTCCGCTGACAAAAATTTAAGCTTCTGTCGAGTTACCAGTAACTTTAAGTCGGTAAAACTGCGTACTCTCACTACTTTTTCTGTATTTTCTTTTGGAAATTATATTTATACCTATTAGCATTTACATAATAAATATACTTAAAAAAGAGGTATGTATGTAAAATGATTTTTTTATTTTAAAGATTTTTTTAAAATCATATTTAATGCGTTTTATGCCGAAATTGTTATACTTTTCTGATTTAAATTAATTTTTAAGGTAAATTTTTTATAAAAAAATTTTGAAGCATTTATTTAAATAATAAACATTATTATGCTAAAATATGCCATAAAGAATATTAAACTTGTATATTTATTATATAATATTATATATTTATTATATAAATATTATTTATATAATAAATATATAATATTAAAATGCCTGAATATGCATTTATATGCTAAACTATGCCTCTTCCAGAAAATCATTCTAAACTTCCACAAATATAAGTTATTATGCAAAAAAAATATTTATTAAAATTTATTAAATTAAAAAAGTCAACTTTTATACTTTATATAAATTTAAATAGAAAAATTAATAAGTATATTACTTATTAAAAATTTTAAAATTAGGATACTTTTTGCTTTAAAATTATTTAATTTTATTTAATTTTATTTTATTTCATGTCATTACATTTTATTTCATTTAATTTTTCTATTTAAATTTATATAAAGTATAAAAGTTGACTTTTTTATGCTGAAATACATATAATGAAAATAAATGTATTATCCTATAGTATTCCATATTTCAACTTGTTATTCTTTAAATAATACATTTAGTAAAAAAAAGAAGAAATATGCATTCAAATAAATATCTAAATATGTATTTTATGCTAAAATATGATACTACGAAAAGTTATTAGAAAATATACATTTTTTAAGGTATAAATACACTTAAAAAGGTATATTTTTAATTGAAAACGCAAAGTATTTAATTAAGCACTTTGATGTTAATAACTATAATTATTATTATAATCGATTATTATTATATTTTATAATTATATTATAATAAATAAAATAATAATAAATTAATTAATTATGAAAATAATTATAATAATTACTTGTAGTATTATTTATTATTAAATATATTAGATTTATAACAATTAATTATATCTATAATTATATATAATTATATAATTATAATCGATTATAATTATAATATATTTAATAATAAATAATACTACAAGTAATTATTATATTTTTTTTTAATAATTAATTATTTTATTTATTATAATATAATTATAAAATATTATAATAATAATCGATTATAATTATAATTATAATTATAGTTATTAATATAAAAGTGCTTAATTAAAATTATAATAAATAAAATAATAATAAAATAATTAATTATGAAAATAATCATATTGATTAATTATAATTAGAAATATAAATATAATTATAATTATAGTTATAATTATAACTTATTAAATTTAGTATTAAAATTTATTATTAAATTTATTTATTATATAATTGATTATAATTCATTATTTAATTATTATTATACATAATAAATTATAAAATAAATAAATTTAATAATAAATTTTAAAAATAAATTTAATAATGAATTATAATAATTACAATATAATTATTATAGTTATAATTATAATAAATAAAATAATTATACAACAATTAATTATGAAAATAATCATAATAATTAATTGTAGTATTCTTTACTATTAAATATATTATAATTATAATCGTTTATAATTATAATCAAAATAATTAATTATAACTGTAACCATATATAATTAAATAATTATAATCGATTATAATTATAGTATTTTATAATTAATATTATAATAACTAAAATAATAATAAAATAATTAATTATGAAAATAATTATTATAATTAATTATAATTAGAAATATAAATATAATTTCAGTTATAAGTTATTATTAAATATAGTATTACAATTTATTAATAAATTTATTTATTATATAATTGATTATAATTCATTATTTAATTATAATTATTAAATAATAAATTGTATAAAAAATAAATTTAGTAATAAATTATAATAACTATAATATAATTATAAATATAATTATTATAATTATAATAAATAAAATAATAATAAAATAAATAATTATGAAACAAATTATAATAATTTATTGTAATTATAAGTATATAATAATGATAATTTTAATTAAAAATTTAATATTAAATTATAATTATAACTATAACTATAATTAAAATTATATTTAGATAATTAATTATTATAATTATTTTTTGTTATAACTTTATTTTTTATTAAAATTATTAAAAATAATTATAATTACATAACCGATTATAATTATAATATTTTATAATTAAAATTATAATAAATAAAATAATTACAAAAAAGTTATTATAATAACAATTTTAATTATATTTACATAATTAACTACCTAATTTCTTATTTATTTAAAATCTTTTGTTAGTTTTGGAATTCTCTTTTTAAATAAATTCCCTTTTAAATAAAGAAATCACGTTTATACTACGAACATTTTTTATTTTACTTCTTGACAAGATTTCAAGACATAACAAAACAATTATCTTGAGTTTTAATTTAAATTCTGCGCTTTGTTAAGAAGTCGTCTAGTGTTTCTTAAAATGGTCATGTATTTATTCCCTTTAATTGTCTTTTATTTTTATTTAAAGCAAATATGATACTTAAAAGGCAGCAATATTATTAACTGGCTGGCTCTTTTATTATTATTTTTTATTTTTGCTTTCTTTGTGCACAAATAACAGCAGAGTTGTTTTGTAAACTACACATTAAATAGTTATTGTTTTATTTAACATAAGTATTTTTAATACAGTTTAACAAAGAAATTAAATGGCAGGCGGAACACAAAAAAGAAGTTGTTTTTTGTAGCAGAAAAAAAAAATTTAAAAATGCGTGCAAAAACAATCTCAAAACGTTGGTTGGGGTTTTGTGTTAAAGATCAGTTTCTGTTTCTGTTGCGAACAAAGGAAATATTTTATAATGACAATAATTAACAGTAGAAGTTTGCTGATGTGTTTTTGAAAGGAAATGGGAATTTTAATTTAAAAATAATATTTTAGATGAAATTAATAACTTTAAAATTTTGAGTCGAAGTCTTTAGTTGCTCGCACTATCTATTTATCGTTATATGATATCATTTATTGTATTATATAAATCTAATAAAATAAAAAAAAAAAATACAGCCAGAATATATCTTAGCACCTTTCTCGTCGTCTTCTTGCCAATTTGTAGTGAAAAATACCACAGCTTTTGGTGAGAATCGAACCTACAACCCTCGACTGATAGACTAGCACACTATTTAAAAATACATAAACATTTTTCATTACAATTTACTCAGCTTTGTCACACTGTCCTTTATTTGCAACAACTAAAACCCTTAACACTATTTAAATATCTGTCAACATTGATTAGTATTATACAAACATCTTGTTATAAGAACTTACATTTTTGAACAAAAATTCCCTTACAGGTGTAAATATCCAACAAAACAAACAAACCAACTACATGACCATTTTTACATGGACGGACAAAAACACCACAATTAATTTT
Organism: Phasia obesa; assembly: GCA_949628195.1. Classification (NCBI taxonomy): domain Eukaryota; kingdom Metazoa; phylum Arthropoda; class Insecta; order Diptera; family Tachinidae; genus Phasia; species Phasia obesa. Next base: position 134,328,258 of record OX451216.1, on the reverse strand, counting down.
GATAACTACGCCTTCTTCAGTGCAGCTTAATGCCATTCATCGGGAAAAACAAAATAATTCATTTGAAATTTAAACAAAAATCGAAGTGAGGAATTTATAAGAAACAAACCGTTTGCGCAACATGAAAACATTAAAAAGGAACAAATCAGCAACCTTGAAAACAACCAAAATTTATGAAAAAAGGAAAGCAAAAGAAAAAAGATGAATTGCACAAGATTAACGAAAAAAATATAAAGCCTGTCTACCTGTAAAGAAACAACCCTAAGAGTTCATAACAGTTCTTGCGAAAAACAAAAAACAAAAACTACAAATATGAGGGCGGTCAAAGAACTATCAGAACTGTCGTATACCCGTAGATAGCAGCTCTTAAAAACAATTGGATTTTATTTAAACTCAATCCCAATAAAATAAGAATTTAAAGTTAGAGAATGATAAAGTGTTTGTGATAAAAACTGGAAAATATAAATTTAAAATTGATATTTTGCAGTTTGAAAAGTTTGTAAGGTCTTGCAGCATTAAACTGGCAAGAAAAGTTTCCCTACTCATTGAAAGACCCGATATTAACAAAGGAAAATGTTTTATAATCTTTCTTCCAACTTTCATAAAGGTCGCTGTATAGAATATTTAACCTCCTAGGAACGCAATACAGCCGAAAAATAGGCTAATGATGTGCTACATCCCCAAAATTTAAGTTTTCCTGCAATCAAATCATTCAATTAAGTTACCTCACTGCACTCTGGTTTACCTACGTGGTCTCAAATTATTTCTACCCAGCACATCCACGAATGCCTTTACTGTTTAAGGGGGGTCTTTACAAAAGATGTGTTCTCTGGAGCCATAGAGGCTTAAAGGCCGGGTTTGAGCAATATCAAACAATCTCCATTGGGCACACAGTTACCAAAATTCTTATTTCTCTCCCAAGAGATCTCCACGAAAAAGCAAGCAAGCGAACAGTAATGATCCTAAATATTAATACAGCCAGCCTATAGTGGGAGTTGGATCTCAGCAATAGTGCGATTCTATAAACCAAAAAATATAAGTTTTCCTTATCGACGAGTTAGAATGGTACTCCAGAACCTCTTACTTAGGAAAAAAAGGGTTAAAACTAATTGCAGTTCTAGAACTTGCCAACTTAAAATATTATGGAAAGCAAAAAAGATGGTAATTATAAACTATGCCTCAAAATAGCAGAGATGCACGTTTTATAGATTTGACGACCGAGGGCTGGGAATGGCATTACAGGCAGGTTTGTGTAATGATTAGTGTAATGATTTTCGAAACAAGCAAGCAATCTCTGCGGATACAAAGATGCCTTGTTGTGCTTGTAGTTAGTGTGCTAGTCTTTTAGTCCGGGGTTATGGGTTCGATTCCCTCCAAACACTCTGGTATTTTTTACTAGGAGATGGCAGGAAGTGCAAGAAAACTTCAAGTATTATCTGGCCAAGTTAAAAATCCAGGAAAGACGATACTTGCAAGCTGTGCTTGGAAAAAACTCAGACGGCAGAGCACATTATGTGTGGATGTCCAGCAGACTAGCTAACATAAAGCCTTTGGATCACGGGCAGACACATATTAAATAGATGCAGACCTTAGCCTTAGGCAAATGCAAGCAATAGACTCTGCGATGAAGAAGAAAATCGACATCTATCAGTCGCCGGTCTGAAATCACTACAGTCGAGAGTAAAAGGCTAGAAAGGTAGACCCATACAGTTAGCTTTGGTATATCCCCTAAAAAATACAAGATAATATCTGCGGCTAGTATTAAACGCTGATGATTGTAAGAGACTCATTGATGAATAAGAAGGTCAATAACTATTAACCGACAACCGTATAACCGAATAACAGAGAAACAAAGGAAAGTTGAAATTGAGATCCAAAACACTATTGTTGTTTCGTACTTTACCATATTGTTTACTATATATTTTGTATTAAGACCGCTCTCGCATTCTTGATATTATACAAATTAAAGATAAAACTAATGAATAAATCTACAAGTTCAAAAGGTCAACATTTTCCTCTAATTGAATTTTAAAAGATTACATATTTTAAAAGATTAAATTTCTTTTCAAAGGCCACCCAATTTGTGTTTCTTTTTTAATTTTTCTTATTCCTTTACTTAAGCAAAACACTTGAACTATCTGCATTTTTATCTCGTTTTTTTTACCTCCTAAGGCAAACTCAGCTCTCTTGTGGACGTTTGGTAAGCATTTGTATTCATAATCCTTTTTGTTTTAAACACGTTCCGGGATTCTTTTGTTTAAAATTATTGTTGTTTTTATTGTAAGAAAATCTAGTTCATATTATTTAAAATGGAACACAATTACAATAACTAGTTTTAAAATTAGGTTTTATTTTAACATTAAAATTTTTCCTTTTTGTTCTATGAAACTGCCATCTAATTTCATGCCGTGTTAGGCATCTTGTTAGGGTGCTTAAGCTACAGGGTATGACTGTTTTAATTTGTTGTATTTTTGGTAAAATTTTTGGTAAAATACAACAAAAAAGGTACAAGATTTTGGAAAGAAGAGGAGACAAAATTGAAAATTTTTCACAAAAAAAAAAAAAAACAAAATACTAATTTAAATTCAACAAGTAAGAATGCTATATTCGGCCATGCTGCATCTTATATACCAATCACCATAGTAAAGTTAAATATTCCCTCCCAATTTTACAATAATATACATTTGGTTTTTACTTTTATGATTTTCAACTTCATTATTACAAATATAACATAAAAATGTAGACAAGTTTTTTTTTAAATTTTATCGAAATTTTTTAGTAAAAATTTCATTAAAATTTTTTTTTGTATCGAAATTTTTGTTAAAATTTTATTGAATTTTTTTAAATTTTTATCGAAATTTTTTTTTTAAAAATTTTATGAAAAATTTTTTGTAAAAATTTTATCCAAAATTTTTTGTAAAAATTGTATATATAATTTTTTGTAAAAAATTTGTAGATAATTATTTGTAAAAAATTTATATATAATTTGTTGTAAAAAATTTATAGATAATTTTTTGTAAAAATTTTTTTCGTAAAAATTTTATAATTTTATGGAAAATTTTTTGTAAAAATTTTATCGAAAGTTTTTTGTTAAAATTTTACAGAAAATTGTTTGTAAAAGTTAGGACCTTCCAGAAATCCATATTTCGTTAGAATGGGCATACTGACCCCCAATTTCCCTATTGACTGCTCCTGGTTCCTAGTGGATACCCCGAGGGTCTATCGGTTACATCTATGTGTATTGCTTTCTATATATAAGGGCCTTTAATCAAAGCCGATAACCCTAACAACCTAAAAACAAACAAAAATCGACTCCCGAAGGGGGGGATTATAAAAATAACATGAAAAATTATAGATGGGTGTGGTTTTTTGCCTCGAATGGAATGGACTGATGTAGCTGAATTGCATTAACGAAATTTTCGAAACTATGCCTGGCAGATTGGTGGGCTTAAATTTCCTGCATCCCTTCTGGTACTTTGGCAAAATTAATTTCAACATAAGCACAGATGGACATCGTTTAATCAATTTCTCTATGCATAAGAATCTAGAATATATAAAATTTATGCGGTCTGATATAGCCAAGTATGCAGTTTGCAATATCTCCTGATGAATATCTTTGCAAATTTAGGGAAATAAAATAATAGGGTTTTAAAAAGTGAAAAAGGAATAAGAGGAATAATATTCATCATTATTTAGTCAATTAAGCAAAGAAATAAAAACAACGCCCCATTAAACAAAATAAAATTAAGGCAATAATGCTCGGAGGCTCGCGTGGCATAGTTGACGTTTGAGTTGGTGCCCATTTCACCTTATGCTCTTGATTTAGCTTTCACCAAATTTTTTCCTAAACACAAATAATAATACAGTTGCCAGATTAAACAATTGTTCGTTTTGAAACCGAATTGGTCCGCAATTTCTTAGGGTGCTGTAGCCAGGGTTCAGAAATATTTCTCATAAATGAAATTTCTAAAATTTTATATTTATTTTTCACGCCCATAAACGAACAACACAAAATTTTTGTCTATGATCACATATGAATATGTATATATTTTTTCATTTATGAGATTTTTCATTTGTGAGTGTTCATTTATGAAACTTCTCATAAATATGATTTCTTAAATACTTTGTTACTGCATACGCCGCCAGTTGGCCTTTACAAAATGTTTGCATATATGTACATACATGCCTACATAAATACACACATACATGCAAATTTAAATTTTCATATATGAGCACTTGCATAAAAAACAAAATATTTTTTTTTATTCATTTTTGAATAGAAAGGAAAAAAACATCCTACTCATAAATGAACAAACATAAAATATTTTCTAGTTTTTCACACATGAATGAAAAGAAGCAGAAAAAACTGAAATGAGCCTACTCACACATGAGTAAGCTGTGCAAGAACATTTCGGTACTATGGCTGTAGCTTAAATAGTTAGCACGTCAACTACTCAGCGTCCTCTTTTGCCTGTATACTCTATTGCACTAGAATAAAATATTAAAAAACATTAATTAAATTTTTTAGATTTTTTTCGTCCTTAATTTTCATTCACGGTTCTGTTCAAAATCAATGAAATTTTATGAAAGTTTGGTAACATTTTTGAGAAAACGAGGGTCTAAAAATAAGAGCATAAGAAAATACGCTGTCATAGTTAATTAGGTTCTATATGACGACCTCTTTTTACAATCACAGTATACCAATTTTAATTAAATATAGTTTCGAAAATATTGTTATTGAAATTAAGCCATATCGGGCTATAATTGGCAAAGATATGGTCAACAAGGGCGAGGGCCTCTATTTCGCTTACAATTTTCTCATATTATTATTTTTCTTTTTATGTTGTTATTGTTTTTTGCTTTATTGTCAAAACCGAAAAGAAACTCTAAATTACTCTGATTAAATAAATCGAAATTTCGCTAAACAATCGAAATTTCACCAAAATATTTTCACCGAAATTTCACTAAAAAATTTTAATATTAAATTTTATTCAAAAATCGAAACTAAATAAAAAAAATTAAAAATGATCAATAATGAAAAATTTCGTAACAGATGCAAGTTTCACCCAAAAATCACCTTTTCACTTAAAAAATTAAATTATAAACAAAACATTTTATTGAATCGTTTGGCAATTATAATTATTTTTTATTATTATTGTAAAAATGAAGTTGAAAACCATAAGAGTAAAAATTGTATAATTAGAATAACATCATAATGGTGAAGGGTAAATTAATTTAAATAATTAATTTCCCATCTAAATATTTATTGGCTGGTACGAGTATGTGACTGTTATTTTTTGGGGAATAATGCTTATTCTTTATGGGTAAATGGGTCATTATACATACATTTTTTTAACTATTTGAAAAGAAAAAAAAAACGAAGAAAATGTTGATTTTTTTTTATTTTATTTTTAGAACAAAAGAAATTTCCAGCCAGTTTGCTTTGTGTAAATAAACAAATTTATTATCTTTGGGTAAATGATAAATTTGCATAAACCCATAAACGAAGTCATAAACATTTTACACATTTTTTTTAAGTTTTTTTTTAAATTTTTTTTGTTGCTTTCTTTGTATGCATTTAACATTTTGATGATTTTCATTAAACCTGAGAACATGAAAGTAATTCCAATTTGAAGAATCTTAAAAATAAATGGTTTTCGAGTGCCAGGCAGTTCGAATTATAACTCTTCGGGGTGGTGGCCGATAATAAGCTCCTTATTGGATCTTGTCTCTGCTAGGAGGGTGGCTAAATTAAGCGGACTCTGTATACCTGTACAATTTCAGTTTTAATATAGACTTACCTGAGCATATGAAGCTTTTTACGGGTGGATATCTTTTCTTTATCACTGGGAGTTTTATCAAATCTAATTTTGATAAAATCAAACGGGAAAGTCTGTATTGAATCAAACAGGGATGGATAAGGAAGACACTCAAGTTCTACGTCTTAAAGTTAGTCTTTTTGGTTTTTATTGGCCGCATGAGAAGGACAAGAATACCTCGCAAGACGTGGCAGTATTAATATCTAAAGACTCTTCTTAGTCCTGAATAACTACAGTTGACAGTTAAGGGCTAGTAAAATTAATGAGATTCAATGCAAGTAAGGTTGATTTACATTACCAATCGAGAGTTAGAAATTGGTGTGGAGCGACGGGTGTTGAAAAGGGATGAATAAAATTATTCCTATCTATCGGGTTTTAAAGGTCGATGTTGAATGTGAAACACACCTAAACGTCAAGTTTTTTTCTGCATTTAATTTGACATTGCTCAATTTCAGACTAGCTCAATTTGAAACGTGGAAAGATACACAATCTAGCTTCGCGTTAAAGTTATTCAGGCTTATTATGAATGGTGGCAAGAAATAGCAACGTTGGATGATCAATTATCGAAGCAAATCATCTTTAGTGATGAGGCACATTTTCACCTCAGTGGATTCGTCAATAAGCAAAATTTTTTTTCCAAAATGAGGCCAATCAGGCGTTTACTATGAATGGTGTTCGGTATCGTGAGATGATAACGAACTTTTTATGGCCCGAATTGGAAGATATGGATGTGGACGATATGTGGTTTCAACAGGAAGGTGACAGTTACCACACAGCTAACGAAATAATGGCTCTTTTGCGCGACAAATTCAATGGCCGTGTTATCTCACGTGATGGCGATGTCAATTGGCCGCCAAGATCATGTGATTTTTCACGGTTGGACTTCTTTCTTTGGCGTTGTTTGAAAGAAAAGGTGTACATCGATAAGCCAGCAAGTATTCAAGAGCTTAAGGATGAGATAATTCGGCACATTAACGGCATAGAACCTCAATTATGCCTCAGCGTCATCGAAAATTTGGAGCATCAGATGGAGGTGTACCGCCGAGGTCGCGGCGGCCATTTGGCCGATATTTTGTTTCATACTTAATTGAACCATACCAATATTATCAAAATAAGAAATGAGAATAATATCCTAAATAATTTGTCTTTTACTCAAAATCAACATCGTTCCTTAAAATTTAAAAATAAAATTTTGTATTTTTGCTTAAAAATTTTTTTTTGCTTATTAAAAAAATTATATATTTGTTACATTTGTTTAATCGAAATAATATTTTAATTATTAAAATTCTATTTTCACAGTTTTATATTTTTACATATAAAAGTTTATTTGCATATTTAAACAACTTTATATAATATATTTAATATTTTTTCTTAACAACAAAAATATGCCACAATTAGCAATAAATTGTCTTAAATAATTTTTAATTTCAAATATTTTATTGAATTTTTTTTCTGTTGCACTCTCATTTTTTTTTCTTTTTTGACTTTTATTTAAAAATTTTTACAATGCCCGACTTACATTATTTAAATTCACTTTCATTATAATCACACAAAAAACGGTAGTAAATCATTTTTATAAAGGTCATTTTATTAATGATCAGGAATTTACCAAGTCATGGTAAAAGTTAAAGCTTAAACATTTTAACACATTAACACAGGCGACTTAATATTTAAAGCAAGATGAAATGAAAAGGAAAAAAATGCATGCAAAAACAATTTTGAAATAAATTTTAAACCTTTATTGAAAAAAAGCTCGAAAATTTCTTTTAAATAAATGAACATGCAAGCAATCATTTCCTAAGATACTTAAGAAGGTGTTGTCAGGAGTCTCTGGCACTTATTTTAGTTTGTTAATATCAGATATCAGCCATGACTATGATAAGAAAAGTTTTAGAAATTAATTTTAAAATTGGAATGGTTCAAAGATTTCTATTTTGCTCTAAATAACAAAATATTAAAATCTATAAGCAAGATGGATGTCGCTTTTGCTTACTATCGAGAATAACCGTAGATAACATTTATCTCAAACCGAATATATAGGACTCTGATAACTCTTTTATAACAAAAAGTCATTAGCTGGCAATATTACAAGCGAGGCCTGCGAGATGTAGCTATGAACGTCACAGTGTCCGTCCAATTACGGTGATCACTTCAGAAATGGAGAAGATGTGGAAACTAGTAACCTCTGCACTCAGCAGCCAAATTTCGACGAAGAAATTTGCTTCACGGCTCGGGGAATGTATGATTTAACACTTATCGTGGTTCCTTTTATGGGGCTATTTTAATAGTAGAGTCTACTATACAAACCGGTTATACAGAACTTGAGCTTTACAGCAGAAACTACTTCAAAAAATATGATAGTTGCATTACTTCATGCCGCTTACGTCAGGACGGACTATGTTTAGATATTAACTTTCATAATTGTAATAAAATGAAAGATCAACTTTTGCCTTTTGAACAGTTGCAAAATTGCTTTTGAGTGCTATGTTGAGGATCCTGACTTTTAAACTTTGAAATATGTTTGGAAGAAGTGCATATTGGGATACTCTGGGACTGCCCTCGTAAATAAAAAATTAATTTTATTATAGCCCCCAAAAATATTTGACCTTATGAAGGATTTACTTACAACATACATTCGTCGGACATATGCTTTTGTATACAGTGCAGCAGAAACAAAAAAGTTTGTTAAAAACAAAACAAAACGTTAATGATGATGACTTAGTGAACAGATGGTTGTCTGACGCCTTAATCTTAAGATTTGTAGAAATTTTCCAAAATTTAAACATTTCAAAAATAGCTAAGCAGTTCTTTATTACAGTTTCAGAAAAAAAGCCACAAAGAAACCATATTTTTGACGCTTTTAAGTGTGTGATAAGCTGTTAAGCTAGTAACTTTCACTTTTAACTATCTGTTAAAAAAAAAATATTTATGTTTGCGTTTGAATGATTTGAATTTTTTTCTCTTCTTAGATTTTGTTTATAGATTTTTAGGTTTACCAGCAATAAAATCATGATAAATACTTAATGAAAGTTTACAATTGTATTCACTTTCATTTGGTTTAACTCTCTATAAAAAGCGGCTTAAAAAGTTCTTGTTTGGGAAATGATTTTTTTTTATAAAAAAAATCGTTTTATAAAAAAAATCATTGGTACAGGATTGAAAGTTTCTTTTTATGAATTGATATTTTCATATAAAAAACAAAATTAGCGGTAAAGTCATTGGTCAGGTTTAAAAGGTTCTTTTTAAGGAATTGATTTTTTCATATAAAAACAAAATTGGTGGTAAAGTCATTGGAACGGGATGAAAAGGCTATTTTTAGGGAATTGATTTTTTCATAAAACAAAACAAAATTGGTGGTAAAGTCATTGGAACGGGATCAAAAGGTTCTTCTTAGGAAATTGATTTTTATATATAAAAAACAAAATTAGCGGTAAAGTCATTGGAACAGGATTAAAGGATTATTTTTAGGGAATTGTTTTTTTAATATAAAACAAAATTGGTGGTAAAGTCATTGGAACGGGATGAAATGGTTATTTTTAGGGAATTGATTTTTTAATATAGAAAACAAAATTGGTGGTAAAGTCATTGGAATGGGATTAAAAGGTTCGTCTTAGGTTATTTATTTTTTCATATAAAACAAAATTGGTGGTAAAGTCATTGAAACAGAATTAAAATGTTCTTCTTAGGAAATTGATTTTTTCATGCAAAAACAAAATTGGCGGTAAACTAATTGGATTATAATTAAAAGGTTCTTCTTAGGGAATTGATTTTTTCATATAAAAACAAAATTGGTTAGAAAGTCATTGGAAACATTTTAAGATTTTAAAGAAGTTATATTGATATTGATTTATAATAAAAGATAAGATATCGTTAGAAGGTGACGGTTGCTCGTACAGCTTTTAAAAGCCTTATGAAATATCGAAAAAGAATTATGGTTCAAAACAAATTGCTTTATAATTAGTTTAAGACCCTTGACTAACTATATCAAACGTTTTTATTGAATATAGACTATTTTCTTTTGAAGACAAGAGTTTTGATTAGACCTTTTAGAGGGATCGTATTATGCCAAATATGATTTGAAGCGTAAACATAAAATATTTTAGTATATAAAATAAGAGTTTAGGAAATAAAACTGAGAAATCTCAATATGCTTCTTCAATAACCTACACATATGTATGTATGTATTTTTTCAAGATTAATGTTACAGTATTGCTTAACATATGTATGTTTTAAGCAAGATAATGGTGATTTTTAAGGTGATGTCATGAAACGGTATAACCAATAACAGTTAAACACTTCTAGAACTGTTACTATGCCTTCATATCTATTTGGAAAATTAAAAAAAAAAATCTACATTCATAATTACATTTCACATTACTTACTGTAATTGCTATGTGTCTGTTTATCAGTTAATTTTTTTTTTAAATGTCAATGTCATTTCTTGATTCTTAACAAACAATTTTTCACTCTTTTCTATAGAAATTAGATGTTTCTATTCTTTTTTGCTTAAATATATAAAATTCTGACAAAAAGGCAAGTAATTACCACATTTATTAAAAAAAATATAATATTTTACGTTTTATGCTTTTCATTGTTAAAAATAATAATAAAAAAAATTTACAGAAGAAAAACAGCGATAAAATGTCGCAAACATTTACTTCATTTTAGCAGCTAGTTAAAGTTAATAAAAAAAATAGACAGAAATAAAACAAGTGGCAATTTAAGACTTCTGAATTTATCTAAACAATATTTACATATTAAAGTCTAAACGATAACGGTTAATGATCTTGAAATGACATGTGCGAGCATGTTTGGTTTTGTAATTTAAGCAATGGAAGTTTTGTTCTATTGTGATAATATTTCATTTTTGATTACGAAAATGGTATTTCCGAAAAATAACATTATTATTTGTATAAAACTGTCATGAATGTGAAAGCTCATTATTTTTTAGGTTGAAAAAATGTGTTTATGAAGATAACAAAATTTAAGTGTATTTTTCTTAAGTTGATTTTGTCAACAATGAAGAATGACTTACTTTTAAATATTTAATTTATAATATTTAATGATTCTATGAGGGTTTAAAAAGTAGTTTTGAATTAGATTTAATACTAAAGCCCTTTAATATTTAATAACTAGCTGTGCCCAAACGTTGTGTGCGTCCTGACAAAATTTTGTTCTAAAGCTTTGCAATGACAAAGGGCACTATAACAGCTTGAAGAATGCGATATTATATCTTTAAAAACTTTATTCTTAGAAAATAACTCAATAATAAACTTAAAACAGCCAATATAAAATAATTATTTTAAAACCACAAGCTAACATAGTGCATCCTAACTTTTAAAAGGATCTATGCTTAAAGACTTAAAAAGTCTACGTTTTGAAAATCCACTTTATGAAGAAGTCCTTCAAAATCTTAAAACAAATGTCTGTTAAAGATTTGTAATAAAAACGAGAAATATAAAAGCTTGGAGCTAAGGATGTTAAAAGAAAGCATTATACTTAAAAAATAACCCTGCAAAAGTTTTGAAGCATAAGGATAGCTTTATACTAAAGCCAACAAAAACTTTGTAGCGTGAAAAAGACAGCTTTTTAAAGCACTAAAAAGGGGAATGCCAAAGCTTAAAAAATTAAAGCTTTTAAAAGCTTTATAGAGCTTTAAGTTTGGAAAATTATTTTTTGGGGAAAAAACTAATATGAAAACTTTAAATTAAAAAACTTTTTTTACATCTATTCTGATGGCTTGAGAAATAAAAGCTTTTAAAAAGCTTTATAGAGCTTTAAGTTTAGAAAAGTATTTTTTGGGAAAAAAACTAGTTTCAAAAATTAAAATTAAAAAATTTTTTTTATATCTATTCTGATGGCTTAAGAAATAAAAGTTTTAAAAAGCTTTAAGTTTAGAAAAGTATTTTTTGGGAAAAAAACTAGTATGAAAACTTTAAATAAAAAAAATCTATATCTATTCTGATGGCTTAAGAAATAAAAGCGAAGCTCTGTAAAAACTGTAAGGTGGGACATCTTTTCTTAAGTTTATTATCAAAAAATCAGTATCACGGTTTTATATCTAAAAATGTACGTTGTTTGGAGCTTTATGCCTGCAGAAAAATATTCAAATTTTAATTTTATCTAAATAAAAGAAATGGTATAAAAAATTTTATTTTTAAGCCATTTGTCTGACTGCTACACAAATACGTATGACTCATTCATTCTGTGTTACATATTGCACTTTGTATTGTGCCATTTGTTATGCCATTTATAGTTATATTGTTGTCTTGTTACAAATTAAAAGTACTTTTAGCCATTTACTTAACTGTTTGTTGGGGCGCTGTGTTAACAACAAAACAAAACAAAACTCATTTCTTAAAAAACCAGAATTTTACGTTCACATTTGAAAAGAGGTTTGTCAAAGTTTATGAGTCAAAAAGCCAATTTATTTGAATTTGAATTGAAATTTCAAATTGAATGTACAGTGTTGTATTTGCTTAAAAAACAAAACAACAACTACAAATATTAATGGAACACGCATTTGCCTAGTGATACATGGTGACAGATACATAAGTCTGTTATATAGACACAATTTAAAATGGTGAAAAAACTGGAAACTTTATTTTTTAAGCAATCAAATTTATATATTTGTAGAAGGGAGTTCAGTTTGGAGGGTGGTAATAAAGGCAGCTAAAAACACATATGTTTCAAAACGTTCCTTTTTAATATTTTTTTTATATTCTTTGTAATTATTTAGTTTTAATATGTATTTTAATAATTAAAACTTATTTTTTTAGATTTTTGTGGACTTTTATTTTATTTTTTAATTTTAATTACAAAAAATAAAAAAAAAAAATCTTGTTACCGGAAATAAATACACAAGCTTTATAAAAATTGTTGTGTGTTTGTATTTAAAGCCCTTGAAACAGGTACTTAAACAGATACAATTTTGTCTTGTTTTTTATTCTTTATTATTTGCTTATATTAAGAAAAAAAATATTTAATACCAAAACATTTCTCAATACAATTAAAGTCTGCCAAAAACAAAATTCCAATAAATTTATTTGTTTTTTATTTAAAATTTAATGCCAACACTGCAAATTCCTTACTCAGACTACAGACAAGCAGGAAAACCGCACAAATATTTCATTAAATAACCGAAAAACAGCGTCTTGAAAAAATTATACAAAAGCAAAATTGCACAAAAATTATATGAAGTGAATGTGTTTTGGAGTTTTTGTATCAATTATTTCAACAGGGAAGTTTAAAAATAAATAACCGTATAAAATTAAATCAATAAAATCGTTAACAAAAAATAAAGCAAAACAAACAGTCAAGATCAAATAATTAGCAAACAATTGCTGCCATTGAAACATTAAAAGAAACCAAAACCTTACAAGAAATAGAGTACCAATTTTATTTCTGAATAGCTGTTCGATTTTGTTACGAAAGTTATCCGCACAAAATTTTAAGACCATTACATATTTACTATATAGCTACCCATCCCTGGATAAAATTCTAAAATTTATATAAAAATCAAAAAATTATTGTAAAGCTCTGTAAAAGATAGACAGGAAATAAGTAACTCACTATTTTAAAACAGCTCCATCTGTTGCGCAACATTGTTTAAAATATACTGCTTTCAAAAATAAAAGACGCCTTAAAGTATGCAGTACCTTTAAATCAGTAAAGAAAAAATCGGCGTACTTTCATTGATTTTTCTCCACTTTCTATTGGATATAAGATATTTTTGAGGAAAAAAGTATACTCTTTTGAAAACAGGATACTAAGGTACCTCCTTACAAAATTTTGTTATATGAAGTGAATGTGTTTTGGAGTTTTTGTATCAATTATTTTAACAGGGAAGTTTAAAAATAAATAACCGTATAAAATTAAATCAATAAAATCGTTAACAAAAAATAAAGCAAAACAAACAGTCAAGGTCAAATAATTAGCAAACAATTGCAGCCTTTGAAACATTAAAAGAAACCAAACCCTTACAAGAAATAGAGTACCAATTTTATGAATAGCTGTTCAATTTTGTTACGAAAGTTATCCGCACAAAATTTTGAGACCATTACATATTTACTATATAGCTACCCATCCCTGGATAAAATTCTAAAATTTATATAAAAATCAAAAAATTATTGTAAAGCTCTGTAAAAGACAGACTGGAAATAAGTTACTCATTATTTTAAAACAGCTCCATCTGTTGCGCAACATTGCTTAAAATATACTGCTTTCAAAAATAAAAGACGCCTTAAAGTATGCAGTACCTTTAAATCAGTAAAGTAAAAATCGGCGTACTTTCATTGATTTTTCTCCACTTTCTATTGGATATAAGATATTTGTAAGGAAAAAAGTATACTCTTTTGAACACAGGATACTAAGGTACCTCCTTACAAAATTTTGTTAAAATCCGTCTAGCAGTTTTTACGTGATGCGAACACCAAGAAAATGACAGACATACAGTCAGGAAATGATCTACTGTGTTATTATATGCATAGATTAGCTTGCTACTAAAAATTTTACTTACTGAGAACTACCGAGAGAAACCGTAATAAAAAAAGCCGTGATCTTATTATTTGTTCTTTTAAGATATTACTAAAACTCATCTTTTAAAACCTAGTTTTCCCTGATATACTACTCAGACTTTTCTTACAATTCTTGTTAATTTGCTGGTTTGTTCGTATTAATAATACTTGCGATTTTTTCATTGGCATTGAATTTTCTTTGCATTATTGGTAGTTATTGCAATGACAATAATTTTAATTACCATTCAATGCAACTGATTTGTTTCCAATTACAATTGTTTTTATCAATGGTAATGAAGTTTTTATCAATTATAATTAGTAAAAACTCAATTGTTGCATTCGGAAACAAATTTATAAATTTTACTAAAAATGCTGGAAAATTGTACCTGATACCTGTATGATGATGCGATATGATTTTCAAACCAGGACTAATCTTCGACTCCTATACTAGTTACGATATTGATCACTGTAAATTCGTTTTTTTTTGCGAAAAAATGCATGTGTTAATTATAATGCTTTGAAATCATTGATTAATGATAATGGAAATTTCATGATCATTAACCAATGATAATGACAATGATAAATAATTTCTAACGAAAGTGTTTCATTAAAAACCATTGTCATTATTTAAAATAATGGCAATGGAAATGTAATTAAATTGTATAACTACTAATTATAATTGATGAAAACTTAATTACTTTTATAAAACACAAATTTATGAACGTTGTGGCTTTTAATGCAGTCCGTTTGCATTCGAAAATTTTACAAATATAAAATATAGTAAAATTATACATGACACTTGTAGGATGATGCGAGATAATTAACAACCCGGGGCTAATCTACGACTCCTATTCCACTGTAAATTCGTTTTTTCTGCGCAAAAATGCGTGTGTTAATTATAATGCTTTGAAATCATTGATTAATGATAATGAAAAACAATTTAATTATCATTAGTTAATGATACTGACAATTTAATTATCATTAATGAATGATAATGACTTTTAATTAAAGGAAAATGTTTCATTAATAAATTAATTATTTAGGCTTAAGTTCTTATTTATAATGAGATAAAGAAATATTAGATACCAGCAAAGCAGAATGCATTTTCTAGACAGCTACGTCCGTCATCAGAACTCATTATTGATATAAAGTAATGCCAATGAAATGGCAACATAATGCATTAGGTTAGGTTAGGTTAAACGGACCGCCCGCAAAAACGCGAGTTCACTCGGAGGCCAATAAGGCCCATTGTGATGCCCCAACGATCGTCAACCCCCACCATTCCCTAAAGAACTCCGATACCGGTGGTTCTTGTAAACCACCCGGAGCTTTTCACAAAGCCTAATAGGCTACTCAGTGTCACATCCCTGAGACAGTCCAGGTCCTGGAAGAATCTTTGACCCAGAAATTTGAGCCTACGCTCTTGAAGAGCCGGGCAGTCGCAGAGAAGGTGTTGAACTGATTCCTCCTCTTCCTCATCCATGCAGCTTCTGCAGCACCCTCCACGAGAGATTCCCATACGCTCCGACATACATCCGATCATACAGTGTCCCGTTATAACATCAACCAGAAGTGCTAACGAGCTTTTCTCGAGGGTGAGTAGTGCCTTTGTCCTTTTTTTTTATCAATTGAGGGCCAAAGGATTCTAGATAATCTGCAAGTGGTTAGTATAGACCACTTGCGAGCGACCATTCTCCCAGTATGTTAGACATTTCGGCGAATGGGATATTGATTTCCCCTTGGGCAACCGTCACATCCAGATTCGAACCGTTCCTCGCATATTGATCGGCCATCTCGTTTCCACGAATGCCCTCATGTCCTGGATTAATGCATTACTCCAATATGTAATGTAAATCAGTAATTTAACACAACCTCACAGATAATAACCCAAAATTGGCCAGTTAACTTGCGCTTTCACAAAATATGGCATGTGGCGCTCTCCTACTGCGGATTTTTTTTTTTAATATTCCATCTCAATTCGGCTCCAAATATCAGAATTGTGAATCATTGGTTTATAATGTTCGCTGTCAGTAGTTCGATATTTTTCGCAGTAACGACCTTTAACAGGCTTTTGGTTAGGGCTTGTCTCTTCTAGGAGTCTAATTAAGTCAATCGAGCTTTTAATACCTAAAGAGCTTCTGTCTATAGACCAAAAAAACGCACGGAAACTCCTGAGTGTTTGTAAAGACACACACACAGTCTCAACAAGACTCACACAAAGAGAAAAAAACAAATGTTTAATCAGTAGCATGCCAGCTTTCAAGAAAGTAGTTTTGTGTCGCTTTGTTTTTTTACAGTGCAAAATTAACAATACAGACTCAGTTTAAACAATTCTCTAGTTAGGTGCCTTTGCTATAGACTTCCTGCATATACATATGATGCTATGTATGGATGGACAACCTTTTTCCATTACTGGGAATTTAATGAGATCTAATATTCATAAAGCTTAAATGGAAACCGATACGATTGAGCAAGAAAGCCTTGCCCTTAAGCTCGACATTTAAATTGAAGGGGCATATTAAATGTGAATGCAATGGGGGAGCTTAGCTTTAGATGAATGTAAGGAATTACTTTAACAAACGATAATTTAAATTCACTATAGTATGTAGTGTGCTAGTCTATCGGTTGAGAGTTGTGGGTTCAATTCCCACCAAAGATTCTTATACAGGGTGGGCCAAAAGAAACCAAGGGGTGTAAAAGTTTAATAACTTTTTTGTTTATTAACTTTTTTTTATTTTTTCTTCACTTGGAATTGTATTATTTAAACCAGAGATCAATTATTTTAACGCAAAGAGCATATCGCCGACATTATTGAAAATTTGATTATGAGTGATGAAGCTCATTTTCATTTGAATGGCTTTGTTAATAAGCAGAACTGTAGGTTCTGGGGTTCTGAAAATCCAAGAGCCATTCATCAACGCCAATTGCACCCCATCAGGTGTACAGTATGGTGTGGGATCACATCTAAAAATGTCATTGGGCCCTACTTCTTCGAGAATGAAGATTAAAGTGCTGTAACCGTAAATGGAGAGCGGTATCGGTTTATGATAGAAAATTTTTTACGTCCTGCTCTTGAAAACAGACCTGGTATGTGGTTTCAGCAGGACGGAGCCACTGCCCATACTGCCCGAGACACAATGGCACTTTTAAGACAAATTTTTGGAGAGCCCTTGGTTTCTTTTGGCCCACCCTGTACTAAAAGTAAAGATGAAAAAGGTGCTAGTTTATAATCTGGTTACCTTAAACTGCTTAACCGCGTGGAAACTTCAAATGTCATCTGATTAAGATGAAAATCTAGGTAAGTCGATACTTTTAGGCTGTACCTGGAGAAAAAAAGAGACGTTTGCTTGAATTATGTGTGAATGTCCACCAAACTAGCTAACAGTAGGCTTTGGACCAAGATCACACATTTATTAAATGTAGATGCTTTGGGGTCGCTTAGCCTTCGACAAATGTTAGCAATTTCGGGAGACTTTGTGTGGAGAATGAAGGTTGATAGTTATCAGTCGATGGAAACAGGTTTATAGTTAGGTTGACGACGGTTGAAGAGAAGTAGGCTCTTTAAAAAACTTATTGTAAACAAGGGCGGAAAAACATGTTCCAGAGATGGAGTTTGTTCTGTATTAGTACTTTAAACTTTAGATTAAAAACAAATCTTTACGTTTCAATAAAACCTTTCATTTAATTAATGAAAAAATTTCCATTTATCTTGAAAATTAGTGCCTGTGATAAAAGCAAAGCCTGACTTAAAACCTACTCTGCAATAATTTATCTTATCGATTTAAAAGAATAATATAAATTTAAATAGGTTTTTACATTTTCTTTTAGTTTTGGTTTTTACTGTAGTATTTGTAGCATTTTGTTTTCAATAAATTAAAAAAAAAACAAGAATAATTACCAGTTATCGATGGATTGTTAACATAAATTAACACACACCAATAAATTTGTTAAAACTGTATTTATTTAAATTCAATTAAAATAAATTTTTTTTACACTAAGTAAAGTTAAAAGAAATAAATTAAACTTAAAAAGCGGGAACTATTTAGTTTATTTATTTGGTTTATTTAGTTTAGTTTTATAATCCCTAGAGTGATAGAAGGGTAAATATAAAAATAAAACTAGTATAAAAATAAAATATGCAAAATTATGCTTTTTAGTCCAGCCAATGTTTGGAGATTTGTTTGAATAATAGATGTATAAAAACCACTTTTTTGTTGTTTATTACCTTGCATATGAAATAATATGCATGTCGAATAAATATGCCAAAATATACCTTTTGTGTTCGCATCACGTGAAAACTACTGGATGGATTTTAACATAATTATGTGAGGAGGTACTTTAGTATCCTGATTTCGATATAGGAAACTTTTTTCCGTAAAAATATTTTATTTCCAACAGAAAGTGGAGAAAAAGCAGTGAAAGTACGCCGATTTTTTTTTATCGATTTAAAGGTACTGCATACTTTAAGGCATCTTTTTTTCGAAAGTGGGATATTTTAAACACGGTTGTGCAACAGATGGCGCTAATTCAAAAAAATTACAAAATATGAATTGAAAGCGGGATATTTTAAACACGGTTGCGCAACAGATGGATCTGTTTTAAAATTATGACAAAATATGAATTATTTACTGCCAATTGAATAAAATTTGTATTTAATTTGTATTTTTATTTTGTAGAATTAGATTGTTATTAAAATATTTTTAACAACTTTTACAGAGCTATACAATAATTTTTAGAATTTTTTATAAATTTTATCTAGGAATGGGTACCTTTATATAAAGTAAAAACCGAAGAGTCCTTAAATTAATTTAAACTTTCAAAGCAAAATCGAACAAAATATTGTCAGGACACATACATCGTGTATGTGGGCACAGCTAGTAAATAATACAATTAATTTAAAAATATATATATTAATTAAATAAATTTTATTTAATTTTTGTTTTATTAAATTTATTCAAATACTATATATACAGTAAGAAGTGCATATAAATATAAAAAAATATGTTTTAATATGTTCATTATGTTGCTGTTATTATTTTTTGTGAAAATATGTTAAAATAAGCTTATTTAAGTTTTTTGTGGGTCGTGTGCTAGTCTATCAGTCTGGGGGTTGTGGGTTCGATTCCCACCAAAGACTCTGGGTGTTTCACTACAACGAGTGAAGGTCTTTGTTACTATGCTCAATAATTAAGTTAGAATATAATTTTTAATTGTATTGTAACATTTAATAAATAAATAAAAAATAAATATTTTTTTTTTAATTTTTCCAATATTATCTAGTTCTTTTTATACCCTTCAGCACAGGTGGAAAGGGTATATACAAGTTTGTCATTCCGTGTTTAATTTCTAAAATATTAATTTCCTACCTAATAAGGTATTTATATTCTGGCTCCTTATAAATAGAGAAGTCGATTTAGCGATGTCCGTCTGTCTATCTTTCTGTCAGTCTGTCCGTTTGTGTTCGAGTTAAAATCAACTTAACCAAGGCACGCGAAGAGATAAAGCAAATTTAAGCATACCAATCTGCCAGGTATAGTTTCGAAAATTTCGCTATGGAAATTCAGTCACATCAGACCATTAAATTGGAGGCAGCGGGCAAAAAACCACTCCTACCTATATTTTTTAAAAAGTTTTTCAGATTGTTTTTATTTTTTTTTTCGGTTGTAATGATTATCTTTTGCTTCTTTTGTGAAATAGATATTAAACCGCAACTAGTAAAAAAAATTAAAAAAAAATTTCAAAAAAAATTAAAAAAAATTTTCCAAAAAAAAAATTAAAAATATTTAAAAAAAACATGTTCAAAAAAATTAAGTACAGAAAATTTTTCGATAAAAATTTCCACAAAAAATTTACAAAAATTTAAAAAAAAAAAATATTTTTACAAAAGTTTTTGCAAAACTTTTTACACACGATTTTCGTAATATTTAAAAAAAAATTCTATGAAAATGATCAGAGTAATATTTAATACATATTAAAAATATACATACATACATATGTATATAGAGTAACATGTTTTTTTTAAATGCGTTTGATTCTTAAATAAATGAGTTCTGTGTTTTAAAACCAATTCAACTAGATGCATTAAACACATATACAACATCAGGATACCGACTACAAACTGTAGAGAGTGCACCATAGTTATTGATTGTTAGCTTCACATTCAAGTTGAGAGTATAATCAATGTTTTTTAGAATTGTTTTCTTGAAACTTCGTTGGGCCCTGACGAGGGTAGAGTGTGTATGGGGGAAATGTGTGCAGCTACATGACTCCCATCCCGAAGTAATGACAGAAAGATTACGGGGTGGTGGTTCCAGTGTAGGACCAATAGTTGATAAGGCACTCTCACTACGTCCATTTATATATATACCAAAATTTTTATGCATAAATAAACTCACTTACGCTGACGATATAGACATCATGAGTCGAACATTGCGAGCGGTAACTGCCACCTTTGAGAAAATCGAAAAAGAATCTGCCAAAGTGGGTCTGGCAGTAAACGGCGATAAAACCAAGTTGATGGTATCAACGCACAAGACGTCCAGTAGACTCGGGCAGACAGTGGAAGTTGTAAACTACAACTTTGAGGTAGTCAGCGATTTTATCTACCTCGGTACCGCCATCAACAAAACAAACAGCATCAGTTTTGAGATAAAGAGAAGAATAATACTGGCCAATAGATGCTACTTTGGACTAGGTAAGCAGTTTAAAAACAAGGCCACCTCTCGACAGACAAAAATCACTCTCTACAAGACACTGATTCTACCCGTGCTATTATATGGTTCCGAAGCATGGGTACTTGCGAAAGCAGATGATGCTGTGCTTGGAGTGTTTGAGAGAAAAATTCTTCGAAAAATCTATGGACCAATCTGCGTTGGCGGAGAATATCGGTGTCGTATGAACCATGAGCTGTATGAGCTGTATGCCGACATAGACATAGTCAAACGTATCAAATTACAACGATTGCGTTGGCTAGGTCATGTTGTGAGAATGGATGAAGATGCTCCAGCTAGAAAGTCATTTGAATACGAACCTGGTGACGGTTCACGCAGAAGGGGAAGACCGAAACTTCGATGGAAAGATCAAGTTGAGGAAGACATCTCGAAACTTGGTGTCAGAAACTGGAGAAGAAGCGCAGAAGATCGAGGCGCTTGGAAATCTATTTTACGTTCGGCTACAGGAACAAATGTTCTGTAATAGCCACCTAAGTAAGTAAGTAAACTCACTGTGGTGAAAGGTATATAAGATTCGGAATATAGCACTAACTTGTTTCCATCAGAGACTGTAACAAAAACCCACAAATATTTGTTTTCTTGCTGGCTATATGTGAACAATATGTATACATATGCAAGTAAATATGCAAAAATATGCCTTTTTTAACTTTTATTTTTCGAAATGTCAAACATTATTTTTTCATTGCTAATAAAATACATTATTTCTCAATATACATATGAATAAGTATTATATTAAAATATGAGATTTTTAATCTCAAGAATATAAAAATTTGCATTTAAAAAAAAATATGCAAAAATATGCATTTAAATATTCGAACGTATAAATATTTTTTTTTATTTTTTACAGTTATTGTTTTTAATAAATATATTCGTTTGTTAAGTTTTGAAATAAATATATAATAAATTTTTCCATTATTTTGCAAAATATGCAAAAATATGCATTTGAAATAAATATGCAATATATGACAAAATATTTTATGTATTTAAGTGCATGTTTTTATGCAACTTGTGAATTACAAAGTTCTTTGTACTTGTAACAAAATTTCATATGTACAGTTGACAGTTGATAGTTATAAAAATCAGGACATATTAAGTCATATATGACATATTTATTTCAAAAGCATATTTTTGCATATTTTTAAAAACTTTAAAATAATAAATTTCTTGACTTGAAAAAATTTGAAACAAAAGACAATTTTTAATGAAGCATTTTCTGCTTATGCATATAATTTTTTTAATACTATAAAATATGCAAATAAAATGCTTTTTACATAAATATGCTAAAATATGTTTCCTTCAGTATTAAAAATTCAAATACTGTATTATGATAGAAAAAACCGACTACAAAACAAATATATGTGCATCAATTCTAAACTAAAAATTTAAAATTAAGTAATCTGTAAGAAATAGTACTCAAATCAAATACTTTTATACTTGTTGCTCTAACGGACATAGTAATATACGTTCTGTACATTCAAATGTCTATCCATAACGTTTAAGCAGATAAAGCCATATACGACAAATTACGTCAGATATGAGGACACCCTTTATTTTTTTACACTTATTATTACTGACACAGTAATAAAAAGTAACGGTTCCATATATAACGGGCCATATAGCTTAAACAATATCACCTAGGGGACACCCTTTAATGTACAATTTTAAATTAAACACTTATTTTAAAGGACAGATTCTTTGTAAATTTGAAATGTCTGTCTAAAACGGTTCAAAAGTTTGGCCATATGCATCAATTTACATCAACTATTGAGACACCCTTTAAAATTTAAAATATTTATTAATGTTATTATACGGGACATAGTAGTGGAGATTCTGTCTAATTTTCAAGTGTTTGTCTATAACGGTTCAAAAGATAGGGCTAGATAGTTAAAATTATATCAATAATGGGGACACCCTTTAGTTTCCAAATTTAAATTATATACTTGATGTTATAAAGGACTAAGATATACAGGTTCTTTGTAAATTTCAACGGTCTCTCAGTTACGGTTCAAAAGTTTTGCAATATACATCGCAAATCACATCAACTATTGGGACACCCTTTAACTTCTAATTATAAATATTTAATTTCTGATTAGAAATGTTGGACATTCTGTCCAATTTTCAAGTGATTGTCTACAATGGTTCAAATGGTTCATATATTTAAATTGACGTCTCATATGGGGACACCCGTTAATTTTTAAGTTTATTTTTTTTTATTAATTTCTGTTATTGGCAGCTATAGTAAGAAGCAGTTTTTTAAAATTTTAAAAGGGTGCCCTTTACGGTTCATAATACACGTAAAAAACACGCATGTTGTATGGGGACACCCGTT
Source organism: Phasia obesa (assembly GCA_949628195.1). NCBI lineage: Eukaryota > Metazoa > Arthropoda > Insecta > Diptera > Tachinidae > Phasia > Phasia obesa. The sequence goes on along the minus strand of OX451216.1, from coordinate 134,304,863 downwards.
AATTTTCAAAATTCCGAACTTCGTTTAAAATGGGACTAATCTGTAAGCATTTCCTTTCTAATAGAAAAAAAAAATTTTTTAAATCGGTTTAGAAATGACTGAGTTCTGCGAGCACAAACATAAAAAAAGCAACATTCAGACGAATTGATAACCTCCTTCTTGTTTTGAAGTCGGTTAAAAATTAAACTAGATTATTCTTTCCCTATGGTTTTATTTCTCTTCGAAGACGTTATTTTCTTCATTAATTGAAATTCTTCAACGAGCATTTGTATGTGTTTTTTTTTCTTCTTGTCAAACCAAAACCGTTGTAATGTCAAAATTATATTCATTTGTCATTTTCTCCTTCTTCTTAAAAGAATGTCATGTTTTTTTGTGTATGGTATTTGAAGTTTTTCTTTCTCATATTTGTAATTCATTTATTCATAGGTTTTCTTGTTTATTGTTTGTTTTCTTCATATAAAAAAATAAAAAATATTTTTTTTCCTCTTGTAATTGTTTGTATTTAAACAAATATTTATTTAGAAAGTTTTATCTGTAAATGTTAGTGGAAAAAAAAACTTCTCAATGAATTCTTTATATAAAAAAAAAACAACTTATAAGGAAAGTTTTTTAAAGAAATTTTTTTCTCCTACATCATTTTTCTAAACTTGAGTACGAAAAGGTGTTGCTTTTTTTTCATTATTCATCATTTCTTGAGAGAATGTAACGAGTGATTTTTTAAGAGCTTGAGAACTTTTTTTTAAAAAAAAACGCATAAAATTTGCAAAATCTCATCGGTTCTTTATTTGAAACGTTAGATTGGTCCATGATATTTACTTTTTGAAGATAATTTCATTTAAATGTTGACCGCGGCTGCGTCTTAGGTGGTCCATTCGGAAAGTCCAATTTTGGGCAACTTTTTCGAGCATTTCGGCCGGAATAGCCCGAATTTCTTCGGAAATGTTGTCTTCCAAAGCTGGAATAGTTGCTGGCTTATTTCTGTAGACTTTAGACTTGACGTAGCCCCACAAAAAATAGTCTAAAGGCGTCAAATCGCATGATCTTGGTGGCCAACTTACCGGTCCATTTCTTGAGATGAATTGTTCTCCGAAGTTTTCCCTCAAAATGGCCATAGAATCGCGAGCTGTGTGGCATGTAGCGCCATCTTGTTGAAACCACATGTCAACCAAGTTCAGTTGTTCCATTTTTGGCAACAAAAAGTTTGTTAGCATCGAACTATAGCGATCGCCATTCACCGTAACGTTGCGTCCAACAGCATCTTTGAAAAAATACGGTCCAATGATTCCACCAGCGTACAAACCACACCAAACAGTGCATTTTTCGGGATGCATGGGCAGTTCTTGAACGGCTTCTGGTTGCTCTTCACTCCAAATGCGGCAATTTTGCTTATTTACGTAGCCATTCAACCAGAAATGAGCCTCATCGCTGAACAAAATTTGTCGATAAAACACATTTCGAACCGAACACTGATTTTGGTAATAAAATTCAATGATTTGCAAGCGTTGCTTGTTAGTAAGTCTATTCATGATGAAATGTCAAAGCATACTGAGCATCTTTCTCTTTGGCACCATGTCTGAAATATCACGTGATCTGTCAAATACTAATGCATGAAAATCCTAACCTCAAAAAAATCACCCACTATATGGCTTAAGCACAAAATTTCTTTCGCCTCTGCCTTACGAATGTCAAAACTTGGTAACATGTAATTAAAACCTTACACCCAACTACTACAGGCATCGTTTGAAAAAAAAGGTGTTGCAGCTTTAAGTAAATTATCTTGTAAAAAAGGCAAAGATAAAGATAAAACCCTAAATCAACACAACTCTATTAAGGTTGTTTAAATAATTAATGTTTTCTTTTTTGTTATTGGTTGGCCAAATATACATATACATACAGAATTTTAATTATAGATCTTTTTCAAATGCCATCACTTACTTACCTTTATTAAAATCGTTTGAAGTAATAATGTTTTTGTATAAAAATCCCTTCAGGTTTTTTAAGTCTGGAAAGAAAAAAAAAGAGACATGCAAGGTATTACAAAATTAAAAAGAAAATTAGGTTAAATATAAAATATTAATAATTTATGTTTTAGCTTTTGTATATATATTATAAAGGGTGATCCATTTCGAGGTACTTTTTTCCTTTTTTGACAGATCACGTGTGAGTCGTCTCATGCTGAAATGTTATTTTTGTTTAGTATTGTTTGGCATTTCATAATGGAAAGACTTACGCCTGAATCGCTTCGCTCTATGGGCGCTTGAAAAGTTCCAAGAAGATCCGAAATTTTCGAGGCAAATTTTGTTTAGCGATGAGGCCCATTTCTGGCTCAATGGGTATGTAAACAAACAAAATTGCTGCATTTGGGACGAAGGGCACCCTGAAGAGATTCAAGAGCTGCCACTTCATCCAGTAAAAACAACGGTTTGGTGTGGTTTGTGAGCCGATGGAATCATCGGTCCATATTTCTTTAAAAATGATGCCGGTGCGAACGTAACCGTCAATGGCTACCGTTATCGTGCCATGATAACCGACTATTTGATGCCTGAGATTGAAGCTTGTGATCTCGGCGACATTTGGTTTCAGCAAGAAGACGCCACTTCCCGCACATCGCATCAATCAATGGATTTATTGAGAGAACAATTCGGTGAGCACATAATTTCACGTTTTGGGCCTGTCGATTGGCCACCAAGATCGTGTGATATCACACCGTTAGTGTTTTTCCTGTGGGGACATATAAAGTCTAAAGTTTATGCGGACAAACCCGCTTCGATTCAGGCTTTGGAGGAAAACATCATGCGTGTCATTCGCAAGTTACCAGTCGAAATGCTCAAACGAGTTATCGAAACTTGGACTCAACGGATGGACCATCTGCGACGTAGCAACGGCCAATATTTGATAGACATAATTGTCAAAAAATAAATGCCAAAGAATGTTCTTTCAATTGATAATAAACATTCTCCATTAAATTTGAACTTTCTGTGTTTTTTCTTTAAATAAGTAGGGAACCGCGAAATGGATCACCCCTTATATAGACACAACAAAATTTTCAGGAAATAAAAAAGGTCGTAAAATTAATTAAGGAACAATAAAATATTTCAAATATTCAATTTGATTTGCTTAGCAATTATGCATTTTTTAATTTAATATATTTACTATCGATATTTAATCATGGAAAATATTTTTTTTAAATATGCAAAAATATGCTTGAATACTCGTACATAAATTTTTACAATAGAAATATACGTTATATTATATTTTTTACTTAATGTTAGCATAAATGCAATAATATATGGTAAAAAAAGCTTTAATATGTTCTTAGTTAAACTTGTTAGTACTGAAATATAATATATACATATAATAAAACAGTAACTCATTTCCTGTCTGTCTATCTGTCTTTTTCTTTGTGTTCGCATCACGTAAAAACTACTGAATGGATTTTAACAAAATTTTGTGACAATGTACCTTAGCGTCCTGATTCCAATACAGGATACTTTTTTACCACAATAATACCTTATTTCCAAGAGATATAAAAAAGAGAAAAAGTAGTAAAAGTACGCCGACTTTTTTTTTACCGATTTAAAGGTACTGCATACTTTAGGGCATTTTTGAAAGTGGTATATTTTAAACACGGTTGTGCAACAGATGGAGCTGATTTAAAATAATGACAAAATATTAATTACTTACTTTTTACTGTCAAATAGCCAATTGAATAAAATTTGTATTTCTAGTTTTGTGCAATTACAATGTTATTAAAATATATTAAACACCTTTTACAGAGCTTTACAATAATTTTTAAAATTTTAGAATATATTATAAATTTTAGAATTTTATCCAGGGATGGGTACCTTTATATGAAGTAAATACATAAACCATAACTGAAGCACTACAAAAGTAAGAGCCTTACAATTGGTGGGGAATACTTTCAAAGCAAAATCGAGCAAAATATTGTCAGAACGCCCACGACGTGGCGGGCACAGCTAGTTAAATAAAAATTTCTTATATTTAATTTTAAATAAATTATAAATATAAAATTGCCAGTATGAGGAAATAATCCTATAAAATCTAAATTTTAAAAGAAAATTGTTTTACAACACACTTTTAAAAACTAACTGTTAAACGTGTTTTGTTGTCAGTTGCCAGTATTATCTCTTCAAAGCCCACTGTCACAATTCTACTGTAACCCCCTTTAGTTCATTTACCTTTTCATCGCAAACAAATTTTAAAACGTGTCACTTTTTTAACTTAATTGGCTTCTAGTAACGCACAAAACAACTTGAATGAAAGTACACCAGTTCCCATAGAATTTCAGAAAAGTTAAAAAGAAATTTTTATTAAAACAAATAAAACTTTTTGTTTTCATTTTAAATTGAAAGAAATATTAAAAAACGGTTGCTACAAGTGATGTTTATTTTTCTTTTAAACTAGAAAACATTCTTTGGAAACAGTGTAGCTAAAATATAAGTTTTGATAACGAACATTTACATTAAAGAAACAGCTACTCAAGCCTTCTGCCTGCAGATTATGCAAAATTCTGTAATAAAAAAACAGTGCCGCTATGACAACTATACCTAAAGAACATGAAATAAAATAATTATGTATCCCTAGAATGGGTTAATCAGGGTTTACAGAAAAACAACAAATAAAGAATAAAAAAAACAAAAAGCGCAGACTATAAAATAAAAATAGTTCTAGTTGAGCATTTTCGCTAATTTGTATGCAGTTTATGTTTTAACACAACAGTACGAGTTGTGGGCTTCGAAAACTACCATAAAACAAAATTTATCACTTTCGTCTGACAAACCAACACAATACAACACACAGCAAGTAGTCAGTCATACTTACAAGAACTAACAACTAAATAAACAGAATGCAACTTTTATAAGACTTCTAGAATGAGAAATGCAAAACAAAGACAGGTAATAAAATAAAAAGCGGAAGTTATTAGTTTAAAAACGAAACGAAACGAACGAACAAGACATGTAGGATTGACAGTTTTTTTTTTACTTGTGGTGGTTCGCGGTTACATCGAACTAAAAAGAAGCCTTTGAAAAAGTGGGGTAGACAATTGCAACTGAAATATTGTTTAATGGTTTAACAAAAGACATTTAAACATATACTAGAAATTTATTAAAAACTAGCTATTCCCGATGCTCTTCTCTACACCCATCCAAGAAAATACAATAAACACTTGGAAGAAAAGTATGGCTAACCTTTAACTCGAAAACACACACTATTCTCAAGACAAAACTATTTCAGTCCCCATCCCAATGTTCCCATCAAATCTTTTTTTGCTAGACTATGCGTAATAACAAGATAATAATACTTTTTTAGGGGGGGGTAACACTCTCACTATCCTAACAGTCTGTATTTTGCTAGATTATGCACATTAGTGTGAGCGCTACTTGTGAGGACTACTTTTCAAGACTCTACATATTGTAGTATTAATTCTTCACTTGGTTTGAAAGCTACCACTCCCACTGTCCTAATCCAGTCTATATATTGCTAGACTATACACATTAGTATGAGCGTTACTTGTGCAAAGTTTCAAGACTCTACCTATTACAGATCTCCAGGTAGACGATAATGATTGTTCATTTTGTATGGGAGGTACGACGCCCACTATTCCCATCCAGCCTGTGTTTCGCTAAACTATTAATATTATTAAGGGTGTTACTGGAGCATCACTTCAAAGATCTCGATATTATAGTTCTCTAGCTACTTAAAAAGTGGGCGTGGTCAATTTTTCTTTCCGTAAAAAGAAAGTTGGGTTATGATGAAGATTTAAAAGAATATTGTACAAATCGGTGCAGTCGTTCTTCAGTCATGCGATTACCAACAAATTTGATTTTATTTATATAAATTGATTTTAAAAATATCAGAGTCTTATAACTCTCTTCGATTCAAACTTTACCTTTAATTTGTCTGTAAATACGATTTTGGATTTGTCTATGATTTTGAATATGTATAACTATACTGTGGCTATAAAAATAGCTATGACTCTGGCAATGACTAAGGTATTAGTCTTTGAGTTGAGTCAGATTACGTCTAGAAAGAAACTTTGAATTTGATAGTGTTTTTGAGTTCCCCCTGGGGGCATATTGGCGACTTTTACAACCTTGAGGCTAATGCTTCTGGGACATACGGGGGTACAAGTCCCCGAGGCTTACACGAGACCTGAAACTAGAAGATATGAACCTTCGAGATCTAACCAGTACCGAAACGCCTGGTGCCATGAGAACCGGTAGCCCCACGACGACAAAGCCACTGGTCCTGTGATTGGTTATTTGTACGGACCTTCGGAAAGTAAGGTGGTAACTGTGGTTTGAAGCTAAATCATAGAAATCGATATTTAGTCCGGTGTGCACTCATTAAACCTGAGTGAACTCATTAAACCTGAAAAGGTGAAGGGAGGTCACTAGTTGTAGGCAGGCTCGAATGGTGCTAGTAGAGCCCATGCATGGGCAGAAAGGCCAGTAAGGTACTCAAATTTAATGGAAGTACCTTAATTATATAAATTTTAATTTTATCTGAACTATTTTTAAATGAATTAATTAATTATTCAGGCTTAAGTTCTTTATTATAAAGAAAAATGTAATGCATTTTCTGGACCGCTACATCCGCCGTCAGCATTCTTCGTATCTATCTAAAAGGTAGTTTCAAAAAATTTTCTATTTAAATAAACTTATCAAATTTCATAGGTGATAGAGTATTTTGAAATTATTTTGCACTCTTAAGCACTCTGAAGCTGGATAACCGCGTTTGTAACAGGTCATGGAAACTTCAAGTATTATGTAGCCAGTATGAAAATCGAAGAAGATGATACATACAGACTGTGGCTGGAAGAGGATGAGGCGGTAGCACAAACTGTGTATGTCCGGGCAGAATGTTAATGCCATGGAGCATCTAAGCCTTGGGCAAATGCTAGCAATTACTAAAGACTTCGTGATGAGAAAAAAGGCAGATAGTTTTACTACTAACAGTCTAAAATCTCTAAAGTCAAGTCATTTCGGTTGCCTGTAATCATAGAGGACAGAAGGGGGTTGTAAAGAGACTCAGTACGTAAGTGGTCTGCTTCGATATTCCTCCTACATTATTATAGTCCGGTATGCTGTTGCACTCCAACAGAAGCCACCACCAATGGCCGCCACACCGTTTAGATCAGCCATATTATAAAATTGCTAGAAGCATCATATTCACTTAGTGGTTAGACCACCGTCAGGTTAACATGACAAGCTGCTAGGCACTGACGGGTACCTGTACCACAATCAGTGACTTTGACTATAACTGAGACTGCATTAAATAAACGTAAGACTATTTTTCCGACTATTGACTATTTATTTTATTATGACATAACTTTGATTGCTGTTCTTAATTGAACAGTTGTCACTAATATTTTATGGTCTAACCATAACTGTTGGTGTGAATTTGACTTTGGCAATTTTGACTCGGATTGTGACTATAACTATTCATTTTTAAACTGTAACTACAAATATACTACAACTACATCTACAGCTATTACTATATAACTATTTTTATAGCTTGTATGGGACTTTGGCTATGACGTTGAATCTGAAAATGACTATAAATATGAGTGTGACTTTGCCAATGCACAGACAAGGCGAGATTCAATTACATGTCAATTACATTTAAAATTTTTGATAATATATCTATTAAAAAAGCTAAGTTTATAAATTTTACAATGATGTTAATTTGACCATGACTATGACTTTAACTATTATTATGACTATAATTTTGATTGTGACTACAACTATGACTTTAATTCTGTCTAAAGCTTTGTCTTCGATTTTAGGTATGTTTTTTAATAATATTTTTAACACGTTCGCGACGCTAAAATCTCAGGGAGCTGCAAAAATAGACATGAATGCTTTTTCGCTATTAGCTGCACTAACTGAATATCATTCGCTTCATTTAGCTATATGAAAATGTATCCTATAGCATTTACGTCCGCGAAGATGTTAATTATATCTAAGGCTATGGCTCTGTCTATGACTCTGTGTGTGATGTTGACTATATAAATTAGATTATGACTCTATCTATTATATATCGAGTGCCTCGATAGACCGATGGGTAACGCGCTAGTCTATCAGTCTTGAGGTTGCGGGTTCGATTCCCGCCAAATATTCTGGGTGTTTTCTACAGACAAGCAAAAAGCTTCACAGAGGTAGTGTTGTCTTAAAAAAAAATTAAAAATTTGACTTAAACTATGTCCTATGACTACTACTTATTGGCTTTAACTATGACTACGGTTTTGCCTATGACATTGACTATGCTTAAGCCAAGACTTAGATTATGAATTAGATTTTGACTTTAACTAGATCTCCAACAATTACTACAACCTTGACAACCTATGTCATTGGCTGTGAACATGACTAAGAATATGACTATGATATATGCAATAACTTTTATTATAAGTTTATTTAGTTTAGGTATGATTTTGTTGTCTATAACTTTGACCATGACTGTGGCTATGATTTCAACTTTTTTTAAAATTTGATTAACTTTAATTCAAAATTGATTTTAGCTCTTAATTCATTGTGGATTTTACTATGACCCTAACTATATGACTATGACTTTAGCTACTTATTTTATTTTTTGGCTATGATTTTGATTGTGGCTTAAGCTAAATATGACTTAAGCTATTTATTACTTTGTCTTCACTTTAAATATCTTTACCAATGGCTACGATATTGACTACGATATTTTAAATACTTGATTTTAGCTCTGGCCTTATTGTGGATTTGACTTTGACTATGACCTTAACTGACTTTATGATTACAACTTTGGCTACTTATTAGGTTGTATCTATTACTACTATATTGGCTATGATTTTGATTACGGCTAAAGCTATCTATGACTTGGATTATGAATTTCTTTTTACTTTAACTATATTTTTAAGAATAACTAAGAAATTTGGCTACAATCGTGGCTAGAAAATGGAATTTGAAATTTTTATTTTGTGGTATACACCAAAATTTCAAACACCTGATTTTAGCTCTGGCCTCATTGTGGATTAGATTGTGACTATGAACTTAACTGTCATTATGATTACAACTTTATCACTACTGTTTTGATTATGATTCTGACTATAGCTTAAACTGTGACTATGTGTTTGAGGTTATATTAAATATTTCTTTAACACTGTGAATTTGACTATGACTTTGAATTAGACTTTATTACTTGTATTACTTTGTGCATCAGTTTGATTAATTATTTTAGGTATGATTTTGTCATATACATACATATATATTAAAATGCCTAAGTCACGCAGATTTTAAGCCACCTCTTGTTAACAATGACAGTTTAATCTATCAGCAGCTGTCGGGTTTTCAAATGTCATTCATAAATGCAACGGCTACTGACCCAAATTTAATCTTCATCTCTTAAAGCTTCAAATTGAGCGTGAATAATTTATTAAATGAAGGCAAATAAGTTAAAGAACGAAATTGAATCAAAATTAAAGAAAATTACCTTTAATTATAATTTTTCAACAGAATTGAGATAGAAATTCAGATAAAAAAGAAAACAATGGAACAGAACGGAATAGTTTTAAGGGAAAGTATTAAAGCAATGGCTTTGACCTAAATTTAAAGGAAAACTGATTGATATCTCTTCTTAATAAGCCTTTTTTACCCAGATTACTTGCGCTCCAATTAATCTTTTTTACACTTGAGAAGATTGTTGAACATTTTAATCTTTGATTATAAAGACCCACAAAATAATTATAATTAAAATAAAAAAAAAAAAAAAAACATTGACAATTTGTAATTATTTTTAGTTTTCTATTGTTCTGGCAATGTAAATATTTTTTTATTATTATTTTTTATTTTGAACTCATAGTAAGGCCTTGATCTATTATTTAAATTATTAGTGGCTGAGAAACAAAAGGTACAGAAATGATTCTAAATAAAATAAAGTTTTACTTTATATTTCTGGTATTATTTATTTTATTGTTTAAAATAGTTGTTAACTGACCTTTATATTTTTAGTTACGCTGATGTTAGTTTATTTATAGCATTTTTTCTTAATTTCATTGATATCGAAGCAAGTGTTTTTTTTTTTTTTTTTTGTTTAAACAAAAGACATAAAAACCTTGTAAGTTGTTGCTTTTTGAGTTTTTATGATTTGCTAAAATTAATTAATAATTAATTTTTTTTAATGCTTTTAAAACAAACTTTGAAACTAATTTATTTTTTGCCAAATAATTGCCTAGACTCTTGAGCCATTAAAATTAAAATCTCAAATTTAATAGCGAATTTAAAGGCCTGTTTTTGGGTGAATTGTTAATCTTACTTTCTTATAAATTGACTACGATTTAATTAAGGCTGTACTACTAACTTGATTGTCACTTAGCTATAGGTTCTTTAGCTAAATAATTTAGCATTACAGCTGTAATTGAGCTATGATTTGATTATAACTTGCAAATGATATACCTGTACTTATAACTTCTCCATGACTGTAATATAGTTTAACTATGATTTTATCATGTTTTGATTATGACTATTACTATACTATAACTTGACTATCACTTTTCGGGGGTACCCGAAATCATATATAAGTGCAAACGAATTTACTATGTCCGGAACCTGGCTTAGGGATCGGGGGATAGATTATCTACTTGATGTCCTGCTAAGTTGCTGCAAAGTTAACTTGCACAAACCGCATGCTCTAACAAGCATATCGGCATGATTTTGAGGAAATCTGCTAATATATATGCTGAGGAGCCTACTAAAACACACTGGTGGCTGAGCTAACGAGTCATTAAGTTAATAATCTTCGCTCTATGAGATGGGTTCCCCCCCTATAAAGACTTCTGCGGTAGTTGGTGGAACGAATAGGAGGTTAGTTTAGTACCATTGCCACGCCCTCTTTACTGACAACTCTGCTTTTTTTATAACAGTTCTAGGCTGCAACATCTTGCAGAACTATCAGGCTTTGACATTAGTAGGCTAAATTAATTTATTTGGGCTTCGGCATAGTTTACCACTATAGCCAGTGAGGATTTACAATAAATCTAGATTTTTCTTTCACCTAACCTTCAGTTATCAAAAAAGGTAGTATTAGGGCCCAAGTCAGGGGATTTAAATATACAAACCGATGATATGCGTAACATATCTAACTAATACCTAACAGGTGACTTTGCCGTGTCTTTAATATGACCCAGCTTTGATTTGTCTTGACTATGATTTGACTCATAGTCGATTATGCTTTCATAATCACAAGATTAAATAAACTAGGAATTAAATACAGACCTCAAACAGAATATGAGAATATGAATATGATCGCCTTCTTTTCATTTGACTTGAATATTACTTTGAATTTATTATGACATGCCAAACAGTGATTTAATTTTAACTTGCCTATGACTAGTTTTGGACCACTAAACTAATGCTTCGTTAGGGCTTCTATTATTTGAATGTGATATGAATATACTCTTTAAATATATCTGTGTTAAGTCTTCCCTCTAAACGTTTAAATATTTGACTATGACTTGACTATAATTGTCCTAACTATATTTTGATTATGAATTCAATTTTCAAATTTGACTATATATCCATAAGTATGACTATCTTAATCTGATTTGACTTTGAGTTGACCATGCTTTGACTATTGCTTGATCATTATTTATCTTTATCTATATTTTGATACTGTATATGTTATCTTGATTTTGGCTTTAGTTTATTTGAAATATGACTTAAATGACTTTATAATGATTTACCTGTGACTAGTATTTGACAACAATTTCATTTTAGCTCCATTATTTCTTCTACTATAACTTGACCGTGGCTTTATTACCTGATTAAATATCACATAATTATTATTTTTAAACTTTGTTTTACTTAAACCTTAAACTGTCTTTGCTATAATTTAACTACGATTTGACTATAGCTTTGCTATGGTGTTGCTATGACTTTAGTACATTTTAATTTTTACATGATTTGACGCTATGATTGTGTTATAATAATTACTTAAATGACTTTATAATGATTTATCTGTGACTAGTATTTGACAACAATTTCATTTTAGCTCCATTATTTCTTCTACTATAACTTGACCGTGGCTTTATTACCTGATTAAATATCAGATAATTATTCTTTTTAAACTTGGTTTTACTTAAACCTTAAACTGTCTTTGCTATAATTTAACTACGATTTGACTTTAGCTTTGCTATGGTGTGGCTATGACTTAAGTACCTTTTAATTTTTACATGATTTGACACTATGATTATGATAATTACTTAATTCTAACTTGGCTATGTCTTGACTATGATTTCTTTAAAAGATTTGACTATAACATTTACACATTTTGACTATTACTTAACTATTATTTGACTATGACCAGATAAGACTTTGATTTGACCATTCTTTGCCTATGTTTTGATTTTAATAGAACTATAACTTGATCTAATTTAGCTACGATTTGACTATAGCTTTGCTATGGGGTGACTATGACTTCACTATGTTTTAATTTTTGCATGATATGACCTTCACTTGTCATTTACTTTATTACAATTACGCTATGATTGTGTTATAATTAATTACTTAACTCTGACTTGGCTATGTCTTGACTATGATTTGATAAAGATTTTACTATAACATTTACACAATTTGAATATTACTTCACTACTGTTTGACTATTATTTGACTATGACTTGATTATGATTTGACTTTAAATTAACCATTCTTGCCAATATCATGACTATTATACAACACTGACTTGACCGTAGCTTTATTACCTGATTAAACATCGCATGATTATTCTTTTTAAACTTGGATTTAGTTCAGCCCTAAGCTGTCTTTGTTATAATTTAGCTACGATTTGACTATAGCTTTGCTATGATGTGACTATGACTTTAGTATACTTTAATTTTTACATGATTTGGCTTTCATTTGTCATTTACTTAATTATAATTACCCTATGATTGTGTTATAATTAATTACTTAAGGACTGACTTGGCTATGTCTTGACTATGATTTGATAAAGATTTTACTATAACATTTACACAGTTTGAATATTATTTGACTATTGTTTGGCTATTATTTGACTATGACTAGATTATGATTTGACTTTGATTTAACCATTCTATGCCTATGTTTTGACTTTAATAAAACTGTAACGTGGCTTTATTACCTGATTAAATATCATGTGATTATTCTTTTTAAACTTGAATTTAGTTCAGCCTTAGGCTAACTTTGCTATAATTTAGCTACGTTTTGACTATAGCTTTGCTATGGTGTGGCTATGATTTTAGTATATTTTAATTTTTGCATAATTCAACTTTCACTTGTCATTTACTTAATTATAATTATGCTATGATTGTGTTATTACTCCATTTTGAAATCATGATTTTTTTCTTAATTTTTACATCAATCGTGTCAGTGGGTTTTTTTTTGTATTTTTTTCTACTAAGAATTATTATTTTTCAAAATCAAAGATCGACTGTTATTTATATATTTTTTTAGTCTTACTTTCGCAAAGCTACATAAAACTTAATATCACTGTGTCGTTTTTTATAATGTTGTTATTTTTTTTTTCTATAATGTTAAAATACATTTAAATTTCAATCAATAAATCAGTACGTTGTACTCTAGTAAATGTCATGAATTTTAAATTGAAATTATCTTTTGCTTTATGAAAACAATACAATTCCTCATTTCACTTACAATATCTAACCTAAATTTTTATAACGTTTTTTTTTTCTCAACACTCTTCTTTACTTACAATGACATTTTATCAGCCAGCAATAAAATGTTAAAGCCTACAAAATGAAACCATAAATATTTTTACACATTCCTCTTTATTAAAGAAAAAAAAATCTCAACATACACGATCTGAAAAACAAATGTCATTTTAAAGTTATTTTAAGTAGACCAAAAACATTTTAAAAATCCATCACGACGATCATCAATATACTCGTGGTTACTTCAGCTAAAACATCGATCGTTCTTAAGAAACCAATGAAATACGACTTACTACAATACAAGACTATAATACAATATTGACAACAACTCCTTTGCACATATAACAAACAATCACAATTAACAACAACAACAATACGAGTGTTGAGGTTGAGTACAGTACATTCGGGTAATTAATTTTTAAACATGTCAAGAATTAAATGCTGCTGTCAGTCACTTCAAGAGAAATTTGAAGAGGTAAAAAGGCAGAGTTACAGTTAATTGGTAGTAAACAATTTGAAGTAGAGAAAAGAAGTTTTCTAGAAAGCTTAACATTTCGATTTCAATTTACACAAGGGGGCCAACATAATTGTTGCATTCATTATTGTATTCTATTATTGAATTTTAAATTATGTGAACAGACTCTTAGAAAAGAAAAACAAATAAAAAACTTCACTTTCTTTTTTTCTTATTTTTTCAATTTTCTTAGCGGCACTTTATGCTTTCAAATTGATTTTCACTGTTGTTTAATGAAGAAAACTTTCATTCTTTTAAAAGCAGTAGACAATCGAATTAAATCCGGGTTTAAAAATACCGTTAATGAAATAAGAATAGTCTAATCTGCTTTGTATTTTTTTTTTAATTAAGAAGGAAATATACATAAATTAAGGTAGTTCCCTTAGGTTTGGGCTTATTAAAGGATACACATTTTTACTAATTGCTACTCACTTTAGAACTTAATTGGATTGAAAAATTTTGCATAGGATTTCAATTGCGAATTTTCGAAATATGAAAAAAAATGTATTTGAAAGATCAATTAAAGCAACTATAGTTTTAATGCAAAACTATTAATTTTTCTTAACATGTTCGAAACTTCGAACTCAATTTTAAATTTTTGAATTATTTAGAATTTTAATTCCCTAACCAAAATTTTAAAAATTCCTACTTTTTCTGCAAATTGCGCATATTTCTAAAAGTTTTCTGTTATAATCGTTAATTCGAATTTACATTACAAATGTGGAAAAAATTAAATTTTCCGGCTCAATTATAATGACATTTTTTCAATATTGATAAGAAAATAAGAAAGTTATAACTTCTTGCTTATGTTCGAAAATTCGAAATTAATTTCAAACATAAATTTTTCAGTTATTTAGAATTTTAATACGAAAGCATGATTTTTTTAAATCGGAGCGATTTATCTAAATGCGAATTGTGTATATTTCTACAAGTTTTGCTATAATCGAAATTTCGAATTTGCGTTAAAAATAAAAAAAAAAAAATTATTTCACAGTTCAAATATAATATTTTTCCAATATTGATAAGAAGATTATAAGCATTTTGCTTATTTTCGAAAATTATATATGTATATATATCTATATATATATATATATATATATATATATATATATATATATATATATATATATATATAGTAAGTGTAAATTTTTCGACTCAATTATAATGAAATTTTTTCAATATTGAGAAGAAAATAAGAAAGTTATAACTTTTTGTTTATGTTAGAAAATTCGAAATTAATTTCGAACACAATTTTTCAATTATTTACAATTTATATTCCAAAGCCTGTATTTTATTAATCGTAGGGCTTTGTCTTAATGCAAATTGCGTATATTTCTATAAGTTTTGTTATAATCGAAAATTCGAATGTACGTTAAAAATTAAAAAAATGTAAATGTAAAGTTTAAATATCTATAATGATTTTTTCCAGTATTGGTAAGAAAATAAGAAAATTATAGCGTTTTACTTATGTTCGGAAATTCAAAATTAATTTCGAATTTTTAGAAATTGGTCATCGTGCTATATACATATGTATATAGCATCTTTCCGGCTTAATTATATAACATTTTTTCAATACTGATAAGAAAAGAAACAATTTATAACCAATATTATAACTTTTTGCTTATGTTCGAAAATTCAAAATTAATTTCGAATTTTTAGAAACCGGTAATTCTGGTATATATTTGCATCCAAAACCGAGGTATATCAAAGAGAAGTATTAAAAGCGAACTTAAGCTCCACGATAACTCTATTTAACTATTATTTTATCTACAAAGTTTAAAATTACATTTTCAATTTAAAAAATGATAATTTCAACAAAAAGTGACTTGTCTCCATAAAAATTCGAACTAAATTTAACTAAAAATAATTTTTTAGCACCCAAATAAAATGATAATATTAATCTAGTAACAAATAATTAAGATAATTATGTTTTCAATATGTTCGAATTTTCGAAATCAATTTCGAAATTTTCAAATGTTGGAAATCATCATCAGTCAAAGGTTATAAATTTTTATTAAAAAAACGTTCCTGAAGTCTTTCGTTGATTTCAACTCTGAGAACATGTTCGGTTTTTGATTGTTACAATTAAAAGTTCGAACTTAATTTCAAAATTGCAAGAAAAACTTTTTTTAAAGAGAAAACAAGAAAATTATGTTTAGAGTACGTTGAAATTTTCGAAATTTATTTCGCAGTTTTAAAAGTTGAAAAATTTTATTCAAAACAAAGTTTTAGCAAAGATTATAAATTTGTATTTATAAAAATGTGTCTTAAGTCCCACGTTGACTTCAATTCTGATAACATTTTTGGTTTTTGATTGTTGCATTTTAAAATTCGAACTTAATTTCGAAATTACGCAAAACCATTTTTTACCAATTAAATTCAATAATAGCAATTATGGAGTGAAACAAAAAAATTATGTTTAGAGTGTAGTTGAACTTTCGAAATTAATTTCGAAATTTTCAAAAGTTGGAAATTATTTAAAAAAAGTTTATTTAAAACCAAGTTCTAGGTAAATATTATGCATTTTTAATTAAAAAACGTGTGTTAAGTCCCGCTTTGACTTTGATTCTGATAACATGTTTGTTTTGTAATTGTTGCAATTAAAAGTTCGAACTTAATTTCGAAATTACGCAAAATTTTTTTTACCATTCCAATTGAGTAATAGCAATTATGCAGTGAAAATAAAACAAGTTTAGTGTATATTCGAATTTTCGAAATTAATTTCGACATTTTAAAAAGTTTAAAATCATTTAAGATTATTATTAAAACCAAGTTCTAGGCAAAGATTATGAATTTTTATGAAAATAATTTCTTTTAAGTCCCACGTTGACTTCAGCTCTGATAGCATGTTTGGTGTTTGATTGATACAATTCGAACTTAATATCGAAAAAACCTTTTTTTACCACTCAAATAACAATTAACATTTACGTGGTTACAAGAAAATAAGAAAAAAATGTTTTGAGTATGTTCGAATATTCGAAATTAATTTCAAACTTTTAAAAAGTTGAAAATAATAAAAAAATTTAATTTAAAATCAAATTCTATATAAAGTTTATGAAGTTTTATTTAAGCAAACGTGTCTTAACTCCAACGTTGCCTTCAACTTTAGGGACATGATTTGTTTTACTATTTCGGAAATTCAGCACCTTTTTTTTCAGTCGGTTCTCAATAGAAATTTAGAAAAGATAAAACGAAATAAAATATAAATTAACTGCTGACAATTGAAAAGCAGAAGAAAAAAATTTAACCTAAATAAATATTTAAACGTGAAAGAAAACTGGTGCATTTAAATTTTTCTTTGTCTTTACGTGCAGTCTTATCTGTTGAAGTAAAAAAAAAATGTGTCATAAAGTTAAATTTAATGATTAAGAAAACAGTTACCACATTCCTGTTTAAATAATTAACTTAAAAATTTCAACATTTTACTCAATACTAAAACAAAGAGGAGATTAATTTTAAAGTTATGAAGTTAACTAAAGTTTTAATTTGAAATAAACAATTTTAGTTATTACAATTGTTTTAAAAAACAACAAAAACATGTTTAACTTATTATGATTTACGTAAAAAGTTGGAAAAAAAAAATCAAGTTTAAATTAAACTTAATGTAAATTTACTGTATTGAATAGCAGCGGCCTATATTTAAAGCATATCAACGTTTGTTTACACTAACATTTTTTGTTGAGTTTATGGGATTTTTTATGGTCATAATACATGACATTTTGTTGTCACTGACAAACAATATTTAAAAGTTTCAGAGTCATTGGTTGGTTTGTAAGATTAAAACATTAATTCCCTTCAAAAATGTTTGTTAAATTTAATTGACCTTGTCTTTCTGCTTGTTTTAGTTTGAGAGAGTGTATCGTAATGCTTTTCAAAAATAAAAAAAATATTTTCAGTGAATTTAAAATAAAATTTGTATTACTTTTGCATCATTGCAATTTTATGTGCATTTTAATGTTTATTTTCATTATTCGAAATTGCAAAATAGTAAAACTATTTAAAATAAATCAAAAATATATAGGAGGGCTATATTCGGTTTTCGTGAACCTTACCCAGCGGTAAATAGAAGGTATGAAGGCATTGTAGAAGGTCTCTTTACTCTTTCTATTGGTGGTACAAGACCTTCTAGTGTAGTCCATTCTATTCTCACATTTTTTAAACAGGTTTTCATTGCTGATCAGACTTTCCTTCTGCTAGAAGGCCTTCAATTTAATGCCTTTTAGAAGGCATTTCGTAGCAAAAAAGAAAAAGGGTTTTTTTTACCATATTATTTAATGTTTTTATAATTTTATTAAGCATTTCAAATTTATGTTTAATTGAAATATTAAAGTGTTTTTTTTTTTTTTGAAATCGAACCTACACCCCCAGACTGATAGACTAGCGCACTACTTATCAGTTTATCGAGGCATTTAAATAAAGGCCAATTAAATGAGCTTTTGTTGTTTAAAAATTATAAATCTAGAAAATTGTTTTTCCATACAAAATGAGAAATATAATAAATCAGTCAAGTGCGAGTTTAGACTCACACACGTAGGATTCCCTACTATGTTCAGTTCAACTTTAAAATTCAAGTTGGTAATTTTTTTATTTTTTATGGGGCACCTTTTCATTTTTAATTATTTTTTTACTAAATACCCTGTGTAAATATCAAGTGTCTGCCTAAAACGTTCAGAAGAGAAGGTCAAATTCGTCAAATTCGCGACATTTAGGGATCACCCTTTTATTTTTATCAAATTTATTTTCCTTATTTTTTGTTACAGTAGATATTGTAAAATATAATGTGTAAATTTTAAGTGTCAGCCCATCACTGTTTAAATATAAAGTTTTATATGCAAAATGGTGTCATTATCGAAACACCATTTCGTACTTGGTTTTATTATTTGTTCTTGTTAAAGGAGACACTCTAGCCGTTAGGGTTCAAAAATTAGACTACATACATACATATGTAAATATTTGTCACTTTCGCAAAACCGTTTAATTATTATATTTTATATTTTTTGCTTTAGCGGACATAAATTTACACTCTCTGTATAAATTCACGTTTAAAAAAATGATATTCGTAATCGCAAAAATTGCATCACAATCGGAACACCCTTTAAATTATAGTTATTGTTGTTATAGCGGTCATTGTAATACACTTTCTATAAACATATCAGGAGCGTACCTATTGCGGTTTAAAAAATAAGGTAATATGTATATGTACGTGAAAAACATGTCACTGATGGAATTCACTTTAACTTTTAGTAATTGTTACAGGGGCCGAAGCAACACATCTACTGTCAATATTTCAAGAGTCTACCTATTACGGTTCAAAAAATATGGTTATTTGCATACAAATCACTGTCGGAACACCCTTTAATTTTATTATTTGCTGTTGCGGCCATGGCAATTCCCTTTCTATGAATATATCGATAGTCTTTCTATTACGATTAAAAAAATAAGTCAGTATATGTGAAAAACATGTCACTGTGGGAACACCCTTTAATTTTTGGTAATTGTCGTAGCGGGCGTGGCAACCTTCTGTACAAATTTCGAGAGTCTACCTATTACGTTTCAAAAAATAAGGTGTTATACATGCAAATCACGTCACTATCGGAAAACCCTTTATTTTTTACTGTTTTTATAAATATCATAGTAAATTCATAGTAATACACCATCTGTAAAAAATTTCAAGAGTCTACAGTTCAATAAATAAACACATATTCGTGAATAAGACCTCTCTATCGGAACGCCCTATAAGTTTTTTTAAGTTTAGCTACTACAGTTATACACCTTCTGTAAAAATTTTAAGCGTCTACCTATTATGGTTCAAAACTTAAGCCTTATACATGCAAATCACACCACTATCGGGACACCCTTTAATTTTTGGGTTTATTTTTTTATACTTGTTTATATAGCGAACTAAATTTTAATTACTGTTTTTAAATAGTAAGGCGCTGACAGACCGACAAAGGGACAGACATTGTAGCGAAAATAATAGGATTACTTTTTACCCTTTGGGTACGGAACCCTAAACATGGAATATCATGTTTCCCTTCTAAGAGAAGAGAAGTATGAATGTGTACTAGATCTTTTAGAAGAAGGGAGAGCCATGGCCTTCTAAAAAGCCAAATCACAGACAAATTAGGGTCTTAGCGAGAGAACCCCTTATAGAAAGCCTGAAGTGAGAAGAGCTTTTAAGTTTTACCACTGGGCATATACTTCCCTTGAAATACATACATATACATAGGACAAGGGACACAAAGAAGAAGGGCACTCGTTTTTTGTTTATATCACAGTCTTTGCTGATATTCAATAGCAAACATTTTTAAAACCGATCGTTGCACTATAAATGTTATGTACGAGTATAAATCATGCATGGCATTTATTCATTGGCATTGAATTTTAATTGGCGTTAAATTTGCATTGACATTAATTGGAAATAATTATAATGATAAAATTTTAACCACCATTTGTTTAATGATAATGATTTTTTTCCATTACGATTGTTTTCAGTAATGATAGTTAAAATGTTGTAAAATTGTTCAATTACTAATTCTAATTGATGAATTACAATTGTTTCTATAAAAAACAAATTTATGATCGTTGTAGTTGTAGTTGTAGTTGTTAATGATAATGATTTTGTTTCCATAAATAATTACCAATTAAAGGGTTTCATTAAAAACAAATACCGTCAAAAATTGTACATGTATAACTGATGCTAATGAAGCGAGATAATTGACAGCCTGGCTCTATTATACGGCTACGATAGAGCGATTGACATTGACCACTGTAAATTCGTTCTTTTTTTGCGAACAAATGTTAATGATAATCCAAGCATTATCATTTAATAATTGGTTAGTGATCATATTTTTGTTTTAATAAATAATTACTAATGAAAGTGCTTCTTTAAGAACCATTAGCATTATTTAAAATAATGGTAATCAAAAAAATTCATTATCATTATTTATAAAGTAATGCTAATGAAATAGAGAATTAATTAGTTAATATAAAGCATTACTCCCGTGCATGATAGAGAAGTATTGTGTATTACTAATGAAAGTATTATATTGAAAAGCTTTAGCATTATTGAAAATAAAGTAATGCTAATGAAATTGGCATTTAATTAGTCAATATAATTTATATTTCAGTTCCTCCGTATTTAAGAGAAGTATTTATTTATACCTTAAAGTGATTGATCAGGAGTATGTTTAATCAGGAGTATAATCAATAAAGAGTATGATTAATCAGGAGTGTGATCAATCAGGAGTATGAGAACAAAAGTGTGGTTCCAATTCAATGATTGTTTTAATGGGCTTAAGTTGTCAATTACTTAAGTATTTTGATTACCAAAGTCGCATTTTAATTACCAAAATCGTGATGTAAACATAAAAACAATTTTTTTTTTGATTTCCATTACAAGTAAATAATATAAAAAGGTTAAGAGTATTAAATAATTTTATATAAAAAAACCTATAATAAAAATGATCTATATACCTATATAGAAACCAATACAAAATCGTGAGTGTCCCAATTAAATATAAACAAAATAATAAAAAATAACCACAACGACAACAAACTACTGACAAAAATAGAAATCATAAAACACTAATCAAAACGACTGAAACACTCAAAATGACAATTGGACACTAAAACGTGATTTAATTCATAATTAAGTTAAAAAAAAACAATAACCTGAAATTTTGTTAACAAACTTTAAGTTTGTTGGGATTTTTGGTTTAAAAATAAAAGCAAAAGACAAGAAAATACAAATAAAAAATAAATTAAATAAAAAGGTTTTTTTGATACTTAAATACCACATATAAACGAAAAAATGTGCCGAACAGGCATAAAATTTAATTTCATTAATAAAAAACTAAAATACAAGTAAAAATAATTACCAAATAATATGAAATATAATTCTAGATTCAAAATAAAATCAAAGAAAATTATGAAATATTAAAACAAAAGCAAAAAAAAAAAAAAAATTTTTTTGGTAAAACAAAGTATTTTATTTTTTAAAAGACTACTTTTGAAAAAAAACAAACTTTTGTGAAAAATACCTTCTTGTAAAAAGTAACTTATTATTAAAAACATTACTTTAAGGTTAAAAAGTAAATTTTGCAATAAAAAGTACTCTTTGTAAAAAATTATTATGTGTAAACTAAAGTACCTTGTTAAAAGTAACATATTGTTAAAAAGATTACTTTATAAAAAGTATTTATAGAAAACAAATTAAAAAAAGTACTTTTTGTAAAAAAGTAATTTTTGCAATAAAAAGTACTCTTTATGAAAAACTATTATGTGTAAACTATAGTACCTTGTAAAAAGTAATTTATTTTTTAAAAAAATACTTTAAAAAAAGGATTTATAGAAAAAAAAAATTAAAAAAGTACGTTTTGTATAAAAGTAAATTTTGCAATAAAAAGTACTCTATATGAAAAACTATTATGTGTAAACTTAAGTACCTTGTAAAAAGTAACTTATTGTTAAAAAGATTACTATTAAAAAATGATTTTTAGAAGAAAATTAAAAAAAAGTACTTTTTGTAAAAAAGTTAATTTTGAAATAAAAAGTACTCTTTTTGAAAAACTAATATGTGTAAACAAAAGTACCTTGTAAAAAGTAACTTATTGTTAAAAAGATTACTTTAAAAAATGATTTATAGAAAATATTAAAAAAAGTACTTTTTGTAAAAAAGTAATTTTTGCTCGTTGTAAAAAGTACTCGTCGTGAAAAACTACTATGTTTAAAGAGCTACGTGTTTAAGGTCAAAACATTTTTTAGAAAAGTGCTTTTTGTAAAAAGGCACTTTGTGTAAGAAAGTACTTTTTGTAAAAATATATTTTCTTGTGAAAAGACACTTGTGAAAACGGTAGTTTTTGAAAAAATAGGTAATGTTTGTGGAAAAAATTTTTTAATTAATGGTCGTTACCTTTTTACTAAAAACCCCATGACCTATTTTTTTATTTATAACTTTTTTTCAATATTTTTAATTTTAATACAAAGTTGACTTGCTAAATTAGCTCTTTTGTTTTAATATTAAGGCAAAAGTAAGTTCACTTTTACTGTTTGTAAAAAAGTGAATTTAGCAATAAAAAGTACTCTTTGTGAAAAACTATTATGTGTAAACTAAAGTTCCTTGTAAAAAGTAACTTATTGTTAAAAAGATTACTTTAAAAAAAGGGTTTATAGAAAAAAATTAAAAAAGTACATTTTGTAAAAAAGTAAATTTTGCAATAAAAAGTACTCTTTATGAAAAACTATAGTACCTTGTAAAAAGTAACTTATTTTTTAAAAAAAATACTTTAAAAAAAGGATTTATAGAAAAAAAAAAATAAAAAAGTACGTTTTGTATAAAAGTAAATTTTGCAATAAAAAGTACTCTTTATGAAAAACTATTATGTGTAAACTTAAGTACCTTGTAAAAAGTAACTTATTGTTAAAAAGATTAATATTAAAAAATGATTTTTAGAAGAAAATTAAAAAAAGGACTTTTTGTAAAAAAGTTATTTTTGAAATAAAAAGTACTCTTTTTGAAAAACTAATATGTGTAAACTAAAGTACCTTGTAAAAAGTAACTTATTGTTAAAAAGATTACTAATAAAAAAATAATTTTTAGAAGAAAATTAAAAAAGTACTTTTTGTAAAAAAGTTAATTTTGAAATAAAAAGTACTCTTTGTGAAAAACTAATATGTGTAAACTAAAGTACCTTGTAAAAAGTAACTTATTGTTAAAAAGATTACTTTAAAAAATGATTTATAGAAAATATTAAAAAAAGTACTTTTTGTAAAAAAGTAATTTTTGCTCGTTGTAAAAAGTACTCGTCGTGAAAAACTACTATGTTTAAAGAGCTAATTGTTTAAGGTCAAAACATTTTTTAGAAAAGTGCTTTTTGTAAAAAGGCACTTTGTGTAAGAAAGTACTTTTTGTAAAAATATATTTTTTTGTGAAAAGACACTTGTGAAAATGGTAGTTTTTGAAAAAATAGGTAATGTTTGTGGAAAAAATTTTTTAATTAATGGTCGTTACCTTTTTACTAAGAACCCCATGACCTATTTTTTTATTTATAACTTTTTTTTCAATATTTTTAATTTTAATACAAAGTTGACTTGCTAAATTAGCACTTTTGTTTTAATATTGAAGCAAAAGTAACTTCAAAAAAAGTTCTATGCGAGAAAATTTAAAATTTAAAAGTATTTTACGTTAGATCGTTTTTGTAAAAAAAAATATTTTTTGTATGTAAATATGGTTCCATTTGTTAAAATTATACTATATACAAAAATATCTCTTATTTTATAAAGTACATTTCGTAAAAAAAGTAGATTTTGTCAGAAATTACATTTCGCACGAAAAGTACCTTTTGTAAAAAAGTACCTTTCGTAAAAAGGTACATTTGTAAAAAAGTACTTTTTTGAAAAAAAAATTTTTTTCTTTTTAATAAAAAAATCATACTTTCGTTAAAATTGAACTTATTTTATCTATAAGTTTATACTATATTTAACGGATTCTTTTAAGGTGTATGTAATTATGTATTCTTATTTATTTAAGTTTATGTGATTTAAAAACTCATGCGAATGACGCATAAGGTGTTTTCCATAAGAAATCGTTTTATAAGTTGTATTTTATTATAATTTAAATTTTAGTTTCCTATTTATTTAACTTTCTCTTTTTTTATAATGCGTAATAGTTCTCACGAAAACCTAAAATACATATATTTTTTAATAATATTCTTTGGTCTAGCCTAGATTATTATTTTTTTATTCATTAAGCAGGAAGTAGCAATTGTATTTTTCCCAGCTTGTGTTTCTTAAAAAAGCGCGTGTGTTCGTGCCATGCCAGCTGGCAGTAATATTTCCGTTTCTATTTGTTGAAACAGAGCTTAAAGACAAAATAAATACACTTTCGCCTACGATTGTTTATCATTAATTTTTTTTTTTTTTTGGCATGTTTAAAAGATTATTTTCTCATAAAGAAGTAAATTATAAATATTTTAATGAGAATTTAAAAATGATTTTTTTCTTTTTAATCTACACTGTAGATAAAATTTTAATTTAATCTTCGATGCGAAAATGTTGTGGTGATAGAATTAGAGAAATTTTTTGCATTTAAATTAATTTTCAAAAAAATTAAGAATATATATCAAATGTATGGGAAATATTTTTTATCGCATGCTATATTTTTTCATAAAAGTATTTAACTCGACATAGTTATTTTTAGATTGTTAAAAAGAAATTTACAATATGTTTCAAATGTTTTAAGCTAAAAAATCTTAATAAAAATAATGAATAATTTTGGACACAAAAAAAAAACATTCCGAAAATCATTGGTATTAAATAGATAATAATTAATTGATTAGATAATAGTCTTAAAAAAAATGACAGATAGTTTTGGACACAGTAAGCAAACATATTTAAGAAATTCCGAAAATCATTGCAGAATATGTGCTAAAGGTATGGAAACATTTTTTATCGCATGCAATATTTTTTCAGAAACATATTTAGCTCGACATATTTATTTTTACACTTAGTAGATTTAAAAAAAAAATTTAAAAATCTTTTTCAAATGTTTTAAGTTAAAAACAAATGTTTTTTGTTGGATAGTAATCTTAATAAAAAAATGGATAATTTTGGGAAAAAAATCCGAAAATCATTGCAGAATATGTGCTTAATGTATGGGAGCTTTTTTATCGCATGCTATATTTTCTTTTAAAACGTATTTAACTCGACATTAAAATCCGATTAAAAATAAAAAAATTTACGATCTGTTTTAAATGTTTTAAGTTCGAAAATAAACGTTATTTGTTATACCCTTCGCATAAAGGTGGAAAGGGTATATTTAAGAGTATTAGATAATAAAGTTAATAAAAATAATCGATAATTTTGGATACTGTAACTAAATTTCTTAAAAATATTCCGAAAATCTTGCAGAATATGTACTAAATGTATGGGAAAATTTTTTTTATCACAGGCTATATTTTTTCAAAAACGTATTTAACTCGACTTATTTAATTTCAAACTCATGAGATTTAAACAAATTTTTACGATCTGTGTGAAATGTCTTAAGTTTAAAAATAAACTTTATTTGTTAGATAATAATCTTAAAAAAAAATTATGGATAGTTTTGGACACAGTGTCTAAATTCATTAAAAAAGATTCTGTGTACTAAAAGATAAGTTCGAAAATCATTGCAGAATATGTGCTAAATGTATGGGAAAACTTTTTTATGGCATGTTATATTATTTTAAAAACGTATTTAACTCGACGTATTTGTATTTTTTTTTTGTTATTTTTTTGTGTGATGATAAATAGTCGAATTATTTATTACCATGCAGAAAAGATTTAAAAAAATATTTTTTACTATATGTTCAAATTGAGAGTTTAAAAATAAACATCATTAGTAGTTAACAATCTGAATAAAGAAAACTATATTGGATGGTACGGGACACACTAACCAAATTTCTAAAAGAAAAGTCCGAAAATCGTTGCAGAATATATGCGTAATGTATGGGAAAACTTTTTTATCGCATGCTATATTTTTTAAAAACCGTATTTAACTCGACGTATTTATATTTTTTGGTTTATTTTATTTTTTTGTGTGATAATAAATAGAATAATTATTATCACACACATAATACCAAAAAAACAAATTTTTTTTTTACTATAAGTTCAAATTGATAGTTAAAAAATAAACGTTATTTGTTAGATAACAATCTTAAAAATAAACTATAATGGATGATTTTGGACACGCTAACCAAATTTCTAAAAGAAAAGTCCGAAAATCTGCTGTACATGTACTAAATGTATAGGAAAACTTTTTTATCGCATGCTATATATTTTCAAAAACATATTTAACTCGACGTTTTTATATATATTTTCTTAATTTTTTTTACTATCTGTTTCAAATGTTTTAAATGCAAATTGACAATGCAAAAAGAAACGTTATTTGTTAGATAACAATCTTAATAAAAAAACATTAATTAATTACGTTTTTAAACACAATTCTTATTTAATTTTTTTACCTAAAATAGTGACTGGGCAAAAAAAAATTTAAATTAGAAAAAAGCGTGGATTTTAAATATAAAAAAACTACAAAAAAAAACAAAAACAATACAAATTATTTCAAGGAGCGCCTCTAACGATAATTGTTCTTATTATTTGTTTTACAAAGAATATTTGTGATTGTAAAGAACATTATTCTTTTGGCGCCACTTAAGGTTTTAAATCGATTTTTTAGCACATAACGACGGGGCTTTTGCTAGTTACTATTTTAGCATTTACAATTTAACAAGGTTTTCTATTTTAAATCGTTTTTGCTTAACTTGCAAAAACCGCTTGTAACAAAAGAGCATTAGACGTGGAAAAATAAATATATGTAAGTAAAACATTTTAGCCTTAACCAAAATATACATATATGTTTACTTAGCATATTTTATTCTTTCTCTTAGAAACCCAACCTCCTAAAAAAAATTTTCTAATGGGCTTTCATGATTTCTTTTTTTTGCGTACCATTTTCTAACGACGACGGCCAATCATATGTTTAACATAAAATTTTGGCCCTAAGGGATTTTCTGAACAATTAAATGGACAAACCAAAGGAAAGGTAATAAATAAATAGACTTATGTTAAACAACCCACTATAAGTCTCATAAGCCAAAGGCAAAAATAAGAAACTATTTATTAACTTCTTTATTACCTGCTATTCTTCAATAGTCTGTTTTGTTTAATTGTAGACATAATTTCCAAAATGGAAATTTACAATTTTCATTGACTGCTTAATTAATTGGGAAATGTTATTTTCCATAAGAAAATGTTGGGCTTATTTTTTTTCGCGGAAATTTTGAAAAAAAATATTCAATATGTTTCGAGATTTGTTGGAAATTATGGATGTAAATTAAATACAAAATAACCATCAAAAATGTATATTAAATCTTTATAACATACGCTCATTAAAACATAACACAGCAAAAAGTTATTGCGTTTTAGTAAGCAGTAAAATAAAACTCATGTCTTTCAAAAGCGGTTCTCAGAAGCGCATCTAATAAGAGCATTTGAGAATGCTATAATTGTACGATAATAATAACAAACTGCATCCTCTCTCGCTTACGAGGATGAAGGTAGGTAAGCGAATAATTTTTCTTTTTTTAAATTTAGTGAAACAAAGAGACAGGTATAAGATTTTATAAAGAATTTGTTGAAGCAAAGAGACTTGCCAAGTGGGATAACGTAAACAAAAATCATGCCGTAAACGTAATTTTTTGGTGGGTACTTTCAACAGAAGCATATGTTTCCCTAAAAAAAGCATATGTTAAATTAATATAACTGTAATCTCTTAATCTTTATTTTTACAAATTTAATCTAATTTAAAATTTTCTAAAGTTACAAACGAATGTTCATGTAAAGCATATTATTGCTTAAAAAAGCATATTTTACATAATCTGACAGCTAAAAACGAATGAGATGCATATTTTTGCATATAAAAGCATATTTCAAATTATTATATCTGTAACCTCTTATTTCGTACTTTAAATACACATAACAAAAATCAAACATAACTTTAAATGTTGTAAAGGTAAAAATGAATGTTTATGTGATGCATATTTTTGCATATAAGAGCATATTTCAAATTATAACATCAGTACCCGCTTCTTTTATATTTTTTAAACATTTAATACAATTTTAAATGTTCAAATCCAACGTTTAAGTGATGCATATTTTTGCATATAAAAGCATATTTCAAATTATTACATCAGGATGTTTATGTGATGCATATTTTTGCTTATAAAAGCATATCTATAATTATTATATACCTGCTTATTTTTTATTTTTAATACTTGTAATCAAATTTTAAATGTTTTAGAGCTAAAAAGAAATGTTTAAGTGATGCATATTTTTGCATATAAAAGCAAATTTTAAATTATTATATCTTATTATATTAAACACACATAACAAAAATCAAACATAGCTTTAAAGCTAAACATTAATGTTTAATTGATGCATATTTTTGCGTATAAAAGCATATTTCAAATTTGTATATCTGTAACCGCTTATTTCGTACTTTAAACACGAAGAACGGAAAATCATACATAACTTTAAAGCTAAAAACGAATGTTTAAGTGATGCATATTTTTGCATATAAATATTTATATTTTTTAAACATTCAATAAATTTTTTAATGTTTAAATCCGATGTTTAAGTGATACATATTTTTGCTTATACAAGTATATTTCAAGTTATTATATCTACGGATCGACTTATTTTGTACATTTAACACATTTTAAAAAATTTTATATATTTTTTAGCCGAAAAGGAAAGTTTGTCACGCATACTTTTGCATATATCTCAAATATGTAATTAAATTTTGAATGTTCTAAAGACAAAAACGAATTTTTAAGTGGCACATATTTTTGTGTATAAAATCAATAAATTTTTAAAGCGTAATTATTAAAGCGTAAAAAGTACAGAATAAGCGGTGAAAAGCTTATTATGTACTTTCTACGCTTTAATAATTTTTTAGATATTTTAAGGACGTGTGTATAAGTTACACATATTTTGGCATATAAAAGCATTTTTTAAAATTAATTACTCGCTGCAACCACTTATTTGCTATTTAATACAATATGAACTTTCACAATAATTTATCTAAAATATCGAAAATTCAACGAGGAATATAAATTTCAATATAAATCGAAATTTTAGCAAAAACAAAATTTCACTAAAACTCAAAGTTTTTTAAAAAAAATGTAAATAAAATACATATTTCGCCAAAAAATTGAAAACTACACCAGGAATCAAATTTTCGAAACATAGAAAATCATGATTTTACCAAAATATCAAAAATTAAGCGAAAAGTATAAGTTTTAGTATAAATCAAAATTTCACCAAAACCAACAATTCATAAAAATTTAACAAAAAATTAAAAATCGAATGATTCTAAAAAACTTTTTATAAAAAATCGAAAATTCACAAAATTTAATTTAAAGAAAAAACTAAAATTTTTTTAAAATGTATAAAATTCACCAAAAAATCGGAAATTAACAGAATATCTAATTTTGTCAATTACGTAGATTCGGCACAGCTAAATATTATATTTTAAACTAGCTGTGCCCGCCACGTCGTAAGCGTCCTAACAATATTTTGTTCGATTTTGCTTTGAAAGTAACAATCCGTCTTCACGAGCTACGAATTTGTCACAACTAAAGTCAATCTTTATCTAATAAATCAGTTAAGTGCGAGACAGACTTTACAAATACAAGTTGTTAATTTTTTCACATCTTATGGGACACCCTTTAATTTTTAATTATTTTTTATGCTAGAGTATAGCATTCAATACCCTGTGAAATATCAAGTGTCTGCCTATAACGTCAAATTCCTCAACTTCGCGACATCTAGGAAACAACCTTTTAAATTTATTTACTTCTTGTTACAGTAGATATTATAAAAAATAATCTGTCTGAATATTAAGTGTCGGCCTATTACTGTTCAAATATAAGGACTTTCTATGAAAACATCAGAATCCTACCAATTGGGGTTAAAAAAATAAGTCAATATCTATAAGAGAAAACATGTTATTTCGCAACACCCTTTAATTATTGTAGCGGCGATAGCACATATCTACTGTAGAAATTTCAAGAGTCTACCTAGTACGGTTCAAATAAGGGTATATGTACGTGCAAATCACGACACTGTGGGAAAACTCTTTAATTTTTACTATTTAAAATTTCAAGAGGTTATCTATTATGGTTCCAAAATTAGGCCATATTCATGCAAATCAGATCAGTGTCGGAACACCCTTTAATTTTTACTATATGTTATAGTGGCCATAGTTATACACCTTCTGTAAAAATTTCAATATCCTACCTATTATCGTTCAAAACTTAGGCCATATACATGCAAATCACGTCACTATCGGAATACCCTTTAATTTTTAGGTTTAATTTTGTATACTTGTTTCAATTACTGTCATAGTTTCTATTACTGTCTGCAAATTTTAAGTGGTTGCCTCCTACAGCTCAAGAAATAAAGAAATAAATAGCAAGTCACATTCAGAACACCCTATAAGTTTTAGTATTTGTTGCTATAACGGCCACAGTTATACACCTTCTGTGAAAATTTCAACAGTCTACCTATTATGGTTCAAAACATAGGCCATATACAAAAACTTAGAGAAATCAAGTCACTATCGGAAAACCCTTTAATTTTTATTTTTATTTTTTTATACTTGTTTATATAGCGAACTAAGTTTTAATTACTGTTTGTAAATTGTAAGTGTATGGCTGATACAGTTCAAGAAATAAACACATACGTGATTAACACGTCTCTATCGGAACACCCTATAAATTTTGGTATTTATTGCTATAGCGGCAGTTGTACAGTTGTACATCTTTTCTAAAAATTTCAAGAGTCTACCTTTTAGGGTTCCAGAGTTAATAGGCGCTGACAGACGGACAGACATTGTAGCAAAAACAATAGGGTTACGTTTTTACCCTTTGGGTAAGGAACCCTAAAAACAGTATTAAAAATAATGTTTTTTTATAAAATCAAGACAAATCGATGGTTCGTGAAGACAGTTTGTAATCCACACTGTATTTTCAGACTCCTACTTTTATAGTGCGTCAGTTATGGTTTAGGTATTATCTTTATGTAGTGGTACCCATCCCTGGGTAATTAATTAGGAATAAAGGCTATATAAAAAATTTTTAAATTTATATGAAATTTTTAAATTAATATTAAATTCTTAAATTATTGTAGAGTTCTGTAAATAGTGTTTAAAATATCCCGTTTTCAAAACTAAAATGTGCTGCCAAGTTTATAAAACGTTTAAATCGGTAAAATTGCGTATTTTCACTATTTTTTTTTCTATTTTCTCTTGGAAATGAGGTATTTTTACGGGAAAAATGTACCCTATATCTGAACCGAGATTTTAAAATCTTGGTTAAAAGCGCATTTTTGCATTATTTAAAAATTATAAAATTAAATATTGTTGTAATTTAAGAAAAAAAATTAAATACAGTAAACTGCCGATTTTCCGCAATTTCACAATTTTTAGAACTTTTGCCTGTCTGTATGTCTTCGTTTGTATCGCGTAAAAACTACTAAATTAATTTTAATACAAACACAGACAGGCAAAAGTTCTTAAAATTGTGAAATTGCGGATAATCGGCAGTTTATTGTATTTAAATTTTTTTTTAACTACAACAATATTCAATTTTATTATTTTTAAATAATGCAAAAAAGCTAACAAAAATCAGAAATAGAGATTTTAATAAAATTTAAAAATTTTTTATCTTGTTTACCTTTCTTTCGACTTTATTAAAAATGTTTGCTTCCACTTCTTGCACTCGTATTATGCAGCTAAATTTAATATAAATTTTTATTATTTAAATATACCTTTTTATTAAGATTTAATCGTACATCAAGTCATCTGATACACATAGAATGTATATTTGTAAAAACAAAACTCACACACACATACTGACAAACCAGATCTGTGATCTTATCTCTTATAAAAGTACTTTAAAATTTTATGACCACAACAATTTTTCATATAAAATAATTTCTTAGGAATTAAATAACAACTGAAGGAAGATAAAGAATAAAAAACCGAAACATTTGTCAAACAACAAAATCTGAAAATGATATCTGTTCTACTCTGCTATACATTAAAAAAAAAAAACGTATAACATATGAAAATGTGTAATGAAATTTGAATAATTAAAAACATCTTGAAAATAGCAGAGGTATTCATTTATACATATACAGCTTAGAAAAAAAATATTTTTAAATAGTTTTCCTAACAAAACAAATGACTTGCTTTTGTTTTAACTTTTAATATTTATTTAATTTAACACTAACAGACTTTTTTACATATAAGGTCTGTTGTTTATTATTTAAACAAGTGTTGCTGTGGAATAATTTTTTTTTAAATTTTTGTAAAGTTTCTTTAGAATTATTAACAAAAGATTATAAATTATAGCAACAATTTGAATAATATTTAAAAGCAGTTTTTTAATTTAATTATTAAACTGGAAAAGGTTCATAGATGGCAGTAATTCATTAGCATTGTATCTTCATTGGCATTAAATGGTAATAATTATAATGACAATAATTTCAATTACCATTCAATGCAACTGATTTATTTTCAATTACAATTGTTTGTATCGATGGTAATGAAAATGTAATGAAATTATATAATTACTAATTATAATTAATGAAAAAGCAATAGCTTTTATTAAACACAAAATTATGAGCGTTGATCGTTCAAACATAGATGGCAGTAATTCATTAGCATTGCATTTTCATTGGCATTAAATGGTAATAATTATAATGACAATAATCTCAATTACCATTCAATGCAATTGATTTATTTGCAATTACAATCGTTTGTATCAATGATAATGAAAATGTAATGAAATTGTATAATTACTAATTATAATTAATGAAAAAGCAATAGCTTACATTAATCAAAAATTTATGATCGTTGATGGTTTGAACACATATGTCAAACTGTACATGATACGTCTACAAAACTGTAATGCTGGTGATTTTAGATTTTGAATGATGTCGAAAATTTATCTCTTAAAAAATCCAATTGAAATTATAAATTTCGTTTTTTTAATGATAATGCTTTGAAGTTAATTAATCATTGTTTAGTGATAATGATTTCGTTTCTATAAATAATAAAGTAATGAAAGTGTGGCATTAAAAATTGTTAGCATTATTGAAAATAATGGTAATGCTTATGATTTTATTAGCATTATTTATAAAATAATGCTAATGAAATATACAATTAATTAGTTAATATAATGAGTTACTCCCATGTATGAACTGGCAAAGGTAATATTACTTTTATTGCTAGACTCTCGAATTCAAAACAACAGCTGTTTAAATAAAGAAAAATCCAAAACAAAAAAAAAAATATTAAAATAGAATTGCTCTCTATTGATAAAATTCAATGCTTTAAAAACAAAAATACTTGCTTTAATAAGTAATTTAATATGATTTTTTTCAATAATCTTAGCTATCACAATGACTTAATTTTTTAAAATTTAGAAATATTGCAAACTTATTTCCAAAGTGAGTGCTGTGTTGGCCGAATAAAGCATTTTTTTAAATATTAGTTTTTTTTTTGCGGAATAAAGCACTCACTGTGCTGTATGCAGCTTAAATCAAAATTTCCGTAAGACTAATTTGCAAGAACGTCGCTTCGCCATCGATCTCAACAACTTGGCACCAGCATTATATGATTAATTTCATTATAAGAATAGGGTGGCTTAATGAAAGGTAATGTAGAGGAAGTTATTTCGGTTAAATTAGAAGCGAATCACAAGACCTATAGGTCTTCGGATGAAGATAACTAGTATTAGCTTGCACCCCCCATTATATGTCTTTATATGTCTATTCATAAGTTTGCATATTTTTAGCATGTTAATGCATATTTAACAATGTTAATATCTGGTGGTGTTTCCACTACTTTCAACTACTCGATACTACTCAATACTTCAAAATTGTATACTCAATAGTACATAGTACTTCTGTTTACATAATAGCAACAGAAATTTATCGTCCAAGTTGTCAATTTTATTCAATATATTTCTAATATTACAACTCTAAAAGTATCGATTTACCACTTTTATGTATTTGAACAAATTACCAAATACCCGGTACCCACTACTCAATACTTTACCAGCACTAGTGTCTAGTATTAACTAGCACCACCTCCTTTCTAAATCTAACCTAATACTTTTGCAGCATGCTTAATACGCCTTATCATAAGTTTGCATATTTTTGCATATAATTGCATATTTAGCAATATCGTATCGTAATAGACATATAGGTCTCCGATTGAAGGTGTCTAGAATTAACTAGCACAATGGTGGCCTTCCTAACCTAACCTTCTAGACAAATATTGTTTAATATATCTATTCATAAGTTTGCATATTTTTTACATATTAAATCTTATTTACCATCTGGTGATTGATTTCGCAAAATTGGAATGGAATCACAATAAACAAATACGTCTCCAGGTGGTGTCTATTATTACTTTCACCACCCCCTTCCTAACCTAACATTCTTAAAAGATATTGCTTAATATATCTATTCATAAGTCTATTCATAAGTCTATTCATAAGTCTATTGCATGTTTAGACATATTAAGCAATATTATTATGTGTTGGTTGTTTTAGCGAAATTAGAAGGGAATCATAATGAACCAATAGGTCTCCGGGTGAAAGTGTCTAGTATTAACCATCACCATCCCCTTCCTAACCTAACCTTCTTGAAAAATATTGCTTTATATGTCTATTCATAAGTTTGCATATTTTTTTACATGTTCAGGCATATTCATATAATATTAATATCTGGTGGTTGTTTTAGTGAAATTAGAAGGGAGTCATAATGGACCAATAGGGCTCAAGGTCAAGGTGTATAGTATTAATTAGTAACACCTAATAATATGGCTATTGATAAAATTACTTATTGTTGCATATAAATGCATATTTAGCATTATAAGTATAGGGTGGTTGTTACGGCGAAATTAGAATAGAGCCACAATGGACTAGTACGGCTCCGCATGGATTTAACCAGTCTTCATTACCACCATGCTCTATCTAACCTTACCAGCTTGGCAAATATTGTTTAACATGTCTAATCATAAGTTTACATATATTTTGCATATTAATGCATATTTAGCAATATTACTGGAAGTGAATCGTAATGGACCAACAGGTCTCAAGTTCTAGATGTGATGTCTAGTATTAACTAGCTCCAACCCATTCTTAAACTAATAATATGTTTGTTAAAAAATTTACATATTTTTTGTATATAAATGCATATCTAGCAATATTTATGTCAGGTGGTTGTTTCAGAGATGTTAAAAGGGAATCATAATGCACTAATAGGTCTCCAGGTGAAGATGTCTAGTTTTAACTAGCACAATCCGCTTTCTAACCTAATAATATATCCATTGATATGTTTACTTATAAATTGCATATTATGCATATAAATGCATATTTAGCAATATTAGTATCTGGTGGTGGTTTGGCGAGGTTAGAAGGCAATTATAATGAACTGGGTGAAGGTGTGTAGTATTAATTAGCACCACCCGTTTTCAAACTAACCTTTTTTGGCAACAATTGCTTAATATGTCTATTCATAAATTTGCATATTTTAGCATATAAAGCAATAATTAGCGTATTAGAAACCCTTACGATCTCTTTTTTCAACTATATTTATTATTTTCTTTAATTTTTTATGTTTATTCACGTGAAATTTTTAGTATTTTGCTATTTTTATTACCATTTTTGTTTTTTTTTTTATTTTTAGGTGCTAAAGATTTCTGCTAAAATTTGTTCCCACTTTATTAAAGCTAAAACCAAAATTTTGCTTAATGTTTTATAACTCCCACCATATTACTTCTATTATTGTTGTTTTGTAATTGTTTTTTCTTAATGTTTTTTTTATCCGTCCCTTAATCTTTTGTTGTGGAATTACGATTAATAAAAAATAAATTTTAAAAGATAATCTGTAATTATTATACAAACAACAACTATTAAAATAAATTGTTTATTTTGATTAAAGTTTTTTTTTTTTTAATTCTTAAGAGATAAACACAGCAAGAAATAATAAAACGTATCAGTTCCTATTGTCCAGGGTCATTTGCTATAATTTTTTTTATATTTTATTTTTCAGTCTATTGCTATAAAAATATAATCATAAAAACCAACAACAATAAGTTTTATGGCTAAAGACAACTTTCATTAAAGCATTATTTTATATGTTTTTGTAGGTGAACAAGTAGCTTAACTAAGCCATACATACCACTCCAAGACTTTATAGATACCTCCAGTTTAACTTTTTTTTCTTTTTCATACAAAAAATTATTATTTGTTTGGATTCAGTTAATGGCCCAACCCATATTTTGTGTTGGGGGCAAAAAAAAATATTGCACTTTTTTAATTCAAAAGCTTAGAGTAGAGGGAGAGACTTGATTATTTTATTATATTTAATTTAAGGTACTTGATAAAGGGTGTGCCCAAGTTGAAAAGGATTTGAGACTAAGAGAAAAATTGTTTTTTTTTTTAAATAAAACATACCTCCATGCTTTACTAGCGCATACGCCGCACATTAGCGATTGTTGGCAATCGAGCCGGACATTACTTTTTTTTTAGCTTGGCTCTGAAAGTGTGCCCCTAGATAAATGAAACTTGGCAGTAAAATCTCATAGGCTGTTAAGGCTATAAAATAGGCAAAACCTGACCTTGGAGAAAAAAGTTCCCCTTAGAAAAACTAATCCCACCTCTAAAAAATAATTTTTTTTTAAGTTTTCCTATGCTTTTGTTTAGCAAATACAAATGCAAAAGTCAACGAATGTTCAAAAACCTAAACTTAGACCCTCAATAGCCTTTTTTTGACAGATCTCGTATGAGTCGTGTCATGCTGTCAGGTTATTTTTGTTTAGTATTGTTTGGCATTTCATAATGGAAAGACTTACGCCTGAACAACGTTTACAAATTGTTCAACTTTATTACGAAAATTCACGTTCTGTGAGGAAGGTGTTTCGTGCACTTCGCTCAACTTATGGTCAACATAATCGGCCTATTGATCATACTATTCGCAACACCATCACCCATTTTGAGACCCAGCATTCATTATTGGATAATATATGACCAAATATACCACGTCCAGCATGCTGTGAAGAAAATATAGCGGAGTGTACACGAAGACCGTGGAGAGTCGATTCCGCGCCGATCGCAGCAACTCGGACTGACGTATGGAACGACTTGGCGCATTTTACGTCGGCATCTTAAATTGAAAGCATACAAAATACAGCTTGTACCACAACTGAAGTCGCTCGACCTTCCCAAGAGACATCGCTTCGCTTTATGGGCTCTTGAAAAGTTCCAAGAAGATCCGATGTTTTTGAGGCAAATTTTGTGTAGCGAAGAGGTCCATTTCTGGCTCAATGGGTATGTGAACAAACAAAATTTGGGACGAAGAGCAACCTGAAGAGATTCAAGAGCTGCCACTTCATCCAGAAAAAACAACGGTTAGGTGTGGTTTGTGGGCCGGTGGAATCATCGGTCTATATTTCTTTAAAAATTATGCCGGTGCGAAGCTCGTGATCTCATTTGGTTTCAGCAAGACGGCGCCACTTCCCACACATCGCATCAATCAATGGATTTATTGAGAGAACATTTTTCTGAGCACATAATTTCACGTTTTGGGCCGGCCTTGGATTGGCCACCAAGATCGTGTGATATCACACCGTTAGACTTTTGCCTGTGGGGATATGTAAAGTCTAAAGTTTATGCGGACAAACCCGTTTCGATTCAGGCCTTGAAGGAAAACATCACGCGTGTCATTCGCCAGTAATCAGTCGAAATGCTCGAACGAGTCATTGAAAATTGGACTCAACGGATGGACCATCTGCGATGTAACAACGGTCAACATTTGATAGACATAATCTTCAAAAAATAAATGCCAGAGAATGTTCTTTCAAATGATAATAAACATTCTGCATTAAATTTGAATTTTCTGTGTTGTTTTTTCCTAAAATAAGTAGGGAGCCTCGAAATGGATCACCTCTTTTATATTATAAGTTATGTATATGAGTAACAATAAATTTTATTTAAAATTATAACAATTAATTGATTTAACACA
Source organism: Phasia obesa (assembly GCA_949628195.1). Taxonomy (NCBI): domain Eukaryota; kingdom Metazoa; phylum Arthropoda; class Insecta; order Diptera; family Tachinidae; genus Phasia; species Phasia obesa. Next base: position 134,266,011 of record OX451216.1, on the reverse strand, counting down.
ACTTGAAAACCAAAAGCATTTTATAACCGACAGAAAGGTTTCTTACTCGTATTTCCCTATGCAAGGTGAGCAAAAACAGAAAAAAGATGAAATTCGGAAAAAGAAATCGCCAAAAAATGGCGCAAAAACGCGCAAACATTTTTCTACAGTCTAAGAGTAGAGATCGCAAATTTTATAGTGATATAACGAGAGATTTTTTAAGAGCTTGAGAACTTTTTTTTAAAAAAAAAACGCATAAAATTTGCAAAATCTCATCGGTTCTTTATTTGAAACGTTAGATTGGTCCATGACATTTACTTTTTGAAGATAATTTCATTTAAATGTTGACCGCGGCTGCGTCTTAGGTGGTCCATTCGGAAAGTCCAATTTTGGGCAACTTTGTCGAGCATTTCGGCCGGAATAGCCCGAATTTCTTCGGAAATGTTGTCTTCCAAAGCTGGAATAGTTGCTGGCTTATTTCTGTAGACTTTAGACTTGACGTAGCCCCACAAAAAATAGTCTAAAGGCGTCAAATCGCATGATCTTGGTGGCCAACTTACCGGTCCATTTCTTGAGATGAATTGTTCTCCGAAGTTTTCCCTCAAAATGGCCATAGAATCGGGAGCTGTGTGGCATGTAGCGCCATCTTGTTGAAACCACATGTCAACCAAGTTCAGTTGTTCCATTTTTGGCAACAAAAAGTTTGTTAGCATCGAACGATAGCGATCGCCATTCACCGTAACGTTGCGTCCAACAGCATCTTTGAAAAAATACGGTCCAATGATTCCACCAGCGTACAAACCACACCAAACAGTGCATTTTTCGGGATGCATGGGCAGTTCTTGAACGGCTTCTGGTTGCTCTTCACTCCAAATGCGGCAATTTTGCTTATTTACGTAGCCATTCAACCAGAAATGAGCCTCATCGCTGAACAAAATTTGTCACATTTGAACATTTCGAACCGAACACTGATTTTGGTAATAAAATTCAATGATTTGCAAGCGTTGCTCGTTAGTAAGTCTATTCATGATAAAATGTCAAAGCATACTGAGCATCTTTCTCTTTGGCACCATGTCTGAAATCTCACGTGATCTGTCAAATACTAATGCATGAAAATCCTAACCTCAAAAAAATCACCCATTATAATATTTTAAGTATCGCGATGGCCCCCACTCTAAAAAACCTTTTCTCTTTTTTTTGACAAAAAATCGAACAAAAAAATAATTTTTTTAATTTCGAACGAAATTTTTTATCATTAAAATTAAAACGAAATTTTTCAAAAAATTAATATTTAGCTGGTTATATGTCCTTTCACATAAAAGAAAAATCGATACAAAATCTCTATTCATTCTATTATATTTTACTATTTTACTATTTAATGTGGCTGATTTTCAGTAATGCAACCTTGAATCTCGTTCGGGTAAAACAGGCCTGTTAATAAAGATCTTGAAATTCGGGTAACCCCACAAAGAGAAATACACTGCTGTTAAAATAATTGTAGGGGTCAATTCAACTCACCGAAACGAGAGCGTACACGACTAGGAATTGTTTTATGCAATAGCATTCTTGGTTGTAGTAGCTGTAAGGACGTGTCACACGTCCTCGTATGTTAATTTTTACTGACTTTTAATGGCAAAATGACCATCTGTTGTATGTCATTGTAAACAAAAAACCCTCGAAATGTATGTATGTCGTTTTCTTTTTAAAGCGATTTAACTTAATTTTATTATATTTCTATTGTTTTGCTTTTTAATTGTTTTTAAATGTTTATTTTTTCTTTGTTCTTTTTAAAAGTATTTTGCAAAAAATAATTAAAAACGTAACTGTTTTAAAAACAAATATTAAAAAAAAACAATTTTTTACCACTTAAACAAATTTAAATTGTATTTTTTTTTAAACGAGGGTCTTTTCTGAAATTTTATTTGAATAATGTTTGAATTCAAGGTTGGTTTTTTTTTAATTTTTTTTTACTACAAAAGCGGAAGATTGTTGAGAAAATAAACCAAACAAATTAAATCACATGAAATATTAAGCCATTCGACTTAAAAAATAATGATACGCTATGCTTTTGTGCATCGTCTGGTACCTCTTCGCGGTGGCTTCTAGTTCTTCTCTCTCCTAGAAGGCTGGCTAGTTTAAATCAAGCGGAGAGAAGTTATATTCTCTTTATCCACGCGAAGCGAGCGAGGTACTAAAAGTGCTTGTGTGCTTTATACACCGTCTTCACCAGCAATTGTTTTGTTTGCACATAAACAAAAAAAAAAACGTCGGCAGACAGAATAGCGAACAAATATTTTTTGTATTTTCTTCTGTGGTCGTCAATATTGTTTGAATGCTTATAGCAAAGCAAAGACGATTTTCACGTTTGATCAACAGATGGCGCTGTTTAAAATTAAACAAAGTTTGATGGCAGACATCGTGGTACGAACAAATATTCTAACGATGCTGTTTGAACAAGAACGTGACATCGATAACTAGTGTTTTCGACACGTTGTAATGGGCGCACATAAAATTGATAAATGGTTTAGCAAATTAATGGCTCGTCAAGATGTAGTAGTGTAACATGCAGAGTACCGATATACTCACTAATGTGTACATTTTAGTTTTTTTCTATGTAAAAGAGCGTAAATGAGAATGAGCTAATTAATTACTTATCACATATGAATAATAAAGATATTCTTCGTTTTTCACCGTTCATGTATTTATCTAAAAAAAAGAGAAAAAGCTTTAAGACATCTTTGAATTTTAAAAGCGGTATATTTTAGGCAATATTATGCAACAAATGGCGCTGTTTTAAATAATGAGTAACTCATTTCCTGTCTGTCTTTTAGAGAGTTTTACAATAATTTTTCAAATTTTATATACATTTTAAAATTTTATCTAGTGATGGGTACCTTTATATAAAGTAAATACGTAAGAATCTTACAATTTGGTGCGGATTACTTGCAATGCAAAATCGAACAGAATATTGTCAGGACGCTCACAACGTTGTGGGCACAGCTAGTCACACAATAAAAATTTAAATGATAATCTGAATAACAATTACACTCTAAATATTGCTGCCTCTGCCTATCATTAGCACTTTTTTCGATCAGCGATTATGGTAAGAAAGTAATGAATATAAAACAAGACGTCTTACACGATCGCCCTTATATTTCACGTGTTGCTCTTGGCACTTTCATTTTATGACCTAAACTGCTCTTAGTTCCTTTTCAACTGAAGGAGTACCGTGAAGACCGTGCATCTTAAATATCGGGAAATATGTGTTCCACGCTTGATGTACTGTAGCATAGCAACAGACGCCTAGTTCGATGGTCTGAAGAAATCTT